>OY728156.1:2135878637-2136478637 GCA_963277665.1 Viscum album | reverse complement strand
TTTCACTCTTTGGTTGAAAATCATATTTTATCCATATCCATGTTTTCTAAAAAAAATTAAAGAAATATTTTAATATTAACCAATGATTGTTTAAAGATTTTTTTTAAAAAAAAAACTTTATTTGTGAAAAGAAATATTTTAAAGGAATATTTGTGTCATTTTCTAAACAATACCCTTTTGGATTTTATCAAAAATTTGAAAATAATATGTGTTTTAATCTATACGACATAAATAGTATTTCCTACCTCAAGGAACACTCAATGATTTAAGTATTACCTTCTAAGATTCCAAGGTAATTTTCAAATAAAACGTTTTTATTAATATTTGGGAAACCTTTTAGATTTTAAATAAGTGATTTCAAAATGATAAGGATATTTTACTTACGAATTTTTAAATGATATTTTGTGGAATTTATATTCATCAATGACAAAAAACTTTTGTGTTACTTATGTTTTACTAGGGATATGATACAATTATACAAACCTTATTATTTATCTTTATTTTTTATAATTATTCTGAATATATTTTTATGAAAAAATTTCCTTTTCAATGGGTTATGATATGATGAATTGATGATATGATCATGAAACCAATTTCTTTTATGTGGGTTTTTATATGATGAATTTATTATGAAATATTATTCTTTTCATGGTTTACGATATGATGAATGTTTTATGATATTCTTGAATAAATATATAATATTTTGTTCTTTTTATGGGTGGGACCCATATATCCCCCCAGTTCATTGGGTAATGTTTTATATCTCATTTGTAATAATGCGAAACAAGTCGATGTGCTTGACCCGCTATGGGAAACTGGATGGTGTGATTAATCCACTATAGGAAACAAGTGATGATTCAGGATTCGTTATGAAATTGGAAATTGGTTTTGATGCCTGATCCATTGTTATTTAATGTTATTGTGTTTTAACCTTGACATATCAAATGTATTCTATGCATATTAGTGTGCCACACTTATATGATATAAACTTATGGAGCATGATTGAGTTTTGATGATTCATCAATCTTATGATTCATTTATTTTGAAGTGATAATGTTTTATTTGATGAATCTGTTTTATGATCCATGATAGATTGTGTATGAAATTTTTATTTTATATTAATAATATCATACACTTATGGTTATCTTATGCTTTTATAATATCGTTAATTGATATCTCCCATTTTTACCCTTTCTAAAAATCTGATCTCACACTTTCTTATGTTTCCTTTTCCTAGGTTTTGAGAAAAAGGTTTATGTATGGTATGTATATGAATGTTACTAATTAAAAGATCTTTATCATATTTTTTTAAGATATTTCATGAAATAATAATATTTTCTATTTATTTTAGAAATACACTAAAGCATTATGGTCCTCAGACAATTTTTTATATAATGAAATGAATATTCATCTTTTAAGATATAATATATATGTATGTAAATCCTGGGACAATATAGAACGTTTGGTTGAAAAATATTCTCATATATCTTTTTTATGAAATATTTATGATGGAAACTATATATCTTGATAAATTTATGATAGATTGGTGGTGAAATCGATGTTTCAATAATTAAATCTCTTGATCGGGTTAGAATTATCAAGAATGGTGGATGATTCTGGGTAAGATCCATAGATCTGTCATCTTGAGAACCACTTCTTCTTGACACTCATCTTGAATATAGTTTTTGATGATGTATTAGGGATGGATAAATTATAATTGGATAAACATGAGTCCCTATTCAATAATGGATAATTAATTCATGATCCGTTATTTAAATGAAAATGGACCCAATAAGTTGGTGTCTTTTTATATGAAATACCTTATAAATGGTTCCATTGATATACATCATAAGATATGTGATTCTAGAATCACCTTCTTGATATGGTTTTTCCTTGAGGTATCACTCTAAACCACCTTTTTTTAGCTAGAATCCAATTTAGGCCTCACTAATGTGTGATCAATCTCTCCATGGGTACATGATGTGATTTGATCTTCGTTATTAACAAAACTTGGAGTTCCTCAAAAATAACCTTGAGGTAAGAAGTTCCATACTATTTGTGGCTCTCATATCCACTTTTTTCCTTGGAATAATTCTTTCTCTGGAATACCTTGTTTTATAATGATTGATTATAATCTCATGTGGTTGTGTGTGTATCCCACATGACCCATTAATGTTACATGATTCTAGGAGTTTGATTATATTACTTTTTTTATGTTTCATTTTAATCAAATGTATTTGTATGTTGATACTACATTATCATAATGATACGTTATGCTCTAATTGAATGTAAAAACACTAGTATCGGTGTTACCCTGCCTTAGTGGTTATTTTTGGTACTCAAAGTAGGTGGACCGTCATGTAAGGACTATCCCTTCGAGGGAGAGTTTTTATATCTTAAGACAATGAAGATTGTGGATATGAGAACAAGGTAAGGGCAAGATGGCATGGAGCCTGAACTGAGGTGGTGGCATTAGAGGAACAATAACTTATGGGTCAGACCTAAGGCATAGATAAGGTGCAAAAACATTTAGGATTGACTCGTGGTGGATATAGTATATGATGTTCTAGGGTCCTGACCCAAATCAATTCCCTGATATTGCTGAGAGACATTATTATGATCCTTGTGTATTTTTCTTTTTCACTTTCTAAATCCTATGACTATTCTCCCATTATATAGCCGAAACAGTAAAAAATGGATCTCTATGGATGCTCAGTTAACATATGACGACTTGTTACAAGATTTTTTTTCATAGTTTCTCATTTATTATTATTATGAAATCCACTTGGTATACCTACAAACAATTTTTAAGGATACATTAGTGGTGTTCCACTTGGCTTGTTACTCACACCCTACAAGAGTATCTTGCTGTGTGTATGGACTTCACATATAGGGATCGAGAAAAAAAAGGGTACCATGGAATAGAGTTGATTTTAGGATCATGGAGCTTGGAATGGTAAAAATATTTACTCTAGAGTATACCAAAATATTATTTATTTACCATCCTACACATTTACTCCAGTTTGTTTTTCCACATTGGGATCCCATTTATATAAATGTATGACACATATATCATTTGGTATTATTTCATTTTGTATCTTTATTATGATATATTATATTATATTTGTTATTATAATTTCATGGATATTATAATGAGGGTATATTATTCCCACTGACAGTGTTCCGACCCTTGCTACAAGCAGAGGCCTCTTGCATACAAGGAGGCATGCAAGAGGTTATGTGACTCACTAGCTTAGACCCAATAGTTTAGGTAAGGGCATTAAAAAATAGTATTGGGGAATAATTTTACTTTTTCTTCTTCTGAATAACCCAAGAAATGTTAGAAATGAGATAGTTTTGTATGACTCGGGTAAGGGATTTTTCATGCATCTGACTAGCTCATTTCTTATAGACCTTCGAGTTACCATTTATTAGATTGTTTTTATTATTTTTTTGATATTTTAGGCCCACTAATGCATCATGAATTTTCATGTAGAATCAAATTTAATATATATACATGTTGTTTTTTTCAACATTAGATCTTAAATTTAATTCCATAAATTATGTTATTTGTTATGGATATAATTGTATTCTATTTTGTGAAATATATTCATTTATATTGCTATTCTGATATATCTATGATTATATTAATTAGTTAAACTTGATCAAAAAATTGTGTTATATATATATATATATATATATATATATATATATTTGGGTGTGTGTGTGATTGTGACTAACATGCTGATATAGAAAATCTTAGTTAATTCTAGGAGGGATATACCTTGGGTTATGGGTAGACTCCTAGGGAAACCTTTGTGTGATCCATTAGAATAATTAAGATCCATCTTAAATTTTATCAATGTTTTCATTAATGTTATAGAATATTCCACCTCATAGAATATTGATTATATTACCATATAATGTGAGATAGGGTGATCATGTTAGGGAGGAATCCCCTATTTCATCACCAACTATATAGGAGGGTGCTGTAAAGTATTCTCATATACCTACTCTAGTAGAAAATGTCGTAGGACCACTATAGTTAATAGTTATTATTCTTGTTCTATTCTTGGATGTAGGGGAACTTATTTCAATGGTAAAATATTCCTTAGAATTATATATTTATTATCCTTAAGCCTTTCAATGAATTGGAAAAATGTGAGATGCTAAAGACTAGATAAAAATCAATGAGGGTGTCTTTAACATCAGGGAGACACCTAAGTACCATAAGGTTAATCTATCATATTTTATGTTGTGGTGAACTGATTTTAATTGGTGGGGTATCATGGGAAAGGATAGAATATGTGAGGGTATCACAATATAATGAATCTAGATAGAGTGGAGATCATGGATATACTATATAGGGTCCATGATAATATCCAGAAACTCCCAATAATTTTATAGAGCCTCTCTATTTTCCTCTTCTCATGGATAGAAAATGAGGCACAGAAGTACATGAAGTTTGCGACCAAACTTAATTCTTAAATCTTATAGAATGTAAAAAAATTTCAACCTAGTAACATACCAGAAGGTTCTATGCAAGGCCATAACCATAAATAAGTTCTTGAAGAAGGATAAATCAGTTGTTCTTATTCTACCCTTCAGTGCTAAGGTGGGTGGACCACCTAATGCAATGGTGTATGATTTTTCTGGTATTAGGAAGAGGAAGATCAGAGACTTGTAATAGGGTAGTGGTATGCAAGTGGAGAAAAGTTTAGAATTTTCAGTTCCCTTATAAGGTTACCCACAATACTTCAACTATGGAAAGATATTATTCTATTTTAGTTCCTTCTTGGAACCTCAAAAAAAGTGTTTGTAAAATTTAATTATGATCCATATGAAGTATATTTTCTAAAAATCCTTGATCCTAGAATTACCTAAGAAATTTAGGCAGTTGTATTTAAGAATCATGTATCTATTTGAGATCCTTAGCAGTAGAATTAGATGATGATTACTCAAACTTGTCATGTATCTCAAGGAAAGGGTCACAGAGCTAAGGCATTTAATGTTTATACAATGGACTATAATCTAGAGGATGGTAGTGAGGGACCATTTACTATATCAGATATATTTGTTACCACTGATGAATTATATACTACCTTATTTTATATTGGTGCTTCTTATTTATTCATATCTATAAAATTTGTTGTAGGAATTGACTAACTAGTCACGTTATCCCCAGAGTTACATTCCCAAGATACATCATTGGGAATGAAAGTTGAATTTCATAAACAATTCTCATAGTGAGCTATATTCACTTCTAGTTATGGTTATATGTGGCAATTCATGGTTTTAGATATGATGAGATTCATTGTGATTCTTTTCAAGGACTAGTTGACCAAATTATTAGATATCATTGATTGTTACTAGAGATGGGTATCTTTTTCTTTATTTATGGGAGAGAAGCACATCATAAATGGAAATTGGGAATTGGAAGCAAGTAGAGTTGCTCCAGACATATTCATATTGATAGGATCATGATGCATATTTAAATTTTGGATCTTTTAGTTGGATCAGTTGTATCCCCGTCATCATTTCTACCAGTCATGGATCTCTATTAGGACATATTCCTACATTAATTCACAAGACTTTCCCCTGATATATGATCATACTATATGACAGAACTCATGCTAGGTGACCATCCCATTTTGATACCCCGTTAACATATGTCATCAGTTTATTTTAAGAAACTAAATATAAAACATGAGGAATTAGAGAATAATAACTTTATTAGGATGAGTAATTTATTGTGGGGTACACCTATTTGGTTTTCCAAGAAAGATTATAGTAGTATTTGACTCTACATAGATTACCAAAAAATGAATCAGATGATGGAGAAGAAAAAATATCATATACATAGGATCAACAATCTATTTAACTAGTTACAGGGATCCATGTGGTTTTCCAAGATTGATATTCTATTGGCCTATCAACAACTATGAGATAGAGATAAGGACATCCTGAAAATAGTGTTTTGGAGTAGGTATGGGAAATATGAGTTCTTGGTGAAGGGTTTGAGATTGAAGAGATGGATTGGGATCATGATACGTCTCGGGAAGAGAACCTACATGAAGAGAAATACTTCCATATGGTAGAATATAGTGTTGATTTTTCTTTTTATTTTTTAAAAGATAATGCAGATAAATTTTATTGATGAGGGACACCCATCCCCATGAGGAGGAAGGGCTAAAGACACAGTTGGGACTCAGGGAGTTGTACACTAATTAAAGGACAGAAATTGAAAGTGTGCAAGAACTATTCCTATTTACCACAACTAATGGAGACAAAATCTGCCAAAAAATCAAAGACTGAGGAGTATAGAGGAGACCTCTTGGTGGTTTCCAAGGTAACTAACCTCCCTTCCAACACCATTAACATTGATCAGGTTGAGGTTTTAGGTGAACATGATTTTTGGGAAATTCTTATTCAATATGAAGAAGAAATGCTGGAGGAATCACTTCTTATCAATGCCTTGAAAGAGTATGGTGATAAGATGACTAAGAAATTTCTATGTGTGGACACTAATAAGGTACAAAAAGATTGTATCAGCAATAAAGATTGTATTTTGGAAAGAAGATTCAATTCAGGGAAGTTAAAAATGGAGGAGTTCATATAAAAAAAGGACAAGATAGTTGATTGATTTGAAGACCATATCACGGATGATTTGGATTTAGAGGTAAATGGTATTATTTTGAAATTAATTAGGAATACTATGTCCAATATACTTAAATTATATTTAAATGGCTCATTTATCTCCTATGATTTTAAAGCTTTGTAGTTTGTACTTGCATGGGTTCTCACTTTCCATTAAAAGTGATTGAAAAATAAAAAAATAATTATTCGGTCAAGTACTTTGTGATGTCGTTTAGACTGAATAATGTGCTGATAGTATTAATGGATCCCATGAACATGATCTTCCACCCATATCATTACTCTCTCATCATAGTCTTTTTTATGTACATCTTCTTCTACTCACAGATCCTACAGGAATATTCCACACATCTCAAGATATTCCTAAGTACACTTTGATCACATCAGCTTTATGCTAAGCTATCAAGGTGTTAATTTAGGATTCATAAGTTGAAATTCATGGGGAATTTTGTGTCTAATATATACATATTTGTGTACCTAGATAAAGTGGAGGTAGGGATGTCCAAGATATTTCCTATAAATGTATTTGAGAATAGGATTTTTTTGGGTTTAGTAGGACACCACCATGATTTTATCCAGGACTTATCCTATTTCTAGAACCCATGACTGTGATTATGAAGAAGGGAGTGATGTTTTCATGGTCATAACAATATGAAGAGAAATTTATTGAGTTGAAGAGGTGGTTTTTAACTAATATAAAACTACTTATTTCTAAGCCTAGAATCATATTTGAATTTTACTATGATAAATAAAGAATTAGTTTTGGAGGATTATTACTATAGTGGGAGTTGGTAGTATATTATGGTTCACAATAGCTGAAACCAAATGAGTGGAACTATCAATCCCATGAACTAGATATTTCTAATTTGTTTCATGTTTTGAAGTGTTTATGACATTATACCTTCGGTGAAAGGTTTTTTGTTTACACTCAACATAATATCATTCACTATATCTATATATATTAGGACTTGAAATTGAGGTTAAGTCACTGGGTATAGTACCTAAAAAATTATACTTTGATATGTATTATGAACTTGATAAAGGTAACATCATTATAGAAGCTCTTAGCCATAAGACATAGGTATGTCAGGAGCATGGTGAAAGACCATTAGAGGAAGACTAATTCTTGATGAGCTTATTGGTTGAATAAAGGTTGGATAATTAAGAGGAATAAGTTTTAATGACACGTTACCCTTTAGTGTTCATATATAATTTAATAGACTTGGTAATGGTTAGACCAAAGACCAAACTAGACTGTGTTGTGATATGGGAATAAATAGCTTGAGTTTACCAAATACCCGGGTGGTTATTGGTCAACGATGATGTGATCCTCATACATGTAAGAGTTGTAGTCCCTTCTTACATTAGGTAAGATCTAGTGAGATAAATCCATAACAGTAAGTGGGTGTTACATCATGGGTCAATGAAGATATAACATGTCTTCTAGAAATAGTTTTGGTGCCTTGGGACAATAATGGACATTACATGATTTTTATCTTGATGGCTTACCTACCAAAGGATAAAATTAGACCACCATCATCTTTATGGATTTTTAAAATCACTTCATGTTCCCTTGGTTAGTTGATAGGAAATCACTATAGACTTTTTGATAGTGCGACAACCCTAACTCTAGTAACCCAGAGCTGGTGTATACTTTATTACATTTTCATATGATATACCAGATTACCTAAAAATGATTGATTGGATTAGTATCCTTGAATATTTAGATACATACATGATTCATATGTTACATGGTAAATATAAAAAACATTATATAAGAAACCTTATTTCATCCTTGATATTATTCATAATATCCTTATTCATAACATGTGGAAAGGATAACAAATACAAGTTGATATTAAATTCTCATCAAGGGTTATTTATATTAGAATCTATCATTAATAAATAAGTAATAATCAATATGAAAAGATAAATAACAGAAGAAAATACCATTTAATCAATAACTTGATAAAAAATGAACCCATGGAAAAATCAATATAGTATCTCATGGATAATATTGACTAAATTATCAATGAAGAAAATGATTTATATTGGACATCATGATCTCATAAATCTTAAAATCTTGACCATTAAATCCTTATGCCAATATAGTTTAATCAATGAGTAGGAATATGCCAAAACCCAATTTAATATGTTGGGCCAACTAGTCTGTCTCTATAGACATGTTGAGGCATTGAGGGGCTATAAATAACCAGGTTCCACCCATCCCTTCACTTATAATGCATTCTTAAATTATTTAATGGTCAATTTAATTCCTATATAATATTCATTATCAACAAATATCTGTATTGAGTATAGAATATGAAATATTAAGGTTTCCACATTCAATAAAATAACATTAATAGTACAAAAAAATATGAAAAAATGGAATATGGTTTAGTAAATAATCATATCCCTGATACAAATAATTTGGATCTTTAAGGGAAATATAATGTTCAATGAAAATTCATCATAAGTAAGTGAATATTTCTAGGGAAATTTAATGACACAAAAAGAATAATAAATAAAATATGACCATTAATTTATTATAAAAGTATATTTTGTAATAAAATAAACTATTTTAGAGAATATTGTAAAATGGAAGAGAAATATTTAGAATAAATTTTTAATAAAAAAGTTTTTTGTAAAATAATTTAAAAACTTTATAAGAAGCTAAATAGCATAAAATGGACATGGGAGTGGGAAAATCCTATAACACCATCAATGTTAAAAAGAAACATTACTTTTGAATTCTTATAAAGAAATTAAAAAATAACCCTTTTGTAAATAATTAGAAAGATTCAATTAAAACATTGTAAAAACTCATTAATAACTTAAAATATCCCAAATAATTATTTTAATTGAATAGATAAGACTCTTGTAAAATAATTTTTCAAAATATTGACATGGAAAAAAATATCTGATCAAAAGAGAGACAAGATTGTCTTTTATTTTAAACATTAATTTTCTTAATTAAAATTAAAAAGAAATAAGTTTTATGAAAACAAAAAAAACTCTATAAATATATAAAGGATAAGAAAAATTATGAATTTTATGGAGGATGTATTATAAAATTTCTTCAATTAAAATAAGAGCAATAAAAAATGAGATTGTAAAATAAATTATTACATCTTTGGTAACTTTTAAATTACAAAACATGAAATGAGTAAAATTAAATTGGAACTTCAATAATCGTTAGCAAATATATATTCATGTTAAATATATTAAGGGGTAGTATATAGACCATAATAAAATAAATAGGTTCATAAAACTATATATGTCTCAATGGAGTGGAAATTGTGATGAAATCCATTACCTCATGTTTGAATTGCCTCGTGAGTGATTTTAGCTGCATGTATAATAAATTTATATTTATTATAATTATATATACGAACCAAATACATATCTAAAATTTCATATAAGTTCCATTTATAACATCTTATCACTCGTTCGTTAACAATCTTTTAATATTCTCTTTATTTTAGGTG
Source organism: Viscum album (assembly GCA_963277665.1). Classification (NCBI taxonomy): domain Eukaryota; kingdom Viridiplantae; phylum Streptophyta; class Magnoliopsida; order Santalales; family Viscaceae; genus Viscum; species Viscum album. The sequence continues at coordinate 2,136,468,495 of OY728156.1, read as the reverse complement.
TTAACTACTATATTTTTCAAGTATATTTTGATTTGTAACTTATGGTCCTTATATATTGATAATATCTAAATAATTTTCATAATAAATATTCATTTTTATACATATTTAAATTCATCCATGAGAAATATACATGAAAAATGAATCGCGTTGCTTCGTGGAGACAATAAGTCACATGTACCCAATAGCAGCGTTATCATTTTTAATGGGTTTAAGGGTAAGGAATTAGATGATATATTATACATAAATCATAATAATTATTCCATATTTATCATATATACACATTATTTCCATAATTATGACAATAAATTTGATGGAAAACTAAATACATCAGTTTCTGAGGTGGTAGTTCTCCAAACACATGAGCATTGATTTTATTTCACATTTGATGGAGAATGATAAAGATAAATATTATGAAATCAACATAATAACATGTAAATATATGGGATATAATGGTTTTATTATATTATAATGTTCAGAACACAAATTAATTTGGTAAAAAAATAATAAAATTTAAAGTTCTCAAGGAAAATGATTATATCTTCTATGAAGGATCTCATTTTGATCTTCTCTAAAATGGCCTAGGGTTGGTATTTTAGTAATATTAATACCCCTAGAACATGGATAACGTTTTTTAAAAGATTTTTTAGAATTATTTTGTTAAGATAAGTGTCTCAATATAGTTTACATAAGAGATGAGAGGTGGTTCCTTTTATTGTGAAAGAATGGACACAAATGAAAATAATAAAAACATTTAATTATAATAAATTAATTTCCATGGGAACTTGAACCAATAGACATAATTTAAAATTTAAGATTTTAAATGGTTTAAATAAATTAAAACAATAAAATTTATATATGTTTAAGTTGTATTTTAAACCTTTGCCTTTGGTTTAACCCCTTAGTTAAACAATTTTTACCTTAATTAGAGTAATTACTATTTCAATTTTAAAGGGTTATTATTTTACTTATAAGGTTAAAATTTGATCATAAATTTTCAATGGATCATAGTTTTGATAGTTTCTAATCCTAATTTTTCTTCTTATTGTGATTTATTATTTTCAAAAAAATTTGTAACATTTTATTATTCCAAAAATATCATTAATGGCATTTTTGACACTATTCATTTAATTTGACATTAAGGAAATCAATAAAAGTATAAAATGTGAATATAATAATTTCAACCAACAATAATAAATTATTATTAAAAATAAAATTCTTTTAGAAACATAATTCATCAAAAACACGTTATTTTTAATGTTTTTAAAAAAATTTACTTTGATTTTTTCAAAGTCTGCACAACCATTTGGTCAGCATTGCGCCATCATTTAAGGTGATTATTATAACATAAAAATTTAAAAATAAATTTACATAATAAAAATAGATTAATTAATTTTAATGTTAATTTTTATATTCATTAAATATATATATTTACTCATATATATGTCATGAAAACTTATTTAATATATTATTTTGTCTTTTCTAGACTTGCATAAGCATTTAGATTTTTCACCCATTATATAACTACAAAATTAGAATATATCCATAAAAATAATAAATAATAATTTATATATTTCAACCAAGTTGAGATAAGCCTTTTTCCTTCTCAAATATTATCTTTAGGACACCAAATTTGACTTTTCTAGTGCTACGCCAACAGTGCGTCAACACTGAAAATGATTTTATATTTATCATGAAATAAATTATAATTTATATTATTTGAATTTTTTTGTAATATGTTTATATTATATAATCATAAATTATTATTTTCATTATTTTAATAAATTATTATATCATATTTATGTCTTGGAGATATCATAAAAGAAATTATATTTCATAAAAATGATATTTTTTTACTATTTACAAAAAAAATTAACTTTTTCTGTAAATATAGAAAATTCATCCTAGGATAATTTTTACTTAATCAATCTAAAAATAAATTTTATTTCATCAAATTCAATTACTATAATTGATAAATTTCTTTTAATATAAATTCATAAAACCAAATGAAAAGACATTTTAAAAAAATACATTTTAAGCCCAAAAATGAACTTATACCAAAATTAAGTATAAAGTTAATTCCTATGTAATTAATAATATTTTTTCAACCTGAAGGATTACTATATTAAATTAATATCAAATTAAAATCATAATTGTACTTTTTAATGATTTGAAAATTCAATTTTACAAAAATTCGTATTTTTCACTATTCAGTAAAAAATCAATATTTACAGAAAAATACTTAGATTTAACCCTAATATAATTTTGATATATTAATTTCAAAAATGATATAACTATCACATAAAAATATTTCAATAGTTTTTCACAATTTTTTAAACTTGGTGATTCATGAAAAGTAAGCTATCAAAGAATTTAGATTTATTTAAAGAAAAATATATCTAAAAATCTTATGGTGTTCCATTATACATCCTTATAGGAGTTTCACTCTAAAAATTCCATCACTTTGACGCAAAAAACTGTGGAAAATTAGGCCTCATCACATCCTTAGGTTCCCACACATCTTCCTATATTTTATTATTCCACTATAAAACTTTAACCTAGTGGGTGGTATTTCTTTATACTCGTTTCTCTCTATGTTCCAGAATCTCCACCAGTGGTTCCCCTTAATATAGATATTACTACAAAAGTATATCCTCTGAGTTAATTACATGTTAAAGATCAAGTATGTACTCCCTCAAGAAAGATACATAGAACACATCATGAACATGTGATAGATTTTATGAAAGCAACAAACGATAAGATACTACGTAGATATGATTAATAATCTTAGTGGGACCAATATATCTATGGCTCATATTTACCATCCCTAAAAATATCAAATACTTATTCCAATTAGATATTAATTGGAATAAAATCTCACCAAATTTAAACTCTAGATCACACTGAATAATTTCATCATAAATTTTTTGTAAACTTTGAGTTTCCCTTATGTGTTTTTGAATTGATCTAACCTTCTCTATAATTTCCTCATCTGGATAAGGTTCCAATAGCATTATTTCTCCAAATTTGTCCCAACATCATGGATTTTTTCACTTCCTTCCATAGAGGGATTCAGAAGGATTCAACTAAATTCTTGAGTGAAATATATTATAATAATAAAATTATATCAAATTGAGTTGTAGATCTCAAACGCCTTTAAAATCTACTAATCAAGATATTAAATTGTATTTTAGGGTTTTAATAGTTCTCTTATACTGACTGTATATCTAAGGATGATAAGAAGTACTAAAAATCAACAATGTATCTAGAGCCTATTGAAGGATTCTCCAGAATTTCTAGGTTAATATCAAATCCTGGTCAGATACAATTGATAGGGGTACTCTATGTAATCTCAAAACTTTCTTAATATATAATTGAGTAAGCTAATAAAGAGATAAATATTCTCTAATAGGAATAAATTCACTAATTTCATATGGTGATTGAAGATGACCTAAATAAAATTATACCATTTATATGTTTTGGGGATTATGATAAAAAATACATGGTAATGGTATCCCATTTTAATTTTGGTATAGACAACGGTTGAAATATCCCCATATATTTCTATCTCCTAGACATTACATAATAACACACCAGCATCGAGATAGATACTCAAAAATATCCATTTTAATGTTTTCTTATAAAAATACACATTTAAATCTCTATACTTTTTTGTACTTTTGGGATGAATTGAGAACATTAAATTATGAGATTCATCCAACAACTCATTCTTCATGTCTAGTATTTATGGAACACATACTCCGTTTATAAGCCTTATAATTCTTGTATGATCATTGTTAAAATGAATAACATTACTCACCTTATTCTATAATTACATATCTTCCTTCTATACCTTATCAATCCTCTCATGCATTTATGGTTGAACATTCATATGCGAAAGGTAAGATCTTACCCCTTTCCAAAATATTTCAAGATCTATATTCCGTAAATACTTAAATATTGGATCTCTTTTAATCCTTATCCTAGAAAAACTAGCATGGTATTTCTAACTCAGAGCATCAACAAACTTGTTCTACTTCCTTGGGTGCTAAGGTATAGATAATTCATAATCTCGGATCATATCCAACCATCTTCTCTGTAATATATTCCAATATTTATATTAAAATAAATAATTCATGATTTTATGATTATCTTCACTTGAGATTTTATGACCTAAGAATGAACCTTTTGGTATCCAAAATTCATATTTTGTAAATTTTTCATATATATTATTCTACATAAAGGTCATCATAAAAATCATAAAATGGTCTTTATTATCTTCCTTTTTCTTTAAATATATGAAAATATCATCTATAAATATTACCACAAACTAATCAAGGTAATCTATAAATACTATATTCATAATGTCAAAGAAGATGGTGGAGGCATTGGTAAATCCAAATGTAATTAACATAAATTTACAATAAATATAACTCATATGAAAGAATGTATTGGGTATATCCTCCTTCTTGACACTTAGATGGTGATATTCATATTAAATATAAATATTTGAAAAATTTGTTAATGTTGTGTCGAATAAAATGGATTTATTGGGTAACTTTCTCTATACTTAAATTATTTTAAATTATAGAATAAAATGGAATAGAAACATTTAAAACAAATTTTCATTAAATAATATTCTTTATAAACCCTTTTAAAACATATAGAAGAAGATAAATAGTATAAAATGGTTATGGTGGTAGGAAAATTTATTAATTTTGTATATATTAAAAAGAAATATTTGCTTTTACTTTTTATAGAGAAAGTTAAAAATGAACCTTTTTGAGAAAATTATTAATATTACATTAAAACCTTGTAAAAATTAAAGGGTAAAATAAAATGTAATTAATAAGTCTTTTGTTTTAATAAAGAAGACTTTTTTTAAACAATTTTTCAAAATATGGACATGGAAGAAAAATACATCTTATTAAAAGAGAAACAAGGCCATATTTTCTTTTAAACAGTACTTCAATTGATTTAATTTCCAAAGAGAGGAAAATTAGTAAGAGAACATGTAAAATCCTTTTATATCATGAGTATAATAAAATATATGAATTTTATGAATTATATATTACAAGATTCATTCAAATAATAAAATCAATCCTAAAGAAATGAGATTTTAAAATAAATTCTTACCTCTTTATTTACTTTTAAACTATAATACCTTGAAATAGTAAAATTGAATTGAAAATTTAATCATTATTAATAAATAATTATCCATTTTAAATACATTAAATGTGAAATATATACACCACATAACAATAAATAGTTTTATGATACCTAATATGTGTCAATGGAGTGGAAATTGGGATGAAATATCTTACCTAAAGTTTGAATTTCCTCATAAGTTATTTTAACCTCTAGTATAATAAATTAATACTTATTATACATAAAAATAATAAATAAATAAAATCTATAACATCTTATTTGATCCATTTATAAAATCTTTTCACTTATTTTCTAACAATCGTATATTATTATCGATGTTTTAGGTGTTAATTGCATCATTTTTAATATATGGTTTTATTCAGAAGTTATATTCCTTGATCTTTATCATGATAATAACATGTCTAAAATTTTAATCATAAGTATTTATTATATATATATGAAAAATCATTCATGAGAAACTGACATGAAAAATGAATCGCATCGCTTCATGGAAAAAAGTTGGTCATACGTACGCACAAGAAACATTATCATTTTTTTAATGGGTGGAGGGGTAAAAAAGTTGGTAGTATATTATGCTTAAATATTCATAATTATTTAATATTTATCTTATATATTTCTGAGTTCCATTATTATGAAAATCAATGTGAGGTGGTAGTGCAAAACAAATTACATTGGTTCGTGGGGACATAGTTCATCGTATACATGAGCATTGGTTCCATTTCCCATTTTATAGAGAAGAAGATGGATTAATATCATATAATAAATATAATAACATGTAATTATATGGTAGATAATTTTTTTTATTTATGTGGTCAATATATAATTTAAGGTAGTAAAATAAGAAGAATAATGAAAGTTCTCAATGAAGATGATTACATATTCTTTAAAATATATACATTAGATCTCCTCTTAATGGTCATAGGGTTTGGGTTTTAGGAAGAATAGAAACTTTATAACTTGTATAAAGATGTTTTGAAGAGGTTTTTGTAGGGTTTATTCAAGATAAGTAGCTCTAGGTAGTGTATATAATAGGGGATATGTGGTGTCATTTATAGTTAATTAAAGGACATGTGGAGAATTAATTATAATATATAAATATAGTAAATTCATTTTCATGTGAATATGGAACTAAGTAGCTATAATTATAAATTTGGGATAGGATATAGTTTAAATCACTAAAAAATAAATTTTTGATAGGATTAAATGCTTTTTTAAACCTTAAATTTTGGTTTAACCTCTTTATTAAACATTTTTAACCAAAACCACAATAACAAAATTTTCAATTTTTCAGAGTTATAATTTTACTTATAAGGATAAATTTTTCTCATAAATTTCAAATTTATGAATATTTAAACCATTTTTATCCAAATTTTCCTTTGGAATATTTTTATTATTTTAAAATTGTTTAGTATATTATTATTTTTTATAAATTATCATTAATGTCATTTTTGACACTATTCATTTAATTTGTATTTAATGACATCAAGGAAAATAAGAAATTATAATATAATACTTTTAACCATAAATAATACATTATATTTAATTATAAAAGACTTTTTTGATGATATGTTTTCATATAAAAGTTATTTTTAACGTTTTTAATATTAATTACATTGATTCTTCCACTGTTTTCGCAAGCACAGGGTCAGCATTGAATAAGCATTTAAGGTAATTATTTCATCACTAAAAATTAAAAAAATATATATGAAAAATATAAATAAATAAATTTCAATATAAAATTTCATATTAATTCAATATGTATATTTTTTCATAACTATGTCATGCAAACTTATTTAATATGTTATTTTAACTTTTCTAGCCTCATGCAAGCATTACAAAAGAATTTGTATAATTTATTTATTATTTAACTCAAAATTTGTATATATCCATAAAAATTATAAATAATAATTCATATATATTAATAATTTAAAAAAATACTTTTTAATTCTCAAATAATATCATTAGGGAACCAAATTTTACTTTTCTAATATTGTGAAAGTACTGCATAGGCATAGAATTTTTTAAAAATATTTATCATTAAATAACTTCTAATATATAAGTTTTGAATTATTTTTGTATAATTTTTTTTTTATCTTATAACACATCATTCATACTATAAGTTTAATAATTCTTTATATTATTTTTATGTCTTGGTGATATCATAAAAGATACCATATTAAAAAACTATACTTCTTTACTATTCATCAAAATTTTAAATTATTTAGAATAATCTAACAAATTTATTCTAGGATAAATTTGAGTTTATAAATAAAAAAATGAATTTTATTTCATCAAATTAAATTCCTATAAGTATCAAAAAATAATTTCAATATAAATTCATAAAACACAATGAAAGAAAAAGTTTTTAGGAAAATGCGTTTTAAAATCCAAAAATAAACTTATACCAAAATCAGATATAAAGAAGATTCTTATGTAATTAATTAGATTATTTTAAAATAAATTCAAATTATCTTAATTTAAGATCAAATAAAAATAATAATAATATTTTTTAATTAAATTAAATTATTTTTTATAAAAATTTATATTTTTCACTATTCACTGAAAAATCAATCTTTTAGAAAAATTACAAAATTTCACCCTAAGATAATTTTGGTATGCTGATTTGAAAAGTGATATAACTGAAACATAATAATATTTTCATAGTTTTTCATAGTTGGTTTAAAATCATAATTTCAATTATATGGATCAATCACATAAGTTAGATTTATTTAAAGATAAATATATCATAAAATATTAGGGAGTTACAAACAAGGTTACCCAAGACCCCAAGGATTTATAAGACTGTTAGGGTTATTATTGATCAACTAACAATAGTTTCTCATTTCTTACCAGTCCTTTAGGATCAATCATCAAAAAATCATGGAAATTTGTATATCGGTGTGATAGTACACTAACATGGAGTTCCCTTGATCATCATATTTCAAAAAGATGCATGTTTTACATCATGGTTTTGGAAGGTCTTGTAGAAGGCCTTAGGGACTCATATGAGATTGATAATAATGTATCATCCCCAAAAATATGGACATACTAAGTGGAATATTGGAATACTGGAGAATATGATTTGGGCATGTACCCTATACATCGACAAAGATAGGTATGACCACTAATCCTTGGTTGAGTTCACATACAAAAATTGATACTATGCTCTGATTCAAAGGAAACAATTATGAGGATATTTATAGAAATACATATCGTTCACTTCTATGTTATAATGATGATGGTGATTCAACTATTATCAGTGCCAATATGGTATATGAGACCTTTTAGAGAGTAAACTGATTCAAAAGAGATTGATCATCAGTCAAAGATAGTAGAAGTCCAATTTCAACCATATGACAAGACCATTCGAGTTTTTTAGGTAGATAGGTTTTTTAGGGAGTGAATACTTATCATGTCCACTGTTGTTTGAGAAATAAATGGAATCTAGAATTATTCTATGTTGGTCCTTGAAGATCATCAATCATGTTTGGATAGTGGTGTATCATCTGGATATTTCTTATCACTACCAATTTATGTAATATTTGTTTCATGTGTCTCAGTTCTAGAGGTAAATCCTTGATCCTACCCTTATTATTGACTATAAGGATGTTGAGATGGATCTAGACAAATTATACATGGAAATACTGGTATTTATTGTATACCGGAGCAATAAAGTCTTTTGAGGGAAGACAATACCACTTTTTTGGATCTTGTGGTGTCATGGATGGATCATAGAGGAGACCTGGGGGGCTAATGTTTAGAATCAGTGTCCCAATTAGTTTAAAAAAAACCATTGAAGGTACTTCATTAGGATTATATGTCTTTATGGTGGATAATTATAACATATTCACTTGTTTATGATGCTTAAGATGTTAATGTTTTTGAATTACCTATTCCTACGATGTTTTCATTATTTTTTAGGTGTTTAATAGGTCATTATTTAATAAAAAGTGTTCCAATGTCTTTTAGTGGATGTCTTGATAGGAGGCATAACTGAATGTTCGCTAAAAACAACCACTAGGTAGCTAGTGGAGTTTCTGTAATTTTTTTGGCTACAATGGATCCCAATAATTAGATAATGGAAAAGGAATAATTCTAAGAGTTCTTTTAGGCACACCATCCACCAATAGAAAATCACTGGCCAACTAGTGGTGTCACCGACTAGCCGTTGAGACCCACTAGGTATCCAGTGAACCCATACTGGGGGTGCAATTACTGAACCCCCTTGGTTTTAATTATACATGTTTTTTTAGCTTTTTTAATAACCAAATATGACCCCCTTATCCTTTTTCTTATTACATTCATTTCGTATTTAATCTTTAATCCACCCATCCATATCCCCTTGGTTCGATAACCTTCTGAAAAATCCAGTGTCAATTTACTGATGAGTTCTTCTTAGATCAATGAAAATCTCCTATTTTTCTTAGTGAGATAAGAATAGAACTGTGTTGGATCTGTATTTTCCTTAATGGTCTAATAGTGAATTATTTATTTCATCATAGATTGATGGTAGATCTTGCAAGTTGACATAATTCATTGATAAAATTAAGATCCACCTTTTACAATGAGCGTTCAATGTGTATGTCTTGTGGAATCATATTACTAAACCTCTTTTTGATGGAGGATCAATGATGAAACCTTAATCAGTTGATGAATTTATGGTAGACTAGTAGCAACATTGACATGGCAATTATGACCTCCCGTGATTGGGATAGAATTCTAAAGGATAGTGGAAAATTCTAGGTATGTTTCATAGAATGATCATCTTGAGATCCTACTTTTATTGATTCTCATCTTGAATCTATTTTTTTATGATGAATTGGGGATGAATGAATGATCATTGGAGAAACTCTAGGATATTTCTTGAATCTATGATTAATTAATGATATGTTATTTGATTGAAAATAGATATGGTGAATGGGAATCCTCCTCCTTGATATACCTTGGAATTGGTTCCTTAAATGGAAATTTTAAGGTATGTGATTCTAGAATCACCATATTGAAATGGTTTCTCTTTTAGGTCACATTATAAACCTCCTTATTGTTGAACTAGAATCCAATTTAGGAATCCTTGATAATCCATCATTATCTCTATGAGTGCATGGCATTATTCATCCGTCTTTATTGATGAACCTTGAAATTATTCATCATTAACCTTGAGGTAGCATGTTCCTTACCATTTGGGGATCTCATATTCACTTATTTCCTTAGTATAATTCATTCTTTGTCATACATTATTTTATCATGCTTGATTATCATCACATGTGGTTGAGTGTGTATCCTTTGATACCCATTGATATAACATGTTTCTATGGGTATGATTATGTTTCTTGTTTTCCATGTTTTATTTTAATCACATGTATTATAATATTGCTATTATATTATAATGATGATATTATATGATTTCCTTATATGATATACCTTACTAAGAGTATTACCATGCCTTGGAGTTTATTCTTAGTACTCATAATAGGTGGATCATCATGTTATGATTATTCATTAGTAGGGGAGTATGCACAACATGAGAAAATGGTGATCTTATGAATAGGGTAGGATCATGAAATCTTGGAGTCTTGTACAGAGGAGGAGAAGTTAGGGGCATTCTCACATAGGGTCTTGACCCAAGGTACAGACAAGGTATGATAGAATAGAGACCTGACTCAGGATGGAGCTATGATAGGATGGTGCAAGGGAATGACTAGACTCAATGCCTTTATATCATTGAGAGACATTATTATGAGATTTGTGGCTTTTTTATGATTGTTTTTCACATCTTACAACTATTCTGCCAGTATGGAGATGAATTAGGTATAGTTGAGGGGTCTAAGGTGGCTTGGTTAGCGCACAACCACTCAGTATATGATTAAATTGTTTATATCTATTTGTGTATTTTTTATTATTATTCTACACATATGATATACTTTTGGACACTTGTTAAGGATGAATTGGCAGTGTCCTAATGGGTTTATTACTCACACACTACACAGGCATCTTGATGCAATTGTAGACTTTATATATGGAGATCCAAGCAAAGGAAAGGGTCTCATAGAAGAAGGATGAGTTGAGGATCATGGATAGGGGAGTGTTATCTAGATTTACTCTGGAGGGTACCACAGTTTTGTTTATTTACTCGATTACACATTTACCCATCTTTGGGTTTCCAATTTGGGATCCCCGTTATATACTTTTATGACATGTATTCCACTTGATATTATTTTATTAATCATCAATACTATACGATATTATATTATATTTATTCTTATTATTTCAAGGATGTGGTACTGAGAGTACATTCTCCCCACTGACGGTGTTTGTACCCTCACTACAAGTCGAGAGCCCCTTATATATGGGTAGGCATGTATGAGATCATGTGACTCCCCATCTCGGACCTAGTGGTTCAACTCAAGGAATTAATATATAATTTCAGTAACACATGTGATATCGTAATATATTTTTTCATATGTGTGCAATATATAAATAAAGTAATGAAAATGATCATATATGAAACATAAGTGTTTAACATATATAATTATTGAAAAGTAATTTAATTATATAATACAAACATAATTCATAATAAAATCATTGATCAAGTTAAAATAGTATAAATCATGTAAGTTCATAAATTAAAAAAAATCATAAGAGATATTAAATGGTTGACATAAACAAAAAATATAAATATATGGACAAAGAAGAGATATATCCGAGAGAAAGAAATATTACAAAGAAAAAGTTTTAAGGGAATCATAAATTCATCCTTAGACCTCACTTTTTAACGTGATAGGGTAAAATATAATTCAATTCAAAAAAAATTTACATAATAATTAATTATTTTATAATCTTTTTATTTTCATTTAAATTATCATTAATAATTTATTTTCATCATTACTTATTTATTATAATTTTTTATATATGATTCATCATAATATGTTTATTATAGTAGTTCCATGAACATTTCAGTATCACAAACTCTATTATCATTATTTATAAAATAGTTCAACCACACCAATATTTGTATGGTAATATGTTCAGAATATATCTATATGTTTCAAGATATCCAAGTTTATTCCATAAAATGTGTGTTTGTGATTTAAAAAATAATTATCGCATAGTTAATTCATTCTAAGTGGTTTTACTGAACATAAATAGTTTTTTAATATAATTATAATAAATAAGATTTATAGTAGTAAATAAACTTAATGATAATTCAAATGTGTCTTTATTTTTATATTTATCCATTAATTAAGTTTTTAAAAACCAATCATGAAGATGTTGATAGATATAGAATAACATAATTATTATAGGTAGTTAATACAATCATGGAATAGATGTGTAAAAATAAATGGACATTATTAAGGAATAATATTAAATGTTTAAATTAATATTTAAAAATTATTAGAAAATATGTTTTATATTTTTTTAATGACAACTTATATTAATAATATTATATATAAATAATAAAACTAAATATTTATAGAGATATATTATTGCTTTTTTTAGACCAATACTTTGATAAATGATTAATGATTCGAAGTCTTGAACATCACTACAGCCACAACATTAATAAGGTGAATAATGTAATTAGGATAAAAAAATTGGAATATTTTAAAAAATTAATGATTTTTCTCTAAGGTAAAAAAGGGTGGTGTGATAAATTATTTATATGTGCATGATGTGTCATTTATGAATAGTCTACTAAATAAATAATTATTTTTAATGAAGACTATAAATGATGATAAATTTTATGATTTAATCAAAATATATTTTTGAAGAAATAAAAAAAATATATTTTTAATTTTTTTATAATTTTTATATTTTTAAAAATCCATTCATTCCGACAATAATATAATACTATATTTCTATTGTATTTCCTTATTCAATAATATATTTTACTATTAATAAATCATTTAATATTTTCTTTCTAACTTAATTTTGAAGTCCATATTCTAAAATTGAAAATAATTTCATTGAAATAAATATATAAATTAGTTAAATTTAATATTTAAATTCATTATAAAAATTTTTTTACATGAAATATGCTAAAAAATTACATCTAAAATTGTTTCATTATACGTTCTATAAGTTACATTAATTAAAATTTTATATTAATAATTTGAATTATTATTTTATGAGATTTTAATTATCAAACATTCTTATGATTTCCAAGTTATATATTTACTTATATGAATCCCAGTAGTTTGCACCAACACCTCTCCATAATCATATTATTACCACTAATGGATACCTTACCTCAATTATTAACCTTCCCAAATAGTCATATAAAAAATTTACCATATTATTTTATAATTTATTATCTAAAACCACCACAAAAAATCAAACATGTCCCTCACTAATTTTCACTTAAATCATTACATATCATGTTAAAAAATTTATTTCATTAATAGATATATTATTTTTAAAATTATCCATTAAATTTTGATACATATATCTCACTCTGAAAAAAAAAATATTTTCAACTCTAAGTCGTGATATTTATTTTTATTTAATATTTCTTTATATACCTAGTAATTATGATTAATATATACCTTTTTATAGCAGCATTCTTATTGTTAATTAATACCATGAAATTATAAGATGTTTTATTTATATTAATATATTATTATTTGATATGTTATTATAAATAAAAAATAATGGGTTAAAAAAAGAAAATATTACATTTTTACACTATTACATTTATGAGTATGGATAATTATCTTTTCAATATTATTATCTTATAATTATTTTTTTAATGGATTGAATCTATCAAACATGAAATATGAATGAAAAAATCTATTTAATATTTGTTTATCTATTAGTTCTTTTGTTAACTATTGAAATAATTAATAGTTCTCATTTAAATAGTTGGTGGTTTATATCTGTTTTTTTAAATTATTTTTTGGATAAAATTTATACGAATTTTCTTAAGAAATATTTTAATAAATTGTCAAATTAATTAAATATATCTAAAACATCCTTAAAATATTAACTTTAAATTTTTTACATTAATTTTGTCTACTTATAAATATTTTGTTTTTTTAAATTTAAGGAACCATTGATAGTTACTCATATAGCCATTTAAGAAAATTCACTCAGACTAAAATATTAAAATATTTCATATCCCATCTTACTAAATATATTAAATAATTTTTAACTAATTTTAAAACTTAAAAACTATTATAAATACACCAAACCCACTTAATTTTAACAATGAATTTTTTTTGAATCATTTAACTTCTAGGACCAGATGCATATAAATCCTAAATCATTAAAATTTAGAAATTATTAATCCAAAATTGCATGGTTTGGCTAATTTTTAATTATAAATTAAAAAATTTAAATGGATTGTTGAATTATCTTATAAATAAATCTATAAGAAATTAAAAAATATATGTTACATTAGTTGAGTCAAATGACATCATTCATATCCATGTTTTAAAAATAACAATGCACATCATTCTACTGAATTTGATTTAACCTATAGGTTATTTTAAAAAGTATGGTTTTTAAAAAATTAAAACCTTTTATTATATGTTTTGGTGAGATTAATCAAATGAATTAAATTATATAACATGGTGAAGCTATGTTGAACAATTTTAATAGAATATAGACTAATACTTCTAATTTTTTATAACTATAACTAAAGAACTCAGAAGAGTTTTTTACATTATCATATATAAATTAGATAAATTATTTGAGGAATGAAATTTATATAAAAAACTAGATTATTTACATTCATTAAGTTCTACAGCATCTCATTTTTTTGAGTTCTTATGATTGTTTTATGTTTCAGTAAGTTTACCTTGAGTTTATAATAATGAGGTTCTAATTATAAAATACATAAGTTTTCTTTGTGTTAATCATTGATTTAAATATATTTGATCAATTTTATTTAGAATGTGGAATTTGATACTTATGAACATTGAGATTAATGATGTTCTAGTGTTGTACTTGGTGCCGATCATACTAATCAAAGAGGATCTTGGGGATAGAGTTGTTTGCTGCTAAAGGGTTTGTTGAATTAGATCATTGTATGAAAATTCTTCCTTCTCACATGTTTTTCAAAGATGTTCATTATGTTAAACTTGTATATTCTAATAATTTTGATTGATGAATTTATTTTTGTGGAGATAAAAACCCTTGGATTCAATCATTTACCATCTCAACACTTTAGGATAAAAGTAAATATTTTTTGTGAATTGGAATTGTGGGTAAAAATATCCTTTATAGAAGTTTTCAAATTTTTATCTGGAACTCCATGTTTTATTCCCATATGAATTGTTTTTTTTTAATTTTAAATATTTTTTCTTACCTTGGTTAAGATAAAAACATCCTATATTTTTTCTAAATAATTTTTAGTTTGGTTATTATTACTCTATTCTATAAGGAATTATATCTTCTGAATATATTACATTTTAGAGCGGGAAATTCTAAGTTAGATTCATGAATGAAATTCACCCCACCCCATCTTGATGTTTTTATAATCTTATTTTGTAATTTTTTTCATGTGTGTGAGATTCCAAGAAAATCCCAAACAATCCCATATTAATTAATTTTAAAAAAAATATTATCAAAAGGGAAGTTTTGAACATGCACTATTTTATTCATCCAAATCTATGTTTCCACTTAAGAGTTTTTTCTAATAATAATTTTGGCGGTGGTAGAATAGATAAGAATAGTAATTTTGGAACTTATAATTTTCTTGGTAAATATTTAGTCGCTTGGTTTAGTGAGATAAAATTTTCAGTTTCAATTTCCACTGTTAATGATGAACATGTGGCAACTATAAGGCGTTGCTCTCAATTTTTTCGTAGATTCAACCAAAATTCACTAATTTTCAGTTGAATTTTACTGAAAATATAATTCATTATGATAATAATAATTCTATCTATTTGTCTAAGAACCTAACACAATTTTTATGAAATAAAAAATATATATAACACATCATTTCTATGGGGTCACAAACTCAAAGGGGATATTATTCTAGAATTATTTAGAGATGAATATTATCTTATTGATATTTTTTATAAACCCTTACATTTATGTAGATTCAAATATATTAAACAGAATATGTGTATGGTAAATGTTAAGTGATCACGTTACTCTTCTTATTTTATATTCTCCTGATATTGAAAAACTTCTCAATAATGGGGGTAGACATTATTTATTTATACAAACCTGTTCTAAATCATTATGCATTTAAAGATATTTTTTGGTATTGTTGATTTTATAAGAGGGATAAATTTAAGAGTTTATAAGACATTTCAAATTTGGAAAAGTTAATAATTTGAAGAATGTTTTTTTCACAACTGTAAGTTGTACTAATTTAATAAAAAGTTATTATTTTAATAATTTTATATCTATGAAACTTTGTTTTTTGTTCTTTTTTTAATCACAAAGGGGATATTTGATATACTTGGGTATGTTTAGAGATTTCATTATGTTTTTTTCTATCAATTTGGGGGTCATTTAATTTTATCATGTGTTTTCATAATGTGATGTTTTTTAGTTTCATGGATATTACACTCAAGGGGGGTTATATTAGGATTTTTAGTAAAAATTATTATTATTTGAGTCATAATTAACTTTTCATTCACATCATGTAATTTTGAAAACGGGAGGTTATTTAGTCAAATGTTTTATTTCATATCCCTATTATAAAAATAAAAACACAATTAATTATTTTTTTTAGTTAAAAAGTATTTTGTTTGTTTGAGATATATTTTTTATAAATTAAAACATCTGATTATATATATATATTATTATCTGAATATGATGCATAAATTCCAAAACATGTTGAAGTTGTGTTAAACCAATTTAATAGACAATATAATACAACTTTCATTATTGTTATATCCAGACCCAAATATCTCAAAATATGTTATTACACTAACATATATAAAATATACCAAAAATTTGAGTATTAAAGGTGACTAAAATAACTGGAACAATTATAATGTGAATCTATGGATCATCTCATTTGTTTTGAGTGATTTTCACTATTTATTTTTTAGTGAGTTATATTATTTCTTTCAATTTTGAGGTGTTTATTTTAAAATCTCAAATTATTCCTTTTTATATTTTTTTATTCTAATATTTATGATAGATAATATTTCAAGTGTGGAGTATACTAGTTCTAAACATTGAGTTCCTTGAATTCCGGGTGTTGGGATTGTTGTCTATTATGCTGATCGAAGTGGAACTTTGGGATAAAGCTTCTAACTTCTGTTGGATGTGTTAAAGAAGTTATTAATGTGGGACATGTACCCTCTGAAGGTTTTTTCAAAGAATTTCTAGGTGTTTTACTTATATACTTTGATCATTTTGATTGTTTAACTTCCATGTGTTGAGCTTTTATTCTTTGGATCTAGGTCCAATCCTCATATTTCTTTGGGATAAAAGCAACAAGTTTCTATGAATTGAAACTATAAGGGATAATATCATTTATATGAGAATTTTTATTCACTTTTGGAACACTCTATTTTATTTCCATATTATTTTTTTGTTATTAATTTATGATTAATTCTTTTACCTTAGTTAGGTGCATAACTTTGAAGGGTTTTATTTTCAGTTTTTTCTACTTTGATTATTGATAATTTAATCTATTAATAATTGTGTCTTCCAAAAATTTTACATTTTAGAGTGGAAAATTTGTAACTTGGATTTACAACTTTATTGACCAACCTTTTGAAGCTTCCAAAATCTTATCATCTGGGAAAACAGGTTTATTGAAATTGAGTTCTCATGAGTTTTCATTGAAAAATAGGATTAAAAGTGTAAAAATTAATATGAAATGGTTATATTTAATTGATTTAATATCACATAATAACCTTAAATTATAGGATTGGAAATACTTTTTTGATATACACGTGAGGGAATTTATTTTCCTTAATTAATTTAATTAATTTTTGGCTAATATGAAAAAATATGAAGAGATATTTTTATATCTTCAAAATTTAAATGGATCAATAAAAAATTATAAAAAAGGAAAATAATTACATTTTTTAATATTTATTTAGATAGAGCATATACCCCTTTACTAGTTCATTTATAGAGTGTTTTGATATATTAAATATTAGAAACTATTTCAATCTTGTAATTTATTTTTTGTGATTGGGATAAAACTAAAAAAAATTAATAGATTTTTCAAATTAATGTTAGAGGCAGTGGATTATATACAGAGGCTTATATTTTATTGATCATATACATTGAGTCATTAAGGTTTTCTAGATGGTAGAAGTGATCTTGGAATAAACTTTTGAGTGGATATATGTGTTTTTTTGGTGTTTATAGGAAAATATAGGATGTTCTAGTCTTCATTACATCATGGTTTATCTAGATTTACCATGAATTTGACCCTTTCTATGATGGAGTAGAAATGTTTTCTAGAGATGTAGGGTTTCATTTAGAAATACATTTTTTGGAGATTTTGAATCATGGTCTAAAATATGACATAGTTTTCATTCCCTTCCAAGTTTTTATTCATAAGTTTGGGCTGAGTTTAGGTGTATTCCTTGTTTTCTATAGGGAGGAGGAAAATTATTGTAGTGATGTGGGTTAGTGAATATCATGTCTAGGTTAGTATGTGGTCCAGAGGGTATATCAAAGTAACCTGTTGTGTCTTGATTTTCATATTCTACATATTTATTCAAACTCATTATTTATTAATTTAAATTTCCTCTGGGGATTTTAGGCTTCAAATTAATTGCTACTAGGGTTTTTATGTTGTCATTGGCTTATTAAAACCATGACATGGATTAGATCCCTACATCCAAGTTTCATTACATTAAATTTAATTATAAATTAATGTAATTACTCTTTCATTCATTTGGTTATATCATTCCTCTTTCAACCATAAGCTATTAAGGGTCTTTTCTTTAGAGATTGTTAACAACATTATTGAATCATTAAGACCTTTTTTTAATGTGATCAAAAAAATTCAATTTGAGGTACTTTAAATCCTATTTCTCTATATCATCTCTTGTTTATTATTTCTTTGGGATCCATGGAAATTCTGGGGTAATATCCAAATGTCGGTTTTTTATATATTGTTTTTTAAATTATTGATTATTTTGAATTTTTAATATATTTGAATATGCTTTTTTGAAATCATTTGATATTTTTCTGGTTTCATGATTAAGAGTCACTATCAAAACAAACCATACAGACTATGAAACCCCTAACTAGTATAAAATGTAAGGTAGGCACTTGATTTTTAGAATTGTACAACCTAACTATGTGAGTGATGATGGTCAAATCTAGGGATAGGATATGACTGGAACTTTGTTTGGTAAACCATGTGACCAAACAATGCAAGTTGCATAGATTTTTATTTTTTCCCTTTTCTCATTTTCCTTCCCTTCTCACACATTAATCTAAACAGAGAGGATATATAGTGTTAAATTCCTCACTAATATCCATGTTACATGGTGATTTATCCCTAGGTTTTCACAATAGAACCACCTTTCTCTCTCCTTTTTCATCTTCCCTCTTTTCTTATCCCAATTCTTCATTTGTACTTTTCCTCAAACCCTAATTACCATGGTGGATATTTTCATGACTAGGGTTGGTCTAATATTAAGTTTATGGTTGTTAAGGTAATTAAAATCCCATTCACTTCTACAGTATTATTTTCATGATTTAAGATTTATCAATTCTCTCAATATTAGTTAGGTGTTTTTTGAATATCTTTTTATTTGACATATCATGTGGTTCTTGATATTTTCATACCATTTTTTCATTTATATCATGTATATATGGGATATTTTTTAGGACATTAAAATTTTATTTTCTCATACTAGTTTAATTAATGGTTAATAAAATGGATTTTTCAAGGTTTCAAAGTGTTATGGATTTAAGAACTAGTTTCATGCACACTATGTGTTTGTAAAAATGTATATAAAACCTTTATAAATTAGAGATGGTATTTTAGGAGATTTTTTGGATTCTAAAGGACATTATGAAATATTATTTCATGATTTTAATTATTTTCTTCAAAAATAAGTGTGTGTTTCGTATGTTTTAATTTATTATTGAATTTTATTATTTATTTGTTTTATTTTTATAATGGTTTTATTTTGGTTTTATCTCATATTTATCTATATGATATTGTAATATATGTTTTTGGTTCAAAAAACTTCAAAAAGTTTGTTTTTTAGAATTAAATTCCCTTATAAAATTTATAGCTTTGTTTTTCAAAAATTTTAATGAATTTTATAGAAATAAAAATAACAACCTCTATTATAATACCCATCATTTCACTCTTTATGAGAGATTTCATATTATTTTAAATGAATATATTTTTTAATTGATAAAATTTTTAATTTTAATGGGTTTATTTACTCGAAGGGTATTGGGATGTGAGAATAAGGAAATTAGTTGTCAGGTTTTATTATTTTTATGTTCTGATGTTTTGATCACTTGTTTCTTCACCTTCACAATATTATTTCTTAGAAACCCTTGTTATCAAAGTAATATATTGATATATGTCCCCTATCCTAATTATAATTCAACATTTTAATGTACCCATAGAGCATGATGTGGCTTTGCCTATAGTGAGTGGAACCCAGTAAGTCTAGTTGAGAGTAAGTTAGGGGTTATTTATTAGAAATAAATTAATACTATAAAAGATATTTCCACTTGAGCGCATCTAGGATTGTCTCATAAGTACCTAGGTTGTATCCAAAGATATGTATCATGTAAATTTATTTTTATACCAAATATAATTTTTTATTCTCTTTGTTTTTATTTTTTATTAATTTCTCTATTTATTTCTCTATACTATTCATTTCATCCTTAAAATAAATGAATTTTATTTTACATCCATTAATTATACTCGTTTTTATCATTGATATATTCAAATAAATTTTTTTCTAAATACATGAGTTTTATTTTTTATTCTCCAAACCATTAATTCTATATATTTTTATTTTAAATTATTCTTAAGACCACCAGTTTTTTGTTATATTCTCTGTAATCCTTGATTAAAATATCATAAATATATAGAATGGTTTTTGGGTATAAAATGCATGTTTGTTTTTTTCTCCACCTCTCTTGAAAATAATAATTTTGACAGTTTTCATCAATCCCTTTGGTTCTTATTTAAATTTATTGTGTATTTTTTGATAAGGGATGTCGATGTATGTTTATGTTTTTTATTTTTCTTCAAAATTTTAAAAAAATTATATCAAAAAATTAAACTTCAAACAAGAAATGATGAAATATATTATAAAAAGGAATTTTTTAAACACTTTGGTGAAATCTTACTAGGCATGTTTAGATAACACCCTATATACACACCTTAGTTTTTATGTAGTTTGTAAAATTTATATATATATGTTAATGGTATTGTCTCAAATTAGATAATGTTATTTCTGATTTATTTTTTGGATGTATAATTATGTGGAAGTGACCTTGGTTCATATATTGGTGATTTTATGGTAGTTTGTATCAAGATTTTCTATTATCATCCAAATACAACAATATATTTCTTTAGGTTATTTTATATATATACTTGTTTTGTATCCCTCTTATGTTTTCATATTTAAAATTGAATTTGGATGTTTAAAATATTTATATCATTTTTGGATTGTATTTAATATAAAACATCTTATTAATTTAGCATAGCTTTCCAACACATGGGTGTACCATGTCAAATTCTTTTTAAGAGTTTGTATATTATTTATTGATATTAAGAGGGTGAAATCATTCCCATAGAAGTTAAGGCTCTTAGAAAAGTAAAAGTGTCTGATGGTGCATGCCTAAATCATATTTTTTACATGATCGATCATTAATTTGAGATTTACATGATGATAAATATTGTGATCAATGGAATTGAATCAAGGAATATAAACAGTGGATAAATTTTGGAACCAAAGTGTAGGATCATCACATAATATTTATAATTAATTTAAGTAATTAGAGAATTACCCTATGAAAAGTTCATTCTTCATTAATATATATAAAAATTCCTCTACATTGTACCATTATTGTGTTTTAGGAGTCAAGAATAGATTCCCTCTAGTGGGGATTCACATGTGTTCCACAAATCTCTGAACATCACCATTGGAATCTCAATGTGCTAACATGGTAGATCCTAACTCTTGAGTCATTCTCCATTAAATTTCTCCAAGAACTACTTTAATGAAGGTTTTTATTTGGTCTATATAGACTTGAGAGTGGTAGTGTAGGAGGATCACACTTCCTTATTAAGAGCATTCTTGGATAGGGTTCTCTCTAGAGATTTAAGAGAATTCTCTCAAGATCTCATTGTTCACAACACAAAATGAATTATATCTATTAAAAAAAATAATATAATTGAGTTTATATATCATTAGGTTTAGTAAATAATGTTTACACATGAACCATATATTATTTTCAGAATCCCTACAGACGCTTTTGTCTATATTATTATTATTATTATTATTTCTTGACATGTGTTAAACTCGTGAATTAAATTATATATTATTTAATAAAATATTATTCAATAAATATTATTTTTCACCAGACCATTAAACTTTATCTATCATTACTCTATAATATTTATCAAGCCTTGAATAATGACTATTTATTTAATAAATAAATATCACTCCACTATTCTCTAATAAATAAAAAAATATTTAAGTCACAAAATGAAAAAATAAATATCTATTAATATTCTTCTCACATAAAACTCTCTTGAATAACTGGTGTTAAAGTATATGTGATCAAGAAAAAATTAATAATTTTAAAACAATGTGCGAGAATAATATTTATTCAATTTGTTAAATAATACATAATAATATATTGTTTAATTGAGATTGTCGATATACTTAGTGTGTGACCCTCAAGGCCTCCTTCTCAATGGTATTTGGTAAACTAGCCTAAAGACCAAGTTTAGCATCTAGAAACACACCAAGGAATCCAAAGAAAAATATGTTATTGTCATAATGATATAATACCTTATACAAACACTTACTATGGAATATAATACATCTATCAAGATATCTCTAATCAAGCAGTTTGCATGCCGATGCCATCAACCAATATGCTCGATGTCTCTTTCTTTGACTTTCTATAAATCAAAAATTATTATATAACATTATGTAAATGGATTTATTTAGACTATATAATTTCCATCAAAGGGTCCAACATATCAACTTTTTTAAGGAATAGAAGGGGAAAATAAATTCCCTCATTATTCATTACTAAAATATTACTCGTGATGCACCCAAAATATCATACCTCACTGTAAACATATGTCCTCATAGTTTTCATTAATATATCATATTACATAACCTATAGTACTCATTAATAATAATATTTAAGTCAAAGGATCAATACAAACATCTACAGACAGGAACATCCAATGACATATATAAATTCTATGTATCAACACACATGTCTACTATCTCTCACATGGTACTCGTGATTCTACTAATATGGGCCTTTAGTCAAAGGGTCCACTAAATTTTATTTTGTGGTAAATATATTTATTACAAATTCACCCCTCCTAGATAAATCCTTCAAGAGGTGATAAATCTCAAGTATGTTCTTTTTCCATTGGTGTGCCCCTGGATCTTTTTAAAAATACACCGCTACAGTATTATCACAATACAATATGATAGTCTCTTTACTACTGGGTACCATATCAAGTTCCTGAACAAAATTTCATATGAAAATGGATTCCTTGGCTACATCAGAAGCTGCTATATAATCAGACTCCACTATAGAATTAGTGAAAACTGGATTCTATGAACTCTTACATCTCAAAAATACTCTGTTGAGATATAAAACATATTCCAACTATTATTTCAGGTCATTATAATTTTTTTGGGAAACTAGCTTCACTATAATCCCTAATGACTAGTTCCTAATCTCCTCCATATACCAAGAAAATATCCTTAGTTCTTCTCAGATACATAAGGATAACTTTAACGATAGACTAATTTTGTTCTCTTAGATTATCTTTGTATCTTACAATCATTATCAATGTGAAATACTAGACCTCATTCACTCAATAGTAACCAAACTCGATTTGCCATATGGCCTCAAGCCCGCCTCCTCATAATACAGAGGTTGTCGACTAGTAGTGAGGGCATGTGGTGTAATACTGGGGAGACTATACCGTAATGATCAGAGTATAAAACATTGGTATAATCATATAAATCAACAGAGGAAGCATTTGAAATAAATAAGAATCTAAATAATAAACATCCATCATATAAATAACTAGTTAATCATATGAAATAGTGTCATATACAAATGATGATCATGGAATTCTAAACAAAGGATAGGTAAAAAATAGAAATGACATTCAGTCTAATACATGTATCAAAATAAAAATAAAAATCCAAAATTTAAATATCCTTAGATAGCATCACGATCCATATATTTGTCATTTTCTTCCCCTACTATTATGAAATAATCAATCGAGCATTAGTAAGCTGGTACTTTCCCCAGTTCCTACCAACATTCATGAAGTCTACCAGGGTACCATAAAGTTGGATCATGAAGGTTGTGAGATAAACTCAGTAGGCCACCATTAATGGTGTCTAATTTCATCATGTCAGATAATTTATAATAAAAATAGTGTAGGTGATAAAAATGTTTTAATTAAATCATAGTAATAATCCATGTAGGTTTGGGTTCCCATGGAACTCTCGTCCTCTACTACATGTTTCCTCCTAATCCAAAATATCTTTAGTAATCAATAAGTTATGATTTAATTTATAATTAATTGTTGAGATCTGGCTCATAGCCCAAGCATCCCCCATGTATCATATCCAATAGGATGTGTATAAGAATTCCCTCAGAAAAAAGTGAGGTTTTACCAAATCCATGTTTGTGATTTGGCTTGGCAGACATTTCTTTTTATCATTTAATTATTATTTAATTCAAAATTAACATAATACCTTTCTTATAATTCCTAATTTTTAACCCATGTATCAATCTAGGTATAACATGAACCAAACACACTATAATATCATCCTAAAAATTCCTCAAAGGAATCTCGGTATTACTCTAAGTGTAGTATAAAGTCACCGCTCACTGAGTCTATCCTTGACATTCCATGAAGAGATCCCAATTGTCACTCATGGAATATAATATAAGAATACCTTATATTCCATCTTTATATATCTAAAAATAAGTCCAAGTATTACTTGGTTTTGTATAAGATAGCACTAAATGAGTTTTTCCATTGTGTTCATATGAGATCCCATGTGTCACCCAAGGTGCATAATAAAAATCATTTCATCAAACATAATTTAATTAAAAAATCATAAAGAGTCTGCCTATGGATATACTAAGATAGAAACCAACTATCACTCTCAAAATTTCTATATGAATGGTCATGGGACTAATTTTTATCTATACCATATAATTTTACATTTTAATTCAATTGGCCATCATATTTATAAAAGACATCTCGTGAATGATTGAGCATAAACAATGGACAAAGGCATAGAGACATAGATTTACAATCCAACTTACCTTTATTCAATTCAATTTATGATTTATATGACATACCTAAGGAAAGGGAAACGACCACACCTCATAGGGAATCAAATACAAGGGCCACCCACGGTATTTTAATCTCATTTGACAACACAACCAAGGGTTGGTTTAAATTCATGATCCTTGACCTATAATTATAGCTTAATGAGTCTCATGGGTCATCTAGGTCATTCTTAATCAATCAATTTAATTACAATTCCATTTGTAAGAATCACCCAGAATAAGTGGTGATTGTCACAATGAAATAACATATAAACACCCCAACTTTAAGTAAAAACCACGAGGCCAAATAACTTAGCTTGGTAGAGGAACACTTTTCCTACCTCAGGCTCTAATTTGATCCAGATTAGAAGAAAACAGAATAATATATGAATACCTTTTAAACAAGGCATAAGATCTAACACAAAAATAATTTCACTCATAACAAGTAAAATTGAAAAAGGTGAAATATTAATAGAGAACTAACCAATATGGATCTAATGAGAGGAATGGTTTTCTAATAACTGTATGGATCAAAGAGTTATATGAAATACTAGGATTATGCATAAAGGGAGATATCAATTTTAGGTAATGGTGTCCACTACTGGAGAAAATAATAAAATAGGGGAGTGATTAAACATTTAAGGAATTATGGCCAAAAAGGTCATTTTTCCTTTAAAAATTAGGTCACATGGTTTGGATGCATAGTTTTCCAAACTATATACCGACCATGAATGCCATGATACCTAAATAAATCCATAACATAGTCATTGAACACAACTATAAAAATCATGTTTCGACCATGTGTTTAGACTCTATTAAAAACTGCAGAAACCACACACGGGCTTGCATCCCCTATTTCAGAGTTTCATAAAATTTTGTGAGCCTAGAAAGAGGGTTATACCACCCCACATAGTTTTCTAAAAACATGCAGCCTAGGATACATGGTTTATAGTCACCATGTTTACCATATTCCTTTTAACACCCTGATATTATGTGATATATTTTTTCGATTAATTTGATCTTTTCATCAATTTTCATTTCAGAAACACTGAATATAGATTTTTTTATATGAAATAAACAAGTTATTCTTGATTTGTACGCAACAACAAGTAAATCTTATGATACATGCAACACTTATATTATCTTTTGTTACATTTAATAGTATTTTTGGCTTGTGTTATACACAATATAGGGTTCCTTCGATTACTTTAATGACATGAATGTCATAGTTTTGAAAAACTACGATGTACTATAAATTTTTTTTAAAATATTATTATATTTTCACTAAGAATTTGGAATGGTATTAAATTAAATTATTAAAATATGGTTTAAACGTGTATATAAGAATAGTTAATTGGTGACCAATTAATTAGAAATTAAAATAGATCCCTTTAGAAAATATAGAATATCTTTTACTAGAAAACTATATTTATGAAATGAAACATGTTTTACCTATAAATAAATTAAAACACTTTTGATGAATGTTTTAATAAAATTTATATATTATAAATTCAATAAAAAAATTTGATGCTCATATAATATATTTGAAAGGTATAAGATAGGAATATATCCAATTTTATAAACAAAATAATGTATTTTTCAAAAAGGAAATTTTATAGACTTTGAACGAACAGAACATTTTAAATATAATTTTTTAAACTTATATAAATTTTATTTTAAAGAATAAAATTTATTTTTTAAATATTAATATCAAAATTTACTTTGGGTGATTTTTTGGTATTTTTCAGACAAGTTTCATTTTTTGATGAATAGTGAAAATCACAGAATTTTAATTGAAAATCGTTTTTCATATAAATTATTTATATAGTAAATTTATATTTATATTTTATTTTAAGATTTAATAATATAAATTTTATATCAATTAATACAACTTATTTCATTGTAACCAATTTCACATTGAAATTGGATATAAAAAACATTTCAAACTTTTGACCCTTTTACTTTAAAAACCCGCTTTCATGGCATGTCCGTAAGATTAATTTTAAATTAATTTCTCCCACTTATATGATTATAATTTAAAAAATGAATTAAATATTTATCATCATAATAATTTATAATTTATGTTAATTTAAAATTTTTTTAACAAAATATTTAGTGACATTAATTTATAATTAGGTTCAGTAATTAAGGTTAAAACGAGATTAGTTAATGACTAAACTTAAAATATAAGCTATAAAGATGACCATAAACTTCTTAAAAAATTATTTTATGTCTTTATTTAGACAATTATTCTTCTAATTATATAAAATGTTCCATTTTTAACACTTTTGATATAAGTAAAATGTGGGTAGAATATAATTCCTTTCAAAAATACCATGTGTGTCCTTTTCCCCACTTATAAAAGGCCATCACCTCTTCCTATTTCATCAAACCAATAACTCCATTTGTAATGGAAAAATTATAAAAAAATATTATAAAAAATACCCAACCTTCATATTATAGGCCTCACTTTTTTCATAAATCCATCCAAAGAAGCCCTTTGATGAAAACCAAAAGGAGTTACCCAAAGAAGAGCTAACATCCTTCAACAAGCACTTTTATATTATTACTCTCTCCACTCACTAAATTATTATTATTAAATTATTATATAGTAACATAATTATCCTGAATATATTTATATTTTTTTATGATAAGTGTACGACCTATGCTTATACACACTACCATCAAATGGGATACACAGTCGTCGTTCATGTGTACTGCGGACTA
Source organism: Viscum album (assembly GCA_963277665.1). NCBI lineage: Eukaryota > Viridiplantae > Streptophyta > Magnoliopsida > Santalales > Viscaceae > Viscum > Viscum album. The sequence continues at coordinate 2,136,440,130 of OY728156.1, read as the reverse complement.
CCGCCTCACGACCGATGTTGTTTGTTCTTACATTACCACCTCTTGTTGTTGAAAATAATTATTTAATTTATGTTTTTATATTATATATATGATATTTATGGTGTAATTATGATTTCATAATTATTATATAACACAAAACTTTATGATTTCCATTTTTTGGGAATATGATAACTTCATTTGTTAAAGTGTGGACTATTGCCTCCTCAAAGCAATGTGATTCATTCACACTTTACATAGAATGTATTAGTGATGAGTTTAGTAAAATTATATAATCTATATGAAATAATAATTATATTTTAATGATAATATATATATATTTCATTTTCTTTCTTTCTTTTAATACGATAAGAAAATGGAAATAACTTTCATTCATTCATACGACCTACGATCTCCTTGAAAGGGGTATTTAATTTCATATTTATATATTTTATAAATAATTAAAAATACTTATATGATGAATATATATGATATTTATATCATTTTATTCATTATATAAATAATTAAATCATGACCTAAGTAATAGTATCAAGTATAAAAAGTCAAAACATATACGAAAAAGAAGTAGGTATTCCCTGAAACATAACATTAATATAGAATTATTATTAAACGAGTGGTATAAAGTTATAATAAAATAATATATAGAATGAGATATAATAATATAGTTCTTTGGTAGATTTATAATATACTAACATTTATTATAAAAGTGGTTTTAATATGTACGAAAAAAGTAAATACTTAAGGTAAGGGTTTTCTCATCTCACTTTTATTTCTATGAGATATATTCTATATTGACCACTTATTCTTATTGTGTAGTGTATATACTTCCCTATTACATGTTATATTAAGAATTTAATTAATTTAATGGTATTTAAAGTTACAATTGATTATATTCTATCCTGAATCTCGTGATTCAAAAGTTACTCAAGAAGAAAGGGGATTTCTAGTCTCACTTTTATTTCAATGGGACCAATTCCTTATTCACCACTTGTTTATTTTTTGTGATGTATATACTACACATGAATGAGTTCTATGATTTTTATAATTAAATTTAGGGTTATTTACATATCCATTTTATTACTTCTACTTCATGGGTTTTACGGTTCATAAGTTACCAACATGGTAAGGTATTTATATATCAATTTTCTTTATTTGAGACACATGTTATGTCATATACCTATATTCTAATACAAGCCATATATACTTAAATTTGACATTTATATCATGAATATACATATTTAAATGATCTTTAAATCTTCATTTACTGTTATTAATTTATGGGGATTATGATTCAAAGTCACCATTGTGGTAAGATTTTATTGCTAATATCTCATCATTTATCGAGATTGTTTAGGATTATGTTTCCTCTTATGAAATATTATAATACATACCTCAATAATTCTCATGGATTTTATTCTCCTATAGATATTTGTGTTATATACAAGTAATAGACCCATTTTTTCACTCTTATATACTTAAGATAATTGAGAAATTTTTTTTAATAAAATCCAACATTATTTCTCTTTTTGGTCGGAAAACTGTGTTCTTCCAAAAACATTTTTTCTAAAAATGTTTTCAAACATTTTCTATAAGTCTCCAATGATATTTAAAAGAAATTTTTATCCATGTTGTACATTTTTAACAAAATTGTTTTTAAAATAAAATTTTCTTGTATTTTTTGACCAAGAAACTTTTCTATAACTTTAAAGTGTAGAAGGAATGTTCTGCCTATACAGATTTATCATCCTTCATAAACATGATTTATTTAAAGATTCCTTTACAAGTTTACAAGATTTTTTTTCAAGAAAAATATTTTTACTAATATTATGGACATTCTCTTTTCTTTAAATTGGGTTTTAAATAAAAAAAATTCAAAAAAATTCTTAAAAATTTGTTTTAAATTATTTTCAATGCTCCATTTATTTGTTTTCAAAAGGTTATTTTCAAAAAAAACATTTCAATGATTTCAAATATTATTTTATAAGGTTTAAAATCTATTTTAAAAGAAAAATTTTTTCAGGAAATTTTTTTTAAAAAAATCATTTTTCAAAGTGAAAAGGATATTTTCTTCAAGAAATGTTCTAAATGATTTTTAAATCTTAATTCATAAGTTTTGAAAGAAGTTTTCAAAGAAAATGATTATGATAATTTTTTATTTTTTGAAAAATTATTTTCAAAGAAAGATTATTTCCCATAAGAAATGATCCAAGTGATCATTAAAAATGATTCTCCATCTAAGACGACATCATTTCAAATAGTTTATGATTTACTAGGGATATTATCCAAGGACACCATTTTTATTATTTATTTTAATGGTTTATGATTAATTTGACAAGTTATTTTTGAAACCCATTTCTCTTCCATGGGTTATATCATGATAAAATGCTTATGAAGCTTGCTTAATTTCACATGTTATTATATGATGAAATGATTATGAAATATATCTTCTTTCTAAATGTTATAATATGATAAAATGTTTATGATACCCAATTAATTCCATGGGTTATGATATGATGTTTATGAAACCAATATCTTTTTTGTGGATCATGATATCATGAATATTTTATTATCTTGTGGAATACATATATATGATTTCAATATGTGATGGGTATGACCTGTATCTCCCTCCAATGAATTGGGTAAAGATGTATGTCTCATGACATAATGATAGGAAACCAATTCAAAGGCTTGATCCACTGTGGGAATAAGTGGAAACCTATTCCACTATGGGAAGAATGGAAAACCCGATCCACTATGGGACAAAGGGAAAACTTGATCCACTATGGGAATATGGGGAAACCAAATCCACTATGGGAAGAACGGGAAACCCAATACACAATGATAAACATGTGTGTCCTGATCCACCATCACTACTACAAAATAAGAGTTTAACAGCACTTGTATTATCAGGGCTGATAAATGGCATCTTTATTAGTGCTAAAGAAAGCACTGATAAATTTAACCCTTTATTAGTGCTTTTTTTAGAAACGATAAAGGTACTCTTTATCAGCGCTTTATTATTAGCACAGATAAAGGGTACCTTTTATCAATTATTTATTTTTAATATTGATAAAGGGTACCCTTTATCAGTGCTTTATTTTTGGCATGGATAAACAGTACCCTTTATCAACATTATATTTTTAGCACTCATATAAGAATAATTTATCAGTGATTTTTTAGCACTGATAAATTTCAGAATAAATAAAATGAAATAATTCAATAAATAAATAATATAAAATGATTCTACTAAATAAATATTAAAATATTTTTTAATTAAATAATTATTGATAAAAATGAATAAATTGATTATACTTTATATAATATATAAATACTAATAAATAGTAAGTATTAAATATATAGATATATGAAAAATAAAAAAAATTAAATATAAAAATAAAAATAAGTAAATTGAGAAAAATATTAAAAAAATATTAATTAAATGATTATTGATAAGATTAATAAATCGTATATATTAAATATATAGATATATGTTAATATATATAAATATTATTTATATATTACAAAATATTTATGCTCTTTACATTAAATAGTCACATATTTAGTGAATAATAGTTTATAATTAATAATTAATATGAATTAAAAATACTCACTAATTACATAGAATAATGGACATATAATTGAATGTCATTTGATTTTTCAATTTAAGATAGATCAAATGTATGTTATATTGATTTCATATATACATAATTAATGCGTTTTTATATACAACGCACACACACAAAACTTATCCATTTTTTTAATATTGTTAAAGTGTAATTATTTTTAATATATTCAATTTTACTCATTTTTAACAAAGATTCACTTAAAATTAGATATGCATTAAAATGTTAAAAAATATTTTTAAAAATATTTTTTAAAAAAATATTTATAAATAATTATATTTAAAAATGTACCTACTATATTTATAAATGTACATACTATATTTATAAATATACATACTATACTTATAAAATATTATATTTTTAATTATAAATGAATAAATATTTTTTTTAAAAGACTGTATATAATTATAAATAAATAATTATATAAATTTAAATAAATATATATATTTAAATAATTATTAAATTTTTTAAAAAATTACTTAAATAATGAATATATTTACAATATTTATATATATATATATATTAAATATATATATAATAATATAAAAATATATAATGATATAAATTTTATTTTTAAAAAATATTTATATATTTATAAATAAATAATTATATATTTAATTAATAATAAATTTATAATAAATATATCCTAATAAGGAATATATTTACTATATTTATATCTTTATGTATTTATTAAGTATATAAACATATTTACAAAAAAAATATTTATAGTTATAATTATAAATCATTTATCAGTGTTTAAGTAATAAGTAGTGAAAAAAAGAAATATTTATAAACATTTTTTTAGCACTGAAAAAGTTATTTCTTTATCAGTTCTAAAAAAGAGCTGATAAAATCCACCTTTATCAATTCTAAAACATTAGTGCTAAAAAATATTCCTTTTATTATTGCTTATTACTTAAGAGATGATAAATGGACACTTTATCGGCCCTTTCATTAAATTGATGATAAAAGTGTCCCAATCTATTTAAAAAAACCTAACCAGTTATGAACCTTTCATGATAGAAGAAGATTTTCACAGAATCCACACACTATCGATGCTTCTTCTCAGTGAATCGAATCTTGAATCGCACAAACCCACTCGAATCACACAAACCCACTACCTCTGGTTGCTCAAACATCATCTAACATCTAGTGTTCACTTACATTTAGGGTTTCTGAAAAAAAACATAAAGATATGGATCTTAGGGTCTCATATTTTCTTCAACCTAGCAAGGTAGGCCTATTCTTTCCTTTGTAAGATCCCATTTTCTTTCTCTATTTGTCATCTTGTTTTTATTACTTCTTTGATTATTTCATAAATTACTTTTACTCCATTAATTGTATACTATTTTTATTTTTTTTATGATCCATTGTTTTCTTGAATTCTTATTTGGATATCATGTTTTGGTCTTTTTAAATTGTTTTTTTATAATTTTATTTTATATTTATACCCATATTTTCTCCACAATATTAATTTTTTTTCACTATTTTGATATCTTTTAGAATCACCACTGGTCTATAGATAAACCAATTAAATAAATATTCATGAAACTATATAAATAGTGTAAATTTTGGATATAAAAACCTTAAAATAATGAGAAAATTGATTTAGCAATCCATTTATTAGTCTGGTGATGGTGTGAAGCAGCAACAGAAGCTGATTTTATGCAATTCATGTAGGGGAATTTATTTATTGAAATTCTATTTTAATATTCTTGTGTAAGTTTTTTCCCTTAAAATTTTATTTTCTCCGAATTTTGTTGTTTATTTTAATATAATTCTTAGTAAGGGTGATACCATGTTTGTTTATTTTCAATGGATCTCTATTTTTAAAATTAGTATAATATTGAATTTATTTTACTATGATGTGATATTTTGTTGTAAGGTTACAAGTATTTTTATCAATTTAAGTTTATTTTATAAAGGTATATATACATACATTCATATATATATATATATATATTTCTATCTATTTATTTGTGTTTTCAGATCTCAAAATGTAACGGTGATTTTATAATTATTTATTCACAATGTATGGTTCTATATTTCCAAATTAGGAAGAGATAATATTTATTTTAAATAAAATTTATGTTTAAATGTGCATTTTTTTAAATTATGTTTATTATAAATTCCATGTTATATATATGTGTGTGTGTGTGTTTAAATTTTTATAGGATAGATGTTGCAGGGGTTAGTGTGTTTTTCTCCATTGTTTTTGATATATCTTATTGATGTGTATTATTGATTTATGACAAATTCTTTATGGACCTCTGTAGAATCTGAAGGATGAGTCAATGTATATTAGATAGCCTCCCCATAATTCCTCAAATAGGTATATATGATGTGGTGACCTCCCAATAATCCTTGGGATGGGTCGGTGTGGTGATATGACATCCCAAGAGTCTTGAGTTATTTTCAAATATTTTATATACGATTAATTTTAAATGTAATAATTCCTTAGGTTTCTACATCACTTATCCCAAAAAATGGAATAAAAGTTATCAAATTTAGAAATTATTTTTAGGTATTTATTATTTTAGGCAACATTTTATTAGTTCAACACCTAAGAATCTCTAATTATTATCTATGTATATGAAATAAATCTTTATTTATTAGAATGTTTTATTAATTCATATTTATATCTTATAGTTGATTGAATGAGTATTTATTATTATTGTTTAACATTTTTGTGTTTCTTATTACTTCTTAATTTTTTATATTATATTTTAATTTGTTTAGGGGATTTAATAAATACTTTATGTGTGTTAAGAAACAGATATTATTGAAATTTCTTTCTTTTGACTCATCCCCCATTTCTTTTATTGAAAAATTTCATTCTCATAAACTTCATATCCCAAACAATCATTATTTCAATTTTTTCCTTGAAACTCATCCCCCATCTCTTTTATGTTCCTTGTACTACTCTGAGAATTAGTCATTGCATGGATGACTACTGCTTAGAGTATTTCAAGCAACATAGGTGCATGCCCACAAGAGATGTAGGATATGTCAAACAACAAAATTCAATGATAAATGTCTAGGAGATGAGTTGATAAGGATGAGTTGTCTATAACTTTCACCTCTGAATGAATTCATTGTATAACACCTGCCATAGTGGAGGAATTTTTTTTCTTAAATCCAATTACCCATTTTATTCAATATACTAAAAATCTTTAAAATAATCAAATTTTGAGTTTCGCTTATTAGAATTTTCAATAACTTTAACCTTTGAAAATGAATATCTTATGTGTATTTATTTATTTATTGTAAAAAAGTAATATTTTATGAATCCAATAGGATGGATATGAATCTAATGTGAATGCACGCTATTTTTTTTACAAAATAGTATGAAGATGGAGTAAAAGAGTTCATAAAGTTTTCAAGATAGCATGCATACAGCCCTTCTCAAATCCATTATCAATGTTTACATTGTTTTTATTCAAGAAAAAAAATTTCATAAGAGTTATAAGAACATTTTATTTGTTACAGAATAGATCATAACTATAATTGTAGGACTAAACATGGGAAAATGTGAATTTGGACACTGATTAGGATGATATTATGGTTTATGGATCGTTTGATATGAATACCAATGTAAATGATTATGGAGATCACATGGAAGAAATGAAAATGGTAATTGAAGATGACCTTCATGATTTTCCAATGTTTTTTGAGGAGTTAAATATTTTTTTCAAGAAACCATTTTATATGAGTTGTAAAAAATAAAAAACATTTTCATCTATATTTAAGTTATATAATTTGAATTTCGGAAGTGAATGGAGTGACACCAGCATTACAGAACTATTTGATCTCTTGAATGATATGCTTCTAGAAGAAAATGAACAACCATGCCAAACAAATGACACTAAATGAATTTTAGGTTCAATGGGAATGATCTCTAAAAAATCATTCTTGTCCAAATGATTTTATATTATTTCACAAGGAACATGAATCACTCATAAAATGACCTAACTGTTGTGAAAATTGATATAAGAAAAATGAATCAAGTACTTCGAAATTTGTATGGTACTTTTCTAACATTCCATGGTGTATAAGACTATATAGATGTTAGGAAACTATGAGACAATTGACAAGGAATTCAGATTCAAAAAATTAAATATTGGAACCTACATCATCTAGTAGATCCTCCTTAGTGGAAGAAAATTGATTGTGAGTATCCTGAATTTTGAAATGAGCTGAGAAACATTAATTTTTCATTATTTATATATGGAATGAATACGTTTTTTGTAAATATTAGTACTCACAGTATATGGTCCATAATGTTTTTTAAATTATAACTTTCTTCCATGGTTATGCATGAAGCAAAAAGACATTATGTTATCTCTGATTATATCTGAACCAAATAAACCTAGTAATGATATTGATTTCAATTTGGATCCATTGATAAATTATATGAAATGTATGTGGGATAAAGGTGTTATAATATATGATGCTCATAGAAGTGATGAATTCAAATTGAGGTCCATTTTTTATAGAATAATAAATGACTTCCTTATGGAAATTTATCATGGTATAGTATTAAAAGTAATGTTGGGTGTCTCTTTTTTGAAAAACAGACATATAGATTTTGGTTGAAACATTCCTCAAAGACTGGGTTTTTAAGACATCAAATTTTTTTACCTCGATGACATAAATACTAATATAGGATGACATCATTCGATGGGAATATCGAACAAGGTACAAAAACATCTCTAGTAATGGGTGATCAACTCTATAATAAAGTAAAATATAGTGACACTATTCTTGGAAAACCATTTTTGAAAAACCTTAAAAAACCAGTTTTCCATAGGTGATCAATTTTATTTGAATTACTGTATAGTAATTATTTGTATATCAGACATTTTCTCGATTTCATGCATGTAGAAAAAATGTGTTTGATAGTTTTATTGTCACGTTACTAAATATTATAGGAAAAATGAAATATGGAATCAAGGATAGGTTGGATTTGATTGAAATGGGGATAAGTGAAGATTTGGAACTAGTAAAGGTTAAAAAGGTGTACTTTTATTCCTCCAGTAGTTTACACTCTCTCCAGACATAAGAAATTACAATTTTTCTTTTTTCTTTAATAGTGTGAAAGTTCTATAGGGGTATTCATAAAATATCAATAATGTCATGTCAATGACTAATTTGATGTTAAAAGGACTAAATTCACAAGAATGACATGTTTTTATGAATGATTTAATGCATGTTGGTTTTTGTTTCATTTTACCTAAAATTGTATGACATACATTAACCAGACTTTGCTTCTTTTTCCAATCCATACGCAGTAAATTTATAGACCAGGTGAATTTTTCCATCATTAATAAGAAGGTTGTGGTCATATTAGGTGAATTAAATATTTTCTTCCCACCGTAATTCTTTGATATAACGTTCTACATGATGGTTCACTTAGTTAGAGAGGTTCAACTATGTGGTCATATCCATTACAGAAAGATTTTTCATACTAGACAATATATAACATTTCAAGTGTCGATTTTCCATTGCATATGGGTTGACAATATCATTTTAGTGAAAGTTTATGAAATGGGTTTCATGAAGATAACTTTCAGCATGGAAGGGTAAAAATATGTTTCATTCATAATGGAATCACAAGAAGTTCAAGTAATTTATGTCTCTGATCTAACAAACAAGAATTGGTTTGTTGTTCTATTAGAAACCAAAAAAAATGTCGTGTAAGATGAAAATTCAATTGAGGATGACCCTTTTATTGGTAAATCACAATCATATCATATATGTCCCAATATAGACAATATCTTGTACATTAGAGGGGGCCACAAAAGGGGGATTGGTATTCTCGATAGAGGAACCAAATCCTTAAAACCTTTAAAAAATATAGTTTAATGAGAAGGTAAATGTTTTTTTAATATAAAATTTTTTTCCTAATAATATTATAAAATATCTATTATATTAACATGATCAAATTAAATGTTTAACTAATCATGTAGACAATGTCTTATACACATGATGATGTTACTAATCTCTCAGAATAACAAATTATAATGAAGGAAACCCCTTGGAAATATATAAAGGTAATTCTTGATTTTTCATTGTAAAATCATTGTACATAGAATAAATGTATTTTTTTCAAATTTATGATTAGTTTATTTATTTTTAGTATTACTCAAATAATAATTGTTTTTTTGTATAGGTGGATTCTTTTTTTCAAGTTAGGGTAATTTATTCATTTTTCATGACTTTTTATGCCAAAATATCCATAGAAATTTACTCCCTCAAAACAATTTCATCCCTACAGCATTGTATTTATCACTTTCCTTCATGTTTCTTCTACTTCCTTTGCAGGAAGAGCAAAGACGTTGCCTATGTTCAATCAAAAAGGTAATCTTGATGTTTTCACAGTAAAATCATTTTCCATATAATTAATTTATTGTTTCATATTTATTTTTTATTTATTTATTTTTAGTATTACTTACATAATTATTATTTTCCTACATAGGTGGATTATTTTGTTTGAGTGGGGGTGTTTTTTATATCTTTCATGCCTTTTTCACCAAAACTTTTAGATACTTCTTCTCCCTCAAAACCTTTCACCACTGTAATTTTGACATTTATCAATTTCATTGAAGTCACCTACACTACTCAATAATAGAGGTAATATTTATTTTTCCATAGTAAAAACATTTTTCACAGAAATAATGTATTATTTCATATTTTGGATTAATTTATTTTTTTTAGTATTATTCATATAATAATTGTTCTCTAATATAGGTGATTTTTTCATGCAAGGTTGGTTTTTTCAATGCTTCTTATTTACTGTTTACTATTAAAAAAATAAATTCCATAGATAACATGAAAATATTTATAGTTAGGATTTTTTGTAATCTTTGGGATATGTAGGAATCATCTTCACCACAATATGACACATAGTGTGACTGATATGACTCCAAGTACACATTCTATTTAAAATTTACATTAATTTTAGTAAAATAAATAATTGATATATTAAAAACCATGTAAACATAATCATATTGTTTTTATAATTTAATAAAACAATCAATAAGTCATTTTTAATGTGTAAGAATCAGTTGCACCTCAATATGATACACGATGTGCCCAGTATTACTCATTATGTCTTTTATCGGTTTAAAATTGAAATTTTAGTTAAATAAGTGTCACTCATTAAAACCTGATAAAAATTGATCTTATTTTAATTATAATTTAGTAAAAATATTCATAAGTCATTTTTGATGTGTATAAATTGGTTTCACAGAAAACTGATACGTGATGTGATTAGAATGAGTAAAAGTCCATGCTTCCTGTTTAAAATGGCATTTTAGTAAAAAACACATCTGACATTCTCAAAACTAAGAAAAATCATTTGGATTGTTTTGATATGTAGGGAAAAATCCATAAGTCATTTGAGGTTTTTAGTAATCATATGCACCTCAATCCGACCCACGGTGTGACTGATATGACTCAATGTACGTACTTTTATTTAAAATTGGAATCAATTTTAGTATAATGGAAAACTGACCTACTCAAAACCAATAAAACACATTTAAATTGTTTTGATAATTTATGAAAATGATTCATAACTCATTTTAGATATATAGGTATTAGCCCCACCTCAATCTGATACATGATGTTTTTGGTATGATTGAAAGTGTTCACTATGAAATTAAAATTGATATTTTAGTTCAAAAAGTGTCACTCACTGAAAAATACTCAAACAAACTTGTATATTTTTCATAATTTAGGAAAAAAATTCATAATTAATTTTTTATGTGTAGAAGTTAGTGTCACATCAAACTGATACACTATGTGATCATAACAAGTCAAAGGTGTGTGTTTCCAGTTTAAAATGACATTTTAGTAAAAAAGACAATTGAAGTAATCAAAACTGATAAAACACATTCCTATTTTTAGTATACTTTAGTAAAATTATCCATATGTAATTTGAGATGTTTTTTAATCATTAAAACCTCAATCCAACACACGGTGTGAATGGTATGACTCGAAGTGCGTATTATTATTTAAAATTGACATCAATTTTAGTAAAATTTACAACTGACCTACTCAAAACCAATAAAACACATTTGGATTGTTTTTATGCTTTACGAAAATGAGTCATAATTAATTTTTGATGTATAAGTATCATCATCACCTCAATCTAATATATGATGCACCTGGTATGATTGGAAGTGTCTGTTATCAGATCAAAACTGACATATTTGTTCAAAAAGTGTCACTGACTAAAAACCAATCAAACGCACTCATATTTAATTGATAATTTATAAAAATAATTAATAATTCATGTTTAATAGTTATTAATTAGTTTCACATCAAAAAAACCATTATGTGATTATAATGAGTCAAAATTGTTTGTTTCTAGCTTAAAATGACATTTTAGTAAAAAAGAAAATTAACGTACTCAAACTAAGAAAATGCTTTCGAATTGTTTTGATACTTTAGAAAAATGATACATAAGTAATTTGATATGTTTAGGAATCAATAGTACCTCAACATAACCCATAATTTCATAGTTATGGCCCAAAGTGCATATTTTTATTCAAAATTAACATCAATTTTAGAAAAATGGACAACTGACTAACTCAAAACTGAGAAAACACATTTATATTTTATTGATACTTTTCAAAAATGTTTCATAATTTATTTGTGGGATGTAGGGTTCAATATCACCTCAATATGATACATGATGTTCCCAGTATGGCTTAAAGTGACTGTTATCTGTTTAAAATCAACATTTTAGTTCAAATATTATCACTCACTAAAACCTTCCAACGTGATCATATTTTCTTCATAATTAAGTAAAATGATCCAGAATTTTTTTTGACATGTAGGAATTGGTTTAACTTAAAACCAATACATGATTTTATTATAATGATTTAAAATTACATGCTTCTGGTTTAAAATGACATTTTAGTAAAAAAGACAACTGACATACTCAAAATTGAGCAAACACATTCATATTATTTTGGTACTTCCAAAAAATGATCCACAAGTCATTTGAGATGTGTAGGAATTATCTAAACTACAACCTGATGCACTATGTGACTTTTATGACTCTAAGTGTGTCTTTTTATTTAAAATTGACATCAATTTTAGTAAAATTAATACTTTCTATTAATTAATTTATTTATATTATTACTAAAATAAGAATTGTTTTTTATACAAGTGTGTTATCTTTCTTGATCTGGGCAGGGGCTATGTTCATGAATATCATGAGTTGGTTCATGATTAAAAGTCAAAGGAACATTGATGTTTTTGAATGTATGTAATAATTTGTATTTATGTAATTGTATAAACCAATGTTTGAAATGTATATAATATAGTGTTTTTCTTATATTCTTGTTATAAATTTCATTTAATTTAAATTCTATAATGGGACTTGATTTTTTATATCTGGTGTGTTTCTAGTATTGTGGTGTGTTGTTACAACACACTGCACTAGTGCGGTTGTGAGTTGTTGCGGCACATAGTAGTGTGGCCCTTTATCAGGGATTTTAAAAGCACTGATAAAGGAAACATTTTTCAGAACTTTTAAAATCACTTATAATGGTACATTTTATTAGCGCTGATAAAACCCATTATCATCTATTTTATAAGCACTGATAAAAGACAAGGGATATTAATCTCGATCAGGTATTCAGCGCTTTTTAGGCGCTAATAAAGGTTATTTCTAGCACTGTTAAAGGCCTATTATTTTGTAGTGTATGTTTATAGTATTGGAAGTAAACATTGGCTACTATGATGTTGTGTGAGAACCTGATTTCATGTTCATAATGTTTTGTGTAGACCTATTTGTATGTCCATAAGTTTATACGAGGACTGGATTTCATGTCCTAACTTAATGAGTGAACCTATTACTATTTATACATATTGACAATGTCATAAGATTATATGAATGCCACAAATCTATCTATTATGCCTATAACATTCTCCCATGGTTCATGTTCTTGATTATCTTATGATTCATGTCATATTAACTGCCAATATATATACTATGTCATATTCTTCCCATCTATGATAGGTTGGGTATGAACCTTGTAAGATATGTTCATGATCACATACCCTTATTCTTATATTATTTTTTCATATGATTATATATTGATATCTCTTATGTTTACCCTTACTGAGCATCTGAGCACACTATTTCTTATGTTTCTTTTACCCAAGTTAGAAAGAAAAGTTATATTTTGGAATACTAAAGGGGAAGGTCTTTATGGGAGATGTTGAAGATCTTTCACCAAATTTGAATAATGTGTTCCAAGTTTCCAAAGAATCTGAACTATTATAGTCCTTGGTAAGTTAATTTTTTTGATGTGCTAAATATTCATCTAAAATGATGTAATATCCATGTATATTAATATTCATCCACTATATTTTGTATCAAAGGAAAGGTTTAGTCAACCCTTAGAAACTAGGATAAGAAAACTTTAGTGAGATCCCAAGGTATATTTATAAGGATATTTCTAGTGATTAATCTTAGGATAATCATATGGTTTCATATATTTAAAAGAATGTGTCATGATTTTGACATACTATAAGTGATTTTTCATGATTACGTGGTTTTCTGCTGTGATAATTGCTTCTCACATTAGTCTTTTTTGTTTTATTCAATGGTGGGAATCAGAAGGAACTGGGTTAACATTGAATATGACAAAAACATGTTGACGAGCAGTCAAATGGGAGGATCATTGGAGTGAATGATATTGTGATCATATCTCATCAATTTTCATAGAACGTGATTAACAACATGTACCTCAACCAACTCTTGAACTCACCAAAGAAGATAAGAAAATAGTTCACTTAGAGTTTATGTAATTAAGACCATAGAGGAAATAAAATTCAGTTTCTTTTTTTCAAGAATGTGGAAAGAAGCACCGAAGGGAATAATATAGAGGAATGGGAAGATGTCTTGACTATATAAAAAAAAGAAACAAATAAATTAACTAGAAAGGGAAAATAAAACATCATGATTAACATGATAAATGAGAATATTGTCCTTCTAAATACATCATGTATAGTTGAATGCTTTAAAGGTGGAATGAATGGGAATTATGAAAATTGATTCCCTAAATGTAAATCTCTTGAAGATAATCAGTAAGGTAGTACTAGTAAAGGTTATATTGATGATGATGATGAGACTTTAGGTGAAATGTGAAAGGAAAGATGTACTAAGTAAAAATATGAGGTATACTTTTTAAGGTATTAATGATGAAGTGAAATAATAAAAGTTATTATGTATTTGGACTCAAGAATTTTGATTTTAGAAATATATAAGGACTATCCAGTTTATGTTTTTCACAAAGGATATATAAGAATATGTTTAATGGCTTTGATGGACCAGAAAAATGTTTTAATAGCAAGGTGATATTCATGGGAAACATATGATTAAGGAAAAGATAACACCTAATATATTCTTGATGTTGAGATAATTATTTTTTTATAAATATATTTTGGATATAAATAAGCAAATTGGATGGTACTTATTACCTTGGAATTGATTAAAGACTTTTTGAAAAAGTAGTTTATGCTATCAAAATTGGATTTAATGACATTTTTTTACATAAAGAATATATCCAATAATCTTTGTAATAAGAAATAATACATGTTTTAAAATTCAAGAGAATACATGATGAATTTTTTCACATGTTTGGTATGTGACAAAAAAGATATACTTTATGATATACAAGGGATCAATGGTAATCTATTTTTCAAAAATTTAGAAAACTTATTTATAATGATTTAGAATTTCATATTTTTTAAGGGTTATATGGTTAAATATTTATGGAATGGTTTATGTTAAAAATTATATGAGGTTTTATGTATTAAAGAATAATCTCACTATATGATGATTTAAGCATATTTGATAACTTGTACTAACCATTCTGTTGTGATGTTAACTGATGACAGATGGAATGACAAATCATTATATTAATTGATCTCATGATCTACTAATGCTTCAGGAATGTCAAATTCACCTTAATTTCTTGGAATAATAGATGAAGTGTAAATTGATCAAGTCAAAACCAATGGGTGATATTGTACTTATGAAATGCAATGAAATCAATAAATTACATTTTCTTGTGAGAATTATTGAATTTTTGAAAAGGGGTCTTGAAATAAAATGTGATCCCATTATTATCATTTTTAATGATATCAATTACATTTTTTTTTGCCTCTTTGGTTTATGAATTTTTTATCATTAACATTCTCCTAATTGTGTTCCCTATCACTCTCTATTAGAACTTGATAGTTAGATTTATCTTCCATTCCATGTTTTCACATGATACCTACATTATCTTATTTGGAAATCTAGTTATGAGTTACTTTGGTTAGTCGTTAGGTTTCCAATTTTCCATTTTTAAAGGATGTTTTAGTATTCATTTTTACAATGTGAGTTTCTATGAAATGAACTTTCAAGTAATAAACCTTTGATGATCAAGATAAATTTTGAGGGAAAAATTTATTTTAAGGGGGGAAGAATGTAACACCCTAATATTTTTTGAAATATTTTTTTGATTAATTTAAACTTTTTTGTTATTTTGAATTTCACATAACACTGAATAAAGTCTATGTAATATAAAGGTGTTAAGTTATTCTTTCTTTTTTTGCAATACAAAATCAATCTTACACTACATGAAAAATGTAGATTATATTTTGGAACATGAAAAATTAAGATTTTCTAGTGTTACACACAAGGTTGATCTTTTTCAATGACTTTCATTACATATAATACCTAGTATTACAAAACTAAAATGTACTAATAATATTATCATTAAAATATTATTTCAGTTTTAACCTAGACATTGGAATGGTGGTTATTAATAAGATTAATTAAATTATGAAAATATTGTTTAGAAATGTATATAAGAAGAATGATTTAGTTACAAATTATCTATAAATTAAAATAAAACCCTTTTGAAAATATAGGAAATCTTATACTAGAATACTATATTTATGAAATCAAACACTTTTTAACTAAATAAATTAATTAAACAATTTTTGATGAATTTTTTTAAAAAAATATATGTATTATATAATCAATCAATTTTTTTGACACTCATCCAAAATATTTGATAGGAATAAGATAATAATAAATCTCATTTATGAATAAAAAGATGTATTTTTCAAAATAGGAATTTTAACGCATTTTAATGGAGAACTCATTTTAAATATAATTTTTGAAACTTTTATAAATTTTATTTGAAAAAATAAAATTCATTTTTCAAATATATATATATATATATATAATTAATTTAGGTGAATTTTTGGTATTTTTCTGAGAAGTTTCATTTTTTGATGAATAGTGAAAAATACAGAATTTTAATTGAAAACTGATTTTTCATATAAATTATTTATATAGTTAAATTTTATTTTATCTTGATTTTAAAATTTAATTAGATAAAATTTACATCAATTAACCCAATTTAGTTCATTAGAACTAATTTTACATTGAAATTGGATATAAAAACATTTCAAACTTCTGAACCTTTTAATCTAAAAACCCACTTTCTTGACACGTATGCGGGATTAATTTTAAATTAATTTATTCCAAATTCTATGTTTATAATTTGGAATAATGGATTATATATTTTCAATAAACATAATTTATAATTTCTAGTAATCTCAACTTAGTTTTTGACCAAAAATAATACTGAATGTTTTTAAAATTAATAATGGTAATTAAGCTAAAACTGACTAAACTTAAAATATAAGGTGTAAAAATGACACTAAACGTGTATAAAAATTATTTTATTTGTAAATTTAGACCATTACACATCTAGTGATATGTAATTATTCATTTTCAACCTTTTGGGGACAAGTAAAACATGGAGATCATACAATTATTTTCAAAAATACCAATTATTTCCTTTTCTGCACTTATAAAAGACAACCATATATTATCCTCTATTAATGACCATAAATACATTTGTCTCAGACAAAAACTAACCAAATATCCTCACAACATCTATACCTTCATCCTATATAAATAAATTTGGTAATAAAGCATACCAAATAATCCCTTTGGTAAAAACCAAAAGGAGTTTACCAAATAAGAGGTAATTCCCTTTCGAAGGCCTTCAATTTTTATTCAAATTTTTATAATCCACCTTTTATGGGTTGAAGTATAACCCTTATATTTCCCATTGTCTTCATGAAATTATAAGACCCAAAGGTTATAGGGGAATCCATCCCAGACAATGACTACTTGAAATCACTTGTCCCTAGTATTTTCATTGTGATCATCTTTCCACCGTGGCATGTTTTTTTATCTATATTTACTATGAAAATATGAACAAGACAAGTAATGATGCCAATTACCATACACTATCATTACTCCAAATTCGATAGTCTGCTCAGGTGAATACACCTACTATTAATCCTCTTTTAGAGCTTTCCCCTTATATAATATCTATGGTTTTCATCTGATTATCATGTGGCCCAAAGACCATGATGTAGCTTTAAGGACTTGGGTTAGTCTAAGGTCTTGTGGTGTCCATAAATCCTTACTAACATGAAGGCATGGGTGTCCTGAATTCCTAAAAGGACTCAAGGACTAAACTGATGGCTCGAAGGTGAATAGCTCAGGATGCTACAGTACCAAATAGTACTTTCTATAGTAACTACTATTGCACCTTCTTTAGTAATACTACAATAACCCAAAAATATGTCTCCATTAGGATTTTATTATGGTTTTCATGGTTGCACATAAAGAGGTAACACCCTTCAATAAGATCTTTTGAATCATATCATTCTCTACCCCTAAAATTCTTCTAATTCCATAATTATATAATATATTCATTATCCTAAATATAATTAGATGTTATTATTATATGTTTATGACCTATACTCAAACAAAATTTCATAAAATGGGATATGTAATCATCGTTTGTGTGTACAGTGGACTACCACCTCACGAACTGATGTTATTTGTTCTACCATTACCACCTACAAAGGATGTAAATAATGTTGGAATTTATGTTTTTATATGATATATATGATATTTATAATTTATTTAATATTATTTAATTTTTATATAACACATAACTTCAAGCTTTCCATTTTTTTGAGAATGTGATAAATTCCTTTGTGGATGTGTGGACTACCACCTCCTCAAAGCGACGTGATTCGTTCACACTTTACATAGAATGTATTAAGGATGGGTTTAGTAAAATTTCATTAAATATATGACTTAATAATGATAATTTAATGATAATATCTATCTATATATACATATATTTCATTTAATCTAATTATTTTAATATGACAAGAAAATATAAACAGTGTTCATGCATACCTAAAGCCTATAGTCTCCATGAACAGTGTATTTCATTTCATATTTCATTATTTTGTAAAAAATTATAAATACTTTTATACCAAAAATATATGATATTTATATAATTTTTTAAATTCTGGAAATAATTAAATCCTGGTCTATGTAAGAGGAACACTAATAACAAATAAAAACATATACAAAAAACAAAGCAGATATTACTCGAATCATAACATTTACATTGAATTGTATATAAATAGGTAATATAAATTAAAAATAAAATTATATATGCTATGATATACAATAATATGGTGATTTGGTAGATTTATAATAAAATTATATTTATTATAAATGAGGATTTAATGTTTAAGAAGAAAATAAAGACTTAAGGTAAGGGTTTTCCCATCACACTTTAATTTTTGTGAGATAAAGGCTATATTCACCACTTACTCTTTTTTTGTGGTGTATGTACTTCCCTGTGAAATTTTATATCATAAGTTAGATTTATTTAATTATATTAAAATTCTCAATTGATGTTATTCTTTCATGAATCTCATTATTCAATAGTTTCTCAAGTAGTAAGGGGATTTATAGTCCCACTTTTATTTCCACAAGATTTATGTCTTAGTCACCACTCGTTTCTTTTTATAGTGTATATAATACACATGAATGCATTATATTATTATTTTATTTTAATTTATTGTTATTCACATATCCATTTTATAGCCTATAATTTATGTGTTTTACGGTTCATAAGTTACCAAATTGGTAAGGTAATTTAGTCTCAATTTTTTTTCTTTTAAGACACATGTTACGTTAAGAATATATATTCTTTTAAAAGGTGTATATACTAAAATTTGTCATGTTATATCATTAATATTCTTATTTTAATTATATTTTAAGCTTCATGTAATGTCATCATTTTTTAGGGATTATTAATCAATGTTACCAAAGTGGTAAGAGTTTATTTCAACAATCTCAACACTTATCAAGATTATTTAGGATTGTGATTCCAGTGATGAAATATTATTATACATATATCAATAATTATCATGAATTTTATTCTCCACTGGTTATTCATGTTATATCCAAGTAATGTTACCATTTTTATACTCTTTGGTAATTAAGATAATTAAGAAAATATTTTCAAGAAAATTTGAATTTATTTCTTTTTTCCATCAAAAATCTGTGTTCTTCCAAAACCATGTTTTCCTAAACAGATTTAAAAAAAATCCAATACTCCCCAATGATATTTAAAATAAAATTCCCATGTTTGACCATTTTAAAAAAATTATGTTTATATAAGAATATTCTTGTCATTTTCTGAAAGTGGTAGTTTTCTAAACCATTTATGATGAAAAACGAAATTTTGGAATGTACAGATTTATGCACCACCATGACTGTAATTTCTTCAAACATTCCTTTTAAAGTTTACAAGATTATTTGTTTTTCAATAATTTTTTTTGACTAATATTATGGATTTTTTAAGAGGTTTTTAATTAAAATTCTTCTAAAATATTTTTTATGTTTTAAAAGTGTTTTATAAGATTTTAAAAGCTTCTTATATATGTTTTCAAAATTTTATTTTCAAATAAAAAGATCTAAATGATTTAAAAGATTCTTTTATATGTTTTTAAACATATTTTAAAAGAAAACTATATTAAAAAGATTTTATGTTATAAAAATATTTTTCAAATTGAATTTTTTATTTTCCTAAAGAACTTTTATTAAATATTTTTAAATCTTAATTCAAATGTTTTCAAAGTGGTTTTCAAAGAAAAGGAATTTTAAGATGTTTCTTGTTTTAAAAAATGGTTTTCAAAGAAATTGGTTTCCCTTAAGAAATTCTC
Source organism: Viscum album (assembly GCA_963277665.1). NCBI lineage: Eukaryota > Viridiplantae > Streptophyta > Magnoliopsida > Santalales > Viscaceae > Viscum > Viscum album. The sequence continues at coordinate 2,136,419,377 of OY728156.1, read as the reverse complement.
TAGGTGATATTTCAAAATCCTTCTCTATATAAGATTGTGTACATTGATATTTTTTACACTTTAATAGGGATATGATTTAAGGAAACCATTATTATTATTTCATTGAATGGTTTATGATTAAGATGAAAAGTTATTTACGAAACCCACTTCTCTTCCATGGGTTATATCATGATAAAATGATTATGAAACCTAATTCATTTCATGGGTTATTCTATAATGAAATTATTATGAAACCTATCAATTTTCCATAGGTTATGATATGATAAAATGTTTATGATACCCATTTAATTTTATGGGTTAGGGTATGATGTTTATGAAACCCGTCTCTTTTTCATAGGTCATGATATGATGAATATTTCATTACCTTGTGGAATAATTTTGTATGATTTCATAATGTGATGGGTGGAACCTATATATAACTCTAATTCATTTGGTAAATATTTATGTATCATGTGAAAATGATGGGAAACAAGTTGATGGGTTTGATCCACAATGGGAATATGGGGAAGCCAGATCCACTATGTGAAGATGGGGGAACCCAATCCACTATGGGAAGAAAGTAAAAACTAGATCCACTATGTGAAGAAGGGAAAACCTGGTCCACTATGGGGAGAAGGGGAAACACTATACAAATTAGGAAACATGTGTGTCATGATCCACTATGTTTATAGTCTTCTGAGTGAGCCATGAAAATTATGATGAAATTCTCAAACCTGATTATATGATCACAATTTTATGTGTAAACCTAGTTTCATGTTTATATGTTTGTGTTAGGACCTTATTTCATGTCCCTAACTTAATGATTGAACCTATTTCTATTTATACATGTTCACGATGTTATAATTTGTTGTGTATTCCATAAATCTATGTCTTATGCCTATGATATTTTATCATGGTTCATGTTATTGATTTTATTCTGATTCATGTCATATGAAATGTCAATATCTATGGCATGCCTCATGTTTAACATCTATGATAGGTAAGGAATGAACCTTGTAAGATATTTTCCTGATCACATATTCTTATGCTTATCTTATGATTTCATAAGATCATATATTGATATATCTAATGTTTACCATTACTGAGTATCTGAGATCACCATTTCTTATGTTTCCTTTCAATAGGTTATGAAAAAAAATATGTAAAAATTATAATGGGAAAGATATTTATAGAAGATGTTGAAGATCATTCATCAAATTAAAAGAATGTGTTCCATATTTCCAAAGACACTACACTATTATGGTCATTGGGCAAGTACTTTTGTGATGTTTTGAATATTCATTTAAAATAATGTAATATCAATGTATGTTAAGCTTGGGTATCTATATGGACTCCCTAAAAACTCGGGCTCTAAGCTCTGAACAAGCCCCGAACACTCTTTTTTCCTTTATATCCCTACTAGGAATCCATGTTAAGTCAATATTAAATAATTAAACATAAATTAAAAGGTTTCATAACTTATAGAAAATCCAGGATCTTACAATCTTCCCCCAATAATTAATTCCTCCCTGAAATTCTCTTCCAAGGGTGGTAAATCATCATTTGATAATAACTCCAGCCACTGAGCATTTATGCTGGGCTCCATCTCCCAAGTCTCTTCATGTACATGGCCATGCTTCCATAGCACCCATACAAGAGGGACTGGCTAGCCTTAGTGAACCTTCATGATACTATCAACAATATAGATAGGATACTTCTCGTAGGATGCATTTACATCCAACTCAACATCCTCTGGATGAAGAATATATAATGGATTAGAATCATATCACCAATGCTGAGATGTGTGGAATACATTATTCATGCACGGGTACCTCTGAGGTAACTATAACCGATAGGCTACAATATCTACTCTCACTATAATCTCGAAGGGCATTTCATAACAAGGTGATAGCTTCCCCTATTTATGAATCTTTCTATACCCTGGTCTAGGTAAATTTTGTAAGAAAACTCGACTCTACACCTCAAACTCAAGTTTCAACAGTGACGATCGATGTATGATTACTTCCCAGGCTGAGTTGTAGAAATTTTATTCCTAATAATCTAAACTTTCTCTGAAGGCACGTGAATGGGATGAGGACCTAGTAGTTCTACCTCTCCTACCTCAAACTAGAAGATGGGTGAACAGCATGGAATACCATATAGGGCCTCATAAAGATCCATTAGTATAGTTTTCTAGATGATTTTATTATAAGAGAACTCGATGAAAGGCAAGTGTTTCTCCAAATAAACTCTGAAATCAATGACACAAGATCAGAGCATTTCCTCCAAAACTTGTACCTCTACTCAAACTAATTGTTGGTTTGTGGGTAATAGGATATACTTATCCATACCTATGAGACTAGTTCCCTCTATAACCCCTGTTATAACCATGACATGAAACGAGTGTCTCTATCTGATATGATAGAAAATGGAAACCCATAGAGGTGTTTGATCTCATGAATGTAGATATTCCTTGGATCATCCATTGAAAGAGTCTCCAGAATAGGTATAAAATGGGTAACCTTCATCAACCGGTCTATGATCACCCATATGGTGTCATATCCCCAAAGAGGTCTAGTAAGTCAAATCAAAAAATCCATAGGGAAATCATCAGATATACACTCAGGAATAGATAATGAATGCAGAATATAAGCTAGTCATTGGTGTTTAGTCTTTACCTACTGACAAGTGCAACACTGATTAATAATCCTAGATATCTCCTACTTTATCTTCGACCACCATTATTGATGGTGGAATTTTCTATAAATATTGGTAATACTGGGATTCATAGACCATATAGAGGCATGTTACTCTCTCATCAAATCATCTTGGATGTCTGCTGAAACCTAGAAACATATATGGATTTGCAAGATCTCATACTCACCAATGATCTAACCAGGAAGCAATTCATCACCTAAAACACTCTCCCATAGGACCAAACCCTAATAATTTGACAATTGTCACATATTTACCCTATCTATAAGAGAGTATGTCACCAAAAAATATGTGATATAATTCTTCCTATGACTATCCTACACCTCTAAGTGTATCTCTGAATGAAAGTCCATAAGTTTTCACTTCCTACTGGCCTCTTAAACTTCTTATATCTGAGTCCTCCTACTCAATGCATCAGCAACTTCATTTGCATTTCTAGGCATGTAGGAAAGCTCGAAGTTGAAGTACTAAAGTTATTCAACCCACATTTATTTCCTCATATTTTTTTCATGCTGCAAAATGATTTACTTGAGGCTTTTGTGGTCCATATACACCAAAAAACACTCTCCCAGTAAGTAATGCCTCTAAAAATGTATGGAATGGACAATTACTACTAACTCTAGATCATGTGTTGATTAATTCTTCTCATGTGGCCTCAACTAATGAGACCCATAAACCATTACTCACTCCTCCTACATCAGAACAGCTTCTACCCAGATATCTGATACATCAGAATATACTATATAGCTCCTTCCTAGATCTGGAAGAACTTGGACCATCACTAAATTAAGTCTCCCTTTCATCTCCAAAAAGGATATCTTAAAGGAATTTGAACATGAGAACTTCACACCCTTCTTATTCAATCTCAGGATAGGTTCTTATAAGCATGATTAGTTCTGTATGAAGAGTTTTTAATATCCAGATAGATTTAATAAATGGTATATATCAAATATGTTCATGGGATACTCCTAGGAAACAATAGATATCACATTCTCTGGGTTAATTGATACTCTTTTCTATGAGATGATATGACCAAGGAAGTAAAATCATATCTATCCATAAGTGGAACTTTGTGATATTAGCATATAACTAATTCTCTCTTAATGTATCTGATATGGTCTTAATATGTTTTGAATGGTCATGTCAATTGTGTGAATAAACCACGATATCATCCATTAATACCACTACATGTCAATTGAAACTGTAGGCACATTTGTGAGACCAAATGGAATAAAAAGATACTCATATAGGTCATACCTGATTCAAAATTCTGTCCATGGTATATCAAATGGTCTAATGTGCACATGATGATAACCCAATCTAATATCAATCTTCTAGAACACATGAGGTCATGAGATCTAGTCAAAGAGATCATCTATATGTGGTAAGCGATACCGATTCTTAACCATTGACTGGTTCAATTTTCATTACACCACACATAAATGAAGGGTTCCATTCACTTCGTAGAGAAAAGGATTAGAAAACCCCATGGAGAGTACTAGGTCACATAAACCTCATTTCTTACTCAAGCTACCTATTAAGATCTGGAAACTTAGTATCATATATCCTATAAGGAGGAATGAATATTGGTGTATCTCCTGGAACTATATTGATCGAAAAATCTACCTCTCTCACAGAAGGTAGTCTTGAAAATTTTTCTAAGATAAACTACATGAAATGATAAACCACTAGATATAATTATTCTTGATGCATTCCCAAATCATCCAAATATAAGATATAAATTTCTATTATCATCCCACATGACCCACGATGCTCTGGTCTTGCTCTACTTTCTTGGACATCCCATTCAACCTTTTGAAAAATAACCTTCCCATTGGTGATGTGAAAGTCACCCTCTCATGATAGAAATCAATGAAGGTATGATAGGGAACCAACCAATCCATCCCAAGAATTACATAAAATCTTATCATCTCTAGTTAAAGGAATCCCCATACAAAGTGACTCCCACCTACCTTGAGGGGTAACTCCCTACATAGGCATACACTCTCTGATCATATCCCCAATTTAGTAGTAAGTGTCATTACGCCACTAGAAAACTTGACATCAAGCCCAAGGATATCCATAACAGGAATAGATATGAATCTATGAGAATCACATATATCCAAAAGAGTAGATACTATAGTAGAAGTTTTCAGGTTAGTACCTCTCATTATAGAAGGTCTAGTAATCTACTCCTCTTGTATTAGTTGCACTACATATATCTGGTCTGATTTGCGGCCATATGATATAGCCTTGCTACTCTAATCATATTTTCTATAAAGGTGCTATAAGTCTGGTTTTTTGATAACCCGACCATGACCACCTCCTTGGCCTAATTAGTTAGTTGTACGCCAGCTCCTTACCTAATGAGGATCTACTGACCTTACTCGAGAGTGTGAAGTTGGTGCGGACCCTCTCTCACTAGATATTGGAGGAAAATATCTGCAAAATCATTGTAGATGACCCATATTTTCAAAATATTGGCACTCAATTAGGTCCCTCATACACTAAGGTCTCATATGTCCATATCAACCTCACTAATGACACCTCACATGGCTACCTAAGTATATACTCTGGCTACTAAAATCTCCATGTGGAAGCTCTAAGTGATGATTCCTACTATTGGTTGATGTAGTATCAGATCTATGTCTCGAACCACCCTGGATCACAACTCCAACATCTCTTAGGTTATGAACTGTGATAATTTATTGATTCACTATTCTAAATATAGTAGTAATCTAAAAAACATTCTCCTGTGATTAAATGTCATATCTAAGACCATCCTCAAATCGCCTAGCTTTAGATAACTCATCACCTAACCGAATAGGTGTGAAATATTTTAGCTCTTTGAAACAATATGAATAATCAATGAATGATAAATTTACCAACTTAAAATTCATAAACTCTTGGGATTTATAGATCCTCAATGTATCAGGGTAGAAATAATAATAGAATGTCGTATGAAAATCTTCCAACCCTTATCCTGATGATGATCCGTCTGACTAATCACATCTCACAATCTCTTGGAGGAATCCTAAATTATATATGTAGTGATAATAAGTCTCTTCTCATTATTTGTCTTAATATGCTCAAAAAAACATGTCCTCTATCCATGACTCAACAGCTTGTTGTCAACCATCCACTTGAAAACATGGGTGAATGTTACTATGGAAAATCATGTATCAACTCTTCCATAGTTGGGGTCGGTCGTGGTGCTCCCTGAATTTCCTACATAAAACAAAGGATTCATCTTGAAATTGGGAATCAGCCCCCATATTAGGTATAACTAGTGGTGTTAAAATAGGTACTACTGGCAGTTTTATTAGTTACCAAGGGCCCACCACCTCTCCAGCGTGGTCTTCACCACCCTCCTAGCGCACAACTCAATGTTGTCGTGGTGTCGTGACTTTATAAATCCTATAACATACCTCAAAAAAAGATTTAAAAACCACTAATAGAAAAGATATAAGAATATTATAGGTACAAGTCTTCCAATATAATGGTCACACCCCTCTACCTGCTCCTAGAGTTAGGTCTATGAGACATACTAATCATAAAATAAGCAAGAGACGTTGCCTACTTCCCACTACTGAGGTTGGGTCAGGGTCAAGTTCTCTACTAGAACTCATAGGTACCTATATACAGAGTGTCAATTGAAACTTATAGATGAAAACACAATTTAAATTTCAATTGGAACCCCTATTTAATGGTGACTATTTATTTTAGAGTGCAATTACATTTAAATTAATTCTCATTTATATAAAAAAATTATATAAAATTTTGAACCATATGGATCACCAATTTAAATTTATAAGGGTCTATAAACCCTTATAAATTAAAATGTTGAACCCATTTAATCCCAACTATACATTTATCAAGTCCCTGCATGAAATGAGAGAATAATTTCATGGTTATAGCAATAAAGGCACCGAACATGATGCATGAAATGCATGTAGTAATATAGACATGGAATGTATGATTCATTAAATATAAATCATGAAGTACCTATAATTATTCATGATTCAATATATCCTTTCCATATAGGACAAGGGTAAAAAAAACATAGTTATAAACAACACCACGCATCAAGTGCATCACACAACAGTGAAATAAAGGAAACTATAATAAGAAGAATATGAAAAAACCTGTCCCATCCCAAAAATTTGGATTTTTACTGTACATGGGTTACCTACTCACAAGCATAGGTCATTAACAAATTCTTCTACATTCCAAATATTCTATATAATAACCCAAAATAGTAAGAAAAATGAAAACAAACTCTGTTGATGCCACTTTGTGACGCCCCGAACCTGATTCACTCAATAGTAACCAAACATGGTTGTCTATATGACCTCATGAACACCTCCCCGTATTCTAGAGGCAGCCTACTAGGAATGAGGGTCCATGAGAAAAATTGTGAAGAGACTATACCCTCATGATCAGAGTGTATTATGGTGGTATATTTTGTAAAATTGGGTGCCCTAGACCCAACTTCATTAGTACTTTTGATTACAATTCCATGTGTACATTGAGTTATGAATGATGTACACTTACCATTATAGTGTATATATTTCTATTTACACTATTTAAATAGTAATTTCCTTAGATTTCATTTCATATCAAAGGGTTATAGCAGATCTCGTAATTCAATGAGAACCTAAAGATAAAATGAAATTAATCTTAAAGTAACATCTATGGTCCAGATACATCATACTAAAAGTACATAGATGATGTAAGACTATTACGTGTTTTGGGATCATAATAATCGATACTTCTTATCATGAATTTCACACTTAGTGATCTCTAGTAGTTGAGATCATAAGGACATACCTGCCAATAAGAACACCACATGTTTTCAGTGTCATTGGTTGTTCCTATCTAAAGAAGTATGTCTTTCTCTCTTTACTTGAGATCATTATAAATTTGTGTCATTTGATCATTTACTTTGAGGAAATGTTAAATTCATTACAATAAATTCATGCTGATATAGTTGTTTTTGGGTGCATCATTGGTGGTATGGCATTGGTTGAACTATCAAGATATAATTTGTTTCTTCCGAGTTGAGGAAGTGATATCCATGTCCTGATTGATCAAGATGGAAGTAGCTTCATTGAATCTACATCCATGGTAGTCGAAGGTAACTTCATCTAGTAAGATCAAAAATTAATAAAGTAAAGGAAGATCACACAAGTTTGCATCCTTGTTTATCATATATCATATGAAAAAGAGATTATATTACATCGTGTGTGTATGTAGGTTGGTTGTCATTGTTATGAATAATAATTATATCTTAAAGGGTCATGATTAAATCTAGATTATGCTCTTATTCTATGAATATTATTCACTACTATTGAGAAAAGGTCCTAGAGGGTTGCACACAATAGCACATTCAAAATTCTACCCTATTCTATTGAATAGAAATATACGACATAGTGGTCCCTACCACAGGGTCTGAGTTTTTTCAAAGATTTATCAATCTTGGATAAATAAATAAATTCATAATTTTTTGGGTATGAAATAATTGAGTTGAATTTATTTTTTAAAATTATTTATGAGTGTTTAAATAAATACATGGAATAATATTATATGAATGAATGTTATATTTAATATTCAAGGTTCATTTAATATTTGTAGAGATTATTAGTAGAGTTAGTGACTCAGATTTATTACATAATATATTTAATATATATTGCAAATATTTGATAAAATATAAATAATATTAATGATTTAGTTAGTTCTTCATGATTTTTTATTTATTACTTATATAGTGTATATCAAATATATTGAGGTCGGAAACCCTAACTGGGTATTTTTCACATCCACTATATAATTATATGATGAGCACGTTTCAAGAAATCCATCCAAGGACATCTTCAAGGATCATAGGAATAGATTCAAGGTGATCTTTGTTATGTCAAAGGAATATCTAGATCTCCATGCTAGCACTTGAAATTATTCTATTGGAGTTGACATAGTTTCTTAAAGCATGTGTGGATGATCTAGGGGTTTCGACTTCAGATCATTCAAGCAATGATTTCTGATGACATGATATAATCAAACGTTCTTCCAATTAATGGAGTTACATTTTTAATTTAATTTGTTTTCTTATTTAATTCACACGATATCCTCAAATCTATATAAAAATATTAGATTGATGGAAACAATGAAGTTACATTGCTTCAGTGATGAAATATTTAGAATTCCAAAACTATCGGCTTCCCACGTGCTCTCTGATACCTTAAATTGGTATCAGGGTAATTATGTGAATTTTATAAGACAATAAAAAAATAATTTTTAATATATTAAGGATAGGACGTTAAATCAATCCCAACAGAAGAGACTGTTCATCGATCTTATTTCAGATGGACAAGTTATGTTTATCTATATTTTTTGGTATGGATTAAAAATGTGGTTGTTTTCAGTTAAAAAGTAAAGATTAGTATAAATTAAAAAAATTTACTTTTTAATTTTTGGGTGATCCAGTTCTGACCAGGTTTCAATCGATACAATTTTTCCAATGAAAAAATTGAAAGATTCCTTTGGAATCATTTTAAATAAAATTAATAATAATAAAAATAAAGTGGTGGAGAATTTTTCCCCATAAATTCTTGAATTTAAAATAAAAAAATATATAAAATATATTTTTATTTTAAAAAAGGCTATGTCATGGCCTTTGGATAATTGGAAATGATGGGGAGTGGGTTGGGTGTCTATAGAAGGAAAAGAATTGGGTGAATGAAAATGGGGGACCAAAAGTCCCCCTAATACAAAGTAAGGACAAAGGCCAGTTCTTTCAATAGTGGAAAACAATATTCACAAAACTACCAAAGGTCTGTAAATGGGATTAGGGGGACTTTTGGTCCCTTTTTTCCTTATCCCAACAAATATTTGAAACCGAGTGGATGCTTTTTCCTGAGAAAACAGTTTTTAAAATTATGTAAAAAAAGGGATCCTTTTGTCAAAATCATATCATTAATATTTTATTCTGTGAGATATAATAATAGAACTAGGTTATTTCCTTATAAAAATAGTGTTCCACCTCATCTCTCATGGCTAGACTGATGTTCCTTCCTGGTTCAAGCCTCAAACTCCTGGCCAAACCTTTTCCCGTTTGACCAGAATGGAGCTCACTTTCCCTCTCCTCCAATCTGAGCCCAGAATGAGATGAATAGATCTCGGCCACTGCCCCTCCTTTTCTTGCTAGATCTACCTCCTCTGTGATAGTTAGATTGTCCTCTAAAATCACATATATGTGGCACATCACCACCACTTGTCTCATCATCTGTACACACCCATCATTGTCATACATCAAGACACCTTCATCTAATTCATCTGATTCCATCCATGTCACCTATTAAAACCCTATTGAAGGCCACCACTAGCATTCGACTACTCCATCTCGAGCATGAGCACCCCCCAGAACCCCTTCTTAGTCATGATCTAGCTGTCGACATCCCATCTAATGACTGTGAAGTAACCCCTTATTTGGTTGACTCAAGACCTACCTAAAACATGGGTCTAAACTGAACTCAAATGGGTCAAAATGGGTCTTCCCAACCTCAAATCGCACTACATGGGATCTTCCCTGATGGTGAAGGCCATGGGTGGGATCTTCCCTACCTAGAACAAGTTCGTGTGGGTTCATCCCGACCCACAAAAAGTCTAGGGGGATTGTGGACCTCATAAATTTTTAAATTCAACTTTAGATTAATTTAAATTTTGTATAAAATTATATTAATTAAAAATTAAATTATCGGTTTAAATTAATTATCATTTTATTATTAAAAAAATAATTTAAATATGGTATTAAATTTAAATTAATTGAATAATTTATTTTTTAGGGTTTAAAATTACATTAATCTACGGACCAAAGAAGAAGATAGATTATTTAATTTTATAATTTATTTAATTTATATTTATGCTATCAACTTTAAATTTATTATAATTTTTTTTATCATGAATTTATGTTTTATACTGACTATTCTTGAGCAAGTGACTGACCTATTTCATGTCTAGTTAATTTATTTAATTATTTTTTACATGGATCTGTAGGTGTGTTGTTTATTTAATTAATTATGCAGTTGTGTGTGATGATTTTAAGTAATTAAGATGGTCTGCACATTTTCATTTTTCACGTTTAATATGTATAAGGGCCTGAATGCCCAGATAAAAGTATGTTGTCTACATTTTTTACTCCTGGACCCCCTCACGTGTATACGATTATTATTGTACTATGATTAAGAAATGTAACATGCAGACAATTTCAAGATGAGATGATGTATCAGATGAAGAGGTGGACACACTAGATGGGTATGAGCTACATCATGATTCAAGCTATGACTCGGGTATGATTCTCATAGGTTATGGTCAATCCATTAAGTTTAAATAGATCAACTAATATTAGATGTCCAAGATCAATCGGGTAATTTATTTCCTTTATGATTTGTTTGTTATTTTATTCATGTGATTATTTCTATGAGAACACATAAAATAATGAACAGATAAAATGAATAAAGATGCAATGAATGTTTTTTATGTTAATGTTCAATTTTGAGCACGATAACATATTATGAATAGATTAATATAAATGGATTATATTCAACAAAAAAATATAAAACCCTCAAATAAATATTAAATCTCAAACCCCTTCTATCATTTGAATTTGAACTAAATTAGGTGTATGTGGTTCTTGATCAGCCAGAGTTGAAGGTGTCTCCTACTATCGAGGTTTTCTTATGATAATTATAGGTCAAATTAACTGAATTTGGAAGAAAAGAAGTATCCAAAGCTAGATTGCTACAAATTTATAGGTAAGAGTTTCGTTAATCATATTTATGATTTTAGAAGCTGAGACTTTACTCAAACAAATCAAGATATTATGGGTTAATGTGGTTGTATAATCAAACGCCTACCTTGAACTCTCCTATTATTGGTGTGGAAATATCTTGTAGACTATGAGGTAATAATCAAGGGTTATTTCCACTATAATACCCTTACAACGGGGTATTCTAATTATAGTATAGATGGTTTCTAGAGTTTGATAAAATATCAGGAGACATATGATAATTTAATTAACCAATAATGTCTAATCGGTAATTAAGATAAAAGTGAAAAATTGATAGATTTTATTTTTATATAAAATGGAAATTAATACCACAATAAACACTAAAATTATATTATACAAACAAAATTTCCACACTAGCATGATTTTCCAACAAGTAGTACAGATGCTTGCACAAAGCACTATGACATCAAAAATTCAAGGTATTGGAGTCCCTAGTACCTATTAATCCACCACATAAAGCAAGGGTGAGAAACAAAATTCTTATACAATACTCATGTATGGTGCATATTATGGTCATCCCATAATGATATCATCAAAGTTAAATGTGAATTTTGGAAACAAGATTGATACATTGTTGATTTCACATGTTGTCTCATCTTTGAGAAGCTTTAAAGGAGAAAGTGAATCAAGATATGAATAAGGTTACTTCTACACTAGATATGTGTAAATTAAAAGATGGATCATGATCTTTCAATGTACCTTTTATAATATAATTTTCACACATATACACTAGTGTTTTTAAGATGAAAAAGTGAAAAATGTGGATAAAAATGCTTAAATACCTTTTGGATAAGGTTTTACAAGTGTATAATAAATTAAATAATTATTGATATTTAACTCTTATAGTAAACAAGTTGAATGATATTACAAAATGGCCAATGGAAAGAATGATTCCAAACGCACCTTTGTAATTTCCTTCAAATAATAGGTATTAAACAAGAGTTTATTTGCTTCATATGTCATGAAATGAGTCTATTGAAGTCTAAATGAAATAAACTGAATTAAAGAAGTAATTATTTCCTTCTTATTTAGGTATATTCATCAATATTAAATGTAATGCTTCAGTTATAATTATTGGGTATTAAATAAAATATTTTTATCATGTATGTGAATTGAAATATGGTAACCAAGTAAGTAATAGAAAAATTACAAGAAGTAAGGTGTATTCTCTAAGAAACTGAGAAAGGTCAGTTCCTAAGTCATCTGTGTAATGACACAAACTATTATAAATTAATTTTCTCTTTGTGAATTAATTAAAAGTAATTTTATGTAAAATGGTTATTTAAAACACATGCACTTCCTTTTTTATATCTTTGTATTTTAAATACCATTAACAACATTACCATTGTTAATATAGTCATTAAACAGTGATCACATGATTAGTATAAATATAGGGCTTTAACAAAATCATTTGGCTTAGACAAAGAAAGTGATGGGCTTATCTAGCAGTATTACAACCTATAAAGCCTGTTTATCAGAGCTTTTGAGCGAGATAGCATCACTGAGATTTTCTCTTGACCAATACCAGGTTGAGATCCAACAACTTAAGCATGAGAAAAACCATTCACAAGATAAGTTCAACCTTGTCGAGATCACGGTCCAAACCATGTTTGCAGAACGACCCCATAAAAGTTTCTCCATCACGCACCTTACTCTTAGAGTATATGCCAGTGTAAAAAAAGGGATATATATGAAGACCTTAATAATATAAATATATATATTGAATATAATAATTAATTTCTTTTATTTTTATTGTTACTTTATAAATGATTTTGATTTTGATTCAATTAAACAAAAATTGTATTTTCGAGTAATATTCAAATTCAATTAAGGGGTTAATTTTGATGAATAAATAGATTTTTTAAATAAATAATATTTTAATAAAATTTAAATATAAAATAATTTTTGTTAATTATAAATGGCCATAAAATTTTTATGAATTGTACTTTTTATAAGGATTCAAAAATTATTATTGTCAAAAACCCACCTTTTTCAGTAAATGTATAATCTTATTTTAAAAGTGAAAATGAAAATATAAAAATAATTATTTATATAAAATGAATATAATTTTTGAAATTAGAAAATCGAAATTATACAATGGTAAATTTTTCTCAATTCTCAAATACAGCCAAATGTTTAGGTAAAAATTAAATACCATATAAATATATGATGTGTTTTATGACATAATAATGAACAAAAAAGATGTAATAAATAATATAATGGGTATAATCATCCAAATATATGTTTTAACCTTAAAATAATTAGATTTTAATTTAATTGATTGATTTTATTAAGCCTTTCGGAATCCTCCAAAACAGTTAATATATTTTAGAGTTTTAAATTTATTTATGTAAAATTTTTACTCACCTCCACCTAAGCAAGGGAATTATTTTAATATTTTTCGCCTTTTTCCTAATAAAATAATTAAAACCTCTCCAATTTTTTAGAAACCATGGGAAAAACCACCATGGGAAAATACCATGGGAAGTTTTGCTGTTAAAAATATTTTATTTTGTAGAGTCCAAAACCAAAATATTAAATAAATCCCAACCTTTTCAAATATAAACCCAACAAATCTCCCACCTATATTCACTAATAATAATTTTATCATGATGTTATTATTCCCTTATCTATTTATAATACTCCCAAGGTGACCCCAATATCTCAAGAATATCCTTTCATGTTTTTTTCATACTCTTAAGGTAGGGGATCCTCTCTTTCTCACTTTTATTCAAGTATCCTCTCTACATTATGCCTTTTTATTTTTAATTAATAATTATGGGGTATGTATCCAAACCTCCCCCATACTTTCATTATGATTTATAAATTGTGATATACTCCTTTTTCTCTCATTAATCCCTCCTAAGGACATCCATCACCATTGCAAAATTCCATAAGTGTTCTTTCCTTTCTCATTTTTATCCAAGTTTATTTATCTTTTTTTCTTTTTATTTTATATTAATAATGATGGGGTATGTTTTCAAACCTCCCCAATACTGACCTTATTATTTATAAATGATTATAGATCTATTTATCTCTAATTAACCCCTCCTAAAAATACATTTTATAATGCCGAAATTTCATATGCATCCTTTATTATCTCTTTTTATTCAAGCTATATTAATATCATATGCCTTATTTTTTCTAATTATAGATGCATGTACATGTCCTACTGATTACCTACTATTTTACACTTAATAGAAAAATTATTAGAGACCCATTTTTCTCTCATCAACCCATTTTATGAATTTTTAAGTAACATCGTTGTGCTACTGAATTTTCACCATGTTTTTTCCATACAAAACCATTTTTGTAGTGAATGTCATACCCATTTCCTATCAATTATGTTCAATTTTATGAATATATACCTTATTATTTATAAATTACATGTATTTATTCAACTCTCCATGATCTTGGAATAAATTATAATGATAAATGAATCCATGTTTTATGATCTATGTGGCACACTTATTCATGAGATTGAAATGAAAGTGACAGGTGTTCCCGGAATTATATAGCGCTCCAATGCATTGGGTAATTTTTAGTACCATGATACATAAACTTTGGATAGGTGTATACCTGATTCCTTTATGTCACTTTTTCTTCCATTAAGCCTTGTATGTTTAGTCTTGACATAGTTTTATGATGGAGTGTTTTAAGTTGTTTCCAAATTTCCCAGGTTATGATTATCATGCTATATCATACCTTATTATTCAAGTTTCTTTATGCCTCATTGATATGAATTGTATAACATTTATTATTATCTACATGTTATTACATGTTTATTCCATTACTGGTATTTATGACTCACCCTTTTTTTATGTATTTTCCCTAAGTTATCCAATGCAATTTTAAGATCAATCATGTTAAAGAATTTTTCAATAAAGATGTTTCGATTAATCTTTAAATTTGTAATGAAATATGCCTAATTACCAAATAAACTATAATTATTGATATTATGAGTAGTATTGTTAAGTGTAATTTTATTTAATTAATTCACGTGTTAATTCATAATAAAAATAAGTTTTGTTATAGTTGGTATCGGAGGATAAGTTTTGTTATTTTTGGGATTAGTGTTAGAAAACTATAGAAAAATACTAAGAGATAAGACTAAGTATAATAATACATACCTAATATTTTATTAATGATAGAGTAAGTGGTCTATCAAAAAATATATCCCTGTCTAGATACAATAAGTCGAAGTGGTTCTGGAATAGATGTACCTAGGAGTAACAACTCTGACAAGGTGTTCTGGGCCTGACTCAAGGTAAACTGGTACACAACAATGGGCTTTATTGAACATCATGTTTTACACTCCAGGATGACATGCTTTGGTAATTCATAATCACATTATGAACCATTATTAAGGTGTTAAAAAAATTCACATAAGAGTATATGTTAGGAAATAGATCATGGGTAACAAATATTGAAGCCTAGAAATCCATAAGTTAAATAAATACATGTAAGTTATAAGTTATCCCTTTAATGTCGTTAAATTCACATTTATGTGTTTAAAAGTTAAATATACTCATATTTAATTTTCCTATTATTCTATCCAATGACTATAAATATGATTAATTGGGTAAACAATAAATGTTAAGAGCAATGTGATTACTTCCACAATGAGATTCCCAACCCGATGGGAGTAAGAATCACACACCTCATGATGATACTCTCTTAGCTGACTCCAGTTTTGAATAGAAACCTAGATCAGGAGTGTCCAAATCCACACAAAAGATAACAAGCCATAATCAAGAGCTTCATGAGACAAAGTCCTACAACATTCAATGGATCATCTGATCCCTTTATCACTGAATAATGGATCAACTCCATTGATAAATTCTTCTCCATCCATAAATGATCTGAATAATAGAATGTTCTTTTGGTTTCTTATCATATGGACGGTGAATCTGATCAATGGTGGACATTGATAAAAAATATGAAGCCTGAGGAAGAGATCAAAGAAATTTTGTGGATGGATTTCTAGAAAATGTTTTTTGATAAATATTTTCCCTGAACTCTTAATCTTAAAATAGAAAGGGATTTTCTTTCCCTCAATAAAAAAAGATGAATAATCTATTAGGGAATACAAGGAAATATTTACAAGTCTTGCACGATATGCCTCTATCTTTTTAATTACACCTAAATAAAAGTTTTAACACTTCTTTGGTGTGATAAAACCTACCCTAGGATAATCCTTAGTGATCTATGACTTTGGTAGCTATAAGGAAATTGTCTGATGTGCACTCAAATTCAAAATTGAGATCAGAGAATCTCAGGGGTATCACGGGGATAAGAAGAGGAATGTGGAGATCAATTATGGTGGTATTATTGATATATATAATAGTTTCAAAAAATTTCATTATCCCACTTTCCAACGGTGTATAAAGAATCATCTCGAAATTTTCCTAAAGGGCATGAGAAAATGTTTTAGGTGCGGGAAGGAAGGGCACCTAGCCAGTGATTACTGATAGGAGAAACCTGCTACTGTGGTGGAGAAAATGAACTCTCTAGTCAACCCTCAGTGTATTGTTCATTTCTACAACTACAATGAACTATGAAATTTTTCAAACCAATACACTATGAAAAAGGTTTTCATAGACAACTAATAACCTCCAAGGCAGCAATTGTGAGATTTTTCCATCACTACCATTGAATTGAATCCTGACAATTAATTGGTGATAGGTATTTTTTTATTCATTCAAGAATAGTGAATTTACTTTTTTATTATGGTTCTATGCATTCCTTCATATCATGAAATTTTACTATAACTATTCAGAAATCACAAAAAAAATTGGAAGTTTAGATGTTGGTGAAAATAGAAAATAGTGAAATTATTAAATCCTAAGTATATAACTCCTCCCTTGTCAATGTTTGTGGAATAAATTTCCCAGAAAACCTTAGAACACTCCCTTTTTATAATTTTTTTCAATTCTAGGCATGGATTGGATTTCCCTATATAGATCCACCATAAATTTCTATGAGAATGAAATTACTCTCTGTATTGATAATCTTCCTCATATTTTGTACAGATGCAAGGAGAAGGATGAATATTATTTAGCACCATAATCTCAAGTATAGATATTATTTACCTATGAAAAATCGTATATAGATCAAATGACTCAGTCTAAGGAAAGAATAATCCTTAAAGACATTCCCATTGTGAGGGAATACACTGATGTGTTTCCCAAGGAATTTCCTGCTCTTCCTCCTAGCCGAGATGTTGATTTTTTTATCAAGATTATACCTGGGGAAGTTCCATTATCCAATAATCCATATAGAATGGATATTATAAAACATGAGGATCTGAAGAAAAAACTAGGATAATTTGGATAAAGGTTTCACACACCCAAGTGCATCACCATAAGGGTCACCAATTCTCTTTGTCAAGAATAATGGTGAGTCAATACGCCTTTGTGTCGATTTTCAGGAGATCTACAAGATCATGATAAAGAATAAGTATCCCCTACCTCAGATTTATGACTTTTTCAATCAGGTACGTAGATCACAATACTTTTCCAAGGTGGATCTGTGGTTGGGATATTTCCATGTTAGGGTGAAGAAGGAGTATATCCCTAAAACTAATTTTCTTACATGGTATGGGCACTATGAATTTATATTAATGCCTTTAACACTCACTAATGATCCATAAATATTAATTTACATGATGAATAGAGTATTTTGATATTACCTAGAAAAATTTATGATAGTCTTTATAGATGAAATTATAATATAATCCAAAAACTAAATATGGTAATGAGAATCAATTGAATACTGTTCTAAAAAATATTCGAAAGGAAAAGCTTTATACCAAGTACAATAAATGTGAGTTATTGTTGAAGGAAGTCTATTTATTGGGGAATATCATCAAAAGTAATGGGATATTTGTAGACCCTCAAAAAATGGAATTAATTTAAGGATGGATGAGGACAACATATATGATAGACATCCATAGTTTCCTTGGGTTAGCTGAGTATTATCGCCAATTAGTGAGAAATTTATCATGATTTTCAAACGCTCTCACCAAAACTAACTCGGAATGGTGTAAATTTTTCTTAGAATGATGAATATGAAGAAATTTTTAAGGAGATGAAAAGGAGGAATATTGTTACACATGTTCTCACACTACCCATGAGTGGAGATATTTTCATGGAATTTAGTGATCTTTCAAAGAAGGGAATGGGTTGTGTGTTGATGAAAAATGACAAAGTCATTGCCCATTCCTCAAGATAGTTGAGATTTCATTAACAGAACTACCAAACACATGATATGGAGTTGGTTACAGTGATTTTACTTTAAAAATTTGGAGGCATTATCTCTTTTGGGAGAAGTGTGAAATATATACAGATCACAAAATCATCATGTATATTTTTTATGCAAAAAAAAACAGAATACACCAACAAATGTGGTTATAGCTGATCAAAGAGTATGACTGATGTAGATTCCCAAACTTGAATTACATGGAAATTACATTACTTTTGCGGAATACTTAATACATAACAAAAATTGACATCCAAGGACCATAATAGTTTAGTGTCTCTGGAAACATGGAACATACAATTATAATCATGTTGAAAGATCTTCAACATCTCCCATAAAGATCTTCTACTTTAGTTTTCTTACCTAAAACCTTTCTTTATATCCTAGGTAAAATAAAAAATTAAAATTGTGAGCTCAAATGCTCAGTAAGGGTAAACATGGAAAACATAAAAAAATCCGTAAACATTTGAACGTAAAAACATGAACATAAAACATCAAAATAAGGAGTAATGAAATAATTCTTTGTGGTACATAAAGAATTGATCATAAAGGAACATTAATCATGATAAAATAGCATGGGAATAAAAAATTGAATTGTGGAAACCATTAAGCACCTGATATTATTTCCATAGTAGTTAGGGAATTGCTGCCAAGACCATCATAGTGGACAAAGTCCATTACTGAATCGGGTTTACCTATCGTTCTGGCCCTGTATTACTGTACTGTATTTACTTTCCATTACAGCCATGTCTATCCCAAGAGATATAAATCGTTACCCAATGAATTGGAGGGAGATATAGGTCCCACCCATCTCATAAGTAAATCATTCTTATGTGTGCCACAACATAAACATAAATTATACATCATAACCCAAAGAATAAAATGGGTTTCATAAACATCATCCCATCAAAACATAATCCATATAAAGAAAATTGATATAATTTCATAATAATAAAATTGAAACCATGTAAATCATAGAGGCATTATAGTTGAAACATTTTCATATGAAATAATTTCATCTTAGATGGAAAATGGTTTTGATAAAATACTTGAAATGAATTCTTGAGGAAAATATAATTTATTATTCAAAATCATTTTCTTTTCACAAAATTCCATGAAATTTTAAAAGAAAAGGATTTTGTTGAAAATATTCATGAAATTTGTAGAGTAATATTAATGAAAACAAGGTGTTATGAAACCATAAAAATCTTTTCATTCCGTATAAGTTAAATAAATATTCTCCTCATACTTTTAATGAAAAAGTCAAAAAGTACCTCGTATGGTAAACAAAAGAATGATTCCTTTCACAACACAAAGTAAAAGTAAAAAATGGGTAGACATGAATTTAAAAATACATGGTATAATATTAAACACTTTATAAAAAAAATTATGGAAATGGATGAAAAATATAACCCTAGTAAATACATACTTATAAGCAATCTCGGATAAAAATGAGATTGAAAAATTATCTCTTACCTTAGGTCCGATATGATTCGTACGTCTCCGAACCTCATGTATAATGATTCAAATAATTTAATATACTTATTATAGAATCATATTCATTTTTATGATATCATATATGGTTCACTTATGACTTTATATTACCCGTTCTTTTGAAAATTCAATGTTAAAGTAGTGTTTGGGTAAAATCATTTCATTTATCGTATATTTTTCGACTTGTTGTTCTTGATATTATTACTTATATCCTTATTTACTTAATTAAATAATGTAAAAAATTATTTAAATATAACATATATTCAGAATATAAATATATATCATAGATCGATAAACGGAATGAAATACGCCGTTCATGGAGATGGTAGGTCGTACATACGCATGAACACTGTTTTCATTTCCTTAATGAATTGAATAGAATTAAGTAAAATATACATATATGTACATAAATAAATTATCATTATTATTTAATATATTTCATTATTATTTATTATATATACTTTATAATCATACTTGAATGGTTAATCCTGGAAAATGAATCTCATCACGTTCGTGGAGACGGTAGTCCGTACGTACGCACGAGCGATGATATCACTCTATTGATATTAAAATCGTTTATAATTGGATGGTATATCATATATAAATAATCATAATTATGTTATATTTATTATTTATATCATTTATACTCATTATTATACCCATCCAAATGATGAAATGTTTTAATAACAAACTACACCACAACGTGGAGACGGTAAGTCGTACATACGCATGTGTGGTGACTTTTTCAGTAATAGGATGGATAAAATAACTAATATGGTTGTAAAATTTTTATAATAACATAATATTATATATAAGATACTGTATTTATTAGTTTTTAATGGAAATAACAAAGAAGGAGTAAGTGGAAGAATAAGAGAACTTGAAAGAGGGTTGTGAAATCATTTACTCTTCTTCGGGTTCTTCCTTTTGATTTGATCAAAAGGGCTCCTTGGGTTGGCTTTCTGGCCAAAGGAATGACTCTAGTATTAAGGGAGGATATTTTAGAGGATATTTGGGTAGGGTTTGGTCGAGAAAACTGTCTTGGGAGGAGTGAATTTGAGAGAAGGTGGAGTGCCCTTTTATAAGAGGGGTGAGGGGCACCTTAGGAAAAGACTGAAATATTATTTTATAATAAATTCATATTCAGTTTATAATGGATAAAGAGTGACTTAATGAAATTATATGGTGGTTAATGGTCTAAATCATCTAAAACAATAGGTTTTAGACAATTTTAGGTTGCAATTTTAACCTTATCATTTAGATTTAACTCTAAGTTAAATAATTTTACTTTTACCGTGTCTTCTTGTATTCTTACACTATATGGTTAATAAACTTACTATAAACTGGCAATAGAACCCCAATTGGTTCATTAATGTCATATATATTATTATATAAGTTATTTGGCAGAATCGTAGATTTTTAGGAATAGAATATAAATTAATAATTTATTATTTCTTTTAAAAACTCTTTTATGTCAATTTTGACACTATTTGGTATTTTGTTTTTTCTAAATTCATAACAGCATTATTACTTCAGAAAAAATTCATATAACCAACCTTAATATTTTATATTAACCTATAAAGTTAGTTTAATTCATAAAAAGTTTCATATTACATTTATTTGGGTATTTATAATAACAATTATGTTAATATTTCATTAATAAGGTAATTACTGCATCATCATTGTGTCATAAATAAATTAACTTATATAATGTCTAAAAAATATAAATAAAATACCATTATGTAGGAAATATTTTTATAGTTCTAATTAATATTTATAGTAGAATTTATATTGTGTTTAACCCTATATTAAAAATGTATTAGTTATTAAACTTTAATTTTAACTCTTTTAACTCTTCTTGGAATTAAATAATAATAAATGTACTAATCTAATCCAAGTGGACCTAGAGGGTAATATTTTATTCCTAAAGTTGTTTTTGGATTAATTATACTTATCCAATATAATTAAGATATGTGTTAAGGTACAAATAATATCATTTTTACCCTTAATTAACCTATTTACTTTTAACCGTGGTAAAAAACGTAAAAAGTTATTATTCACCAAAAATTACTTTTATCTTATTGAACAAAATTTTACTCCTTGATATTAACCGTGTCTCTAGGATTTTCAAAATTCAACTCACAGAAGTAGTAAAATTAAGTTTTATGTACAATTGAAAATGCTCCTAGGAGTTGGGTAAAAGACAGTAAAAATTTCAGAAAAAAATTATATATCTAAATTATTATAAAATGACTCCAATCAATTTCATTGAACTTATATAGGTATTATGTATCAATTTGGACCAAAACAAATTAAATAAAATAAATTATTATTTAAATAAAAAGTCGGTTTTAACCAATAACTCAGTGTTTTCACTATTCATCAAAAATTGAAAGTTTTTATAATAATACCAAAAATTCACCCTAGGATAATTTCGATATTCCAAATCCAAAAATGAAGTCCACTTTGAAAGATAAAATTTATAAAATTTCAAAAAGTGGGTATTACTATTCAAAACGGCTAATTTATATAATATTTTAACAACATATTATTGTTTAGTGAAACTTGGTATTGCGTACAATGAAAGCTATCGAGGAAGGTTGATCTTGCGTGTAATGAAAGGAAGGTCAGGGTTGCGTGAAGGGAAATCATCCTTTGGTGTTGCATATAACATACTCAAAATATAGTTCAATTATACATTCATCAAAATCTATACTTGGTGTTGTGTATAATGAATTTTATTCGAAGGAACTTGAAATTGTGTGCATCACAAGCCAAGAATAGTGGTGTGTATACTACAAGATAATACGGTGTTGCGTATAGAGAAATCGAATCTTGGTTAAGTGTAAAAAAAGACATCAAATAAATTAAAAAGAATAATTCTCATAAAATCTCGTGGTGTTACATTCTACCCGCCTTAAATTGAATTTCGCCCGTGAAATTAATCGGGGTTATAAATGGTTTTCTACTTGAAAGTTTCTTTCATAGAAACCCACATCGTAAAAAGGAATACTAAATCATCGTTTTTAAAAGGAAAATTAGAAACATGACAAATACCCAAAGTAACTCATCACTGGGTTTCCACATAGGAGAATATAGGTGAAAATATGGATATGGAAGAGAAATATAACTATCATGTTCTGATAGATAGTGGTAGAAAACATGGCTATGAAAAATCCAACAATCACAAAGCCATAAATTTGTGATGATCTAAGGTACCATCTGATTCATCGGATATGAGGGTACTAGGAAAACGTTTTTGGTTTTCAATATCATTTCCCTAAAGTTGAAAATTTTGAATTAGAAGAAACACATACTTGATTTTGGTACAATCTCGTCGTTGGTCCTTCCATGAACAATTTCCTCTTCATATCTTAAAGAAATGAAGTTGAATTTTTCATTCGTGAAGTGTTTGTAGATCATTTGATAGAATGATGAGTCATTTCATCTGTCTCAAACAAAAGGTCAGTAAAAGTTATCAAATATACATAAGTCCGTCTATGGTGAGGTTAATCGTATATGATTCCAAAAATGGACTTATACTTCATCTATCATACCACATAATAAAATAAAACTTGTTTCTATTAACCAGGGACTTCCTGTAGGCCAGAGGTAGGCGATAAAGGTCTGTCACACTTCGATTATGGGTTCGATTCCCGCAACCTTGTCCGATGCGATGGGTTTTTGCTCGTCCTTTAGGTTGTCTTTTTTCTAAAACTATACTATTATAACATTTTAGAAAAAAAAAATTTAGCCTTAAACAATACTATCTAATTTCTAACTTAATCTATTCCAACCTTTAGGCTTATCAAAAATACTTCTATCCAATCTCATAGTATAATGAAAACGATTACTAGAAAGGTCATGTACCAAGCATGTGAATGCAATCATTTATCTCCCATATATCATAAGATATATCTTGTTGGTCACATTACAAATATTTGAATACCTTAATCATGTATTCTCTTGAAAAATGAATACCCATTGAACATTAGTGAAAACATGAATTCTATCAAAAGTTAACTCTTTCGACATACCAAAATCCCAAAATTTCTATATACTCAAACCATGATATCACTTTGTCCTTATATTAGTCATGAGCTCATTAATACTATTAAACATTTCATTATCTCTTTATCCCTTCATTATACGCATATCATCTTCTTTTAAAAAATATCTGAATAACCTTTCATGGTTACCGATACCATTCAACATATACTTTAAAATACATTACGAAAAACAATAGTGTAACAATCCTTATATGTTTCTTTATTCTACAGTACCATTAAATTACCTATACAACAGAACTCTTGATAAACATACAATCATTACACTACCTTCTTAAACCATTGACCAAGCTTCAACACTTCTCTAATCCCATATATCATTTGTAGTCTCTTCATCATCATCAACATAAATACTACCCATACCACCATGTTGATTCTCTTCATGAAATTTTTCCTTAGAGCATTGGTTTTCATAATGCCCGTAAATTCCACATTTAAAACATTTAACCATTTTTTACGTCTTATCAATACCATTATCCTTGTCCATGATATTAACTAAACCTTTTCCTTTACAATTATGGACTTTGTGTCCTTCTTTTCCACACCCAAAGTATATTCCAGTTCCTTTGAAACATTCTCCCTAATTCCACTTACCACATGATTTACATGATGGAAATTGAACTTTATTTCCTCTATGATCATCATGAAACACTATCTTTCTCTTATTAGCCGAGTCAGGAAACTTACCAAAGTTGATATTATTGATCATATTATGAGATTTATGATTAGGAATAATAACTATGTTTGGACATCCAAATCCCGTTTCATTTGGTTTCTCATGAAGAATATCATTCCATTGTCCATCATATTCTCCATTAACATGAATCCCCTGTTTCCTGTCATTTCTTAAAACCCAAAAAGAATATTATGAGAGGCAGAACTCGTACTAGAAAAACAACATAATCAAGGGGGGGTACTTTCAATCTCTAACATCTTAAGTTTAATTCTATTATCGTTACCATAGTTCTAGGACTATAGCCTATACTTATACTTAACCTTATGTACATCCCTAGACATACCTTAGAAATATCTCTAGGGATCTCACTAAAGTTTTCACATCCTAGTTTCCAAAGGTTAACTAAACCTTTTCTCTGATACCAACTGTAGAGACCCAAAATTGACGTACATGGACATTACATTACTTTTTTGGAATATATAATACATAACAAAAACTGACATCCATGGACCATAATAATTTAGTGTCTTTGGAAACTTTGAACACAAACCTCTAATCATGTTGAAAGATCTTCAACATCTCCCATAAATATCTTCCCCTTTTGTTTTCTTACCTAAAACCTTTCTTTATATCCTGGGGAAAAGAAAACATAAAAATCGGTGAGCTCAAATTCTCAGTAAGGGTAAACATGGAGAACATAAAATAATACATAAACATTTGAACGTAAAAACATGAACATAAAACATCAAAATCAGGATTAATGACATAATTCTTTGCGGTACATAAAGCATTGATCATAAAGGAACATTAATTGTGAGAAAATAGAATGGGAATAAAACATGGAATTCTGGAAACCATTAATCACATGATATGACTTCCATAGTATCAAAGGCATTACTGCCAAGACCATCATAGTGGAAAAAGTCCATTACTGAATCAGGTTTACCTGCCGTTCCAGACCTATATTACTATACCGAATTTACTTATCATTACAGCCATGTCTATATCATGAGATATAAATCTTTACCCAATGCATTGTAGGGAGGTATAGGTCCCACCAATCTCATAATGAAATCATTCCTACGTGTGCCACAACATAAACATAAATCATTCATCATAACCCAATGAATAAAATGGGTTTCATAAACATCATCCCATCATAACATAATCCATATAAAGAAAATGGATATCATTTCATCATAATAAAAGTGAAACCATATAAATCATAGAGAAATTATACTTGAAATATACATATATTAAATAATTTCATCTTAGATGGAAAATGGTTATGATAAAACACTTGAAATGAATTCTTGAATAAAATATCCGTTCTTCTTCAAAATAATTTTCTTTTCTCAAAATGCCATGTAATTTTAAAAGAAAATTATTTTGTTGAAAATATTCATGAAATATTGTAGAGTAATTTTCATGAAAATAAGGTGTTAGGAAACCATAAAAATCCGTTCATTTTTTATAAGTTAAAAAAATATTCTCCTCGTACTTTTACCGAAAAAGCCAAAAAGTACCTCGTATGGTAAAAAAAAATATTCCTTCCATAACACAAATTAAAAGTAAAAAAGGGGTATACATGACCTTAAACATACATGGAAGAATATTAAACACTTTATGAAAAACATTTTTTTGTGGAAATGGATGAAAAATATAACACAAGTAAATACTTACGTATAAGAAATTTCATATAAAAATGAGATTAAAAAATTATCCCTTACCTTAGGTCTGATATGCTTCGTAGGTATCTGAACCTCCTGTATAATGATTTAAATAATTTCATTGACTTATTAAAGAATCATATTCATTTTTATGATATCATATATGGTTCACTTATGACTTTATATTACCCGTTCTTTTGTAAATTCCATGTTAAAGCAGCGTTTTGGGTAAAATCATTTCATTTATCGTACTTGTTTTGACTTTTTTTCTAGATATTATTACTTATATAAAGATTTACTTAATTACAAAATTTAAAAAATGATTTATATATAATTTATAATCAGCATATAAATATATATGATTGATCGATAAAAGGAATGAAATACACCGTTCATGGAGACGGTAGGTCGTACGTACGCATGAACGTTGTTTTCATTTCCTTATTGAATTGAATGTAATTAATTAAATGAAACATATATGTACATAAATCCAGTATAATTATTATGTAATATCTTTGATGATTATTTATTATATAAACTTTATAATCATACTTGAATGGTTAATCATGGAAAATGAATCTCATCGCGTTCGTGGAGACGGTAGTCTATACGTACGCATGAGCGATGATATCATTCTTTTCATATTAAAATAGTATATAATTGGATGGTAAATAATATATAAAGAATCATAATGATGTTATATTTATAATTTATATCATTTATACTCATTATTATACCCATCCAAATGATGAAATGTTTGAATAATAAACTACACCATGAAGTGGAGATGGTAAGCCGTACGTACGCACGTGTGGTGAATTTTTCATTCATAGGATGGATAAAATAACTAATATGGTTGTAAAACCATTATAATAACATAAAATTATATATAAGATACTGGATTTATTATTTTGTAATGGAAATAACAAAGAAGGAGGAAGTGTAAGAATAAGAGAACTTGAAAGAGGGTTGTGAAATCATTACCTCTTCTTCGGGTCCTTCCTTTTGATTTGATCAAAAGGGATCCTTAGGTTGGATTTATGACCAAATTAAGGACTATAGTATGGAGGTAGTATGTTTTAGAGGGTACTTGGGTAGGTTTTGGCCGAGCCAAATGTCTTGGGTGGAGTGAATATGAGAGAAGGTGGAGTGCCCTTTTATAAGAGGGGTGAGGGGCACCTTAGGAAAAGATTGAAATATTATTTTATAATAAAGTCATTTTCGGTTTATAATGGCTCCAAAGTGACTCATTTAAAGTCTAGGGTGGGAATGGGTTGAAATAATCTCAACCAATAGGTTTTATAAAAGTTTAGGTTTCCATTTTAACCTTATCATTTAGATTTAACTCTAAGTTAAATAATTTAACTTTTACCCTGTCTTCTTGTATTCTTACACTTTATGGTTAATAAACTTACTATAAACTGCCAATAGAACCCCAATTGGTTCATTAATGTCATATATATTATTATATAAGTCATTTATATGAACCTTATATTTTTAGGAATAGAATATAAATTAATAATTTAATATTTGTTTTAAAAACACTTTTATGTCAATTTTGACACTATTCGGTATTTTGTTTTTGCTAAATTCATAACAGCATTATTACTTCGAAACAAAATTCATATAACCAACCATAATATGTTATATTAACCTATAAAATTATTTTAATTCATAAAAAGTTTCAAATTAAATTTATTTGGGTATTTATAATATCAATTATGTTAATATTTCATTAATAAGGTAATTACTACATCATCATTGTGTCATAAATAAATTAAATTATTTAATGTCTAAAAAATATAAATAAAATACCATTATGTAGGAAATAGTTTTATCTTTGTAATTAATATTTATAGTTGAGTTTATATTGTTTTTATCTCTATATTAAAAATGTTTGAGTTATTAAACTTTGATTTTAACTCTATTAACTCTTCTTTGAATTAAATAATAGTAAATGTCCAAATCTAATCCAAGTGGACCTAAAGGGTAATATTTTATTCCAAAGTTTGTTTTGGTCGAATTAAACTTATCCAATAGAATTAGGTCATGTGTTATGGTAATAATAATATCATTTTTACCCTTAATTACCCTATTTACTTTTAACCCTAGTAAAAAAAAGTAAAAAGTTACTATTCATCAAAAATTAATTTTATCCTATTGAACCACATTTTACTCTTTGATATTGACCGTTTCTCTCGGATTTTTGAAATTCAACTCACATAAGCGGTAAAATTATGTTTTATGTACAATTGCAAATGGTTCTCGGAGGCGGGTAAAAGACGGTAAAAAATTCAATAAAAATTTTATATATCTAAATTATTATAAAATGACTTGAATGAATTACATTGATATTATATAGGTATTATGTATATATTTTTACCTAAAATAAATTTAAATAAAATATATTGTTATTTAAATAAAAAGTCGGTTTTAACCAATATCTCAGTGCTTTCACTATTCATCAAAAATTGAAATTTTTAGAAAAATACCAAAAATTCACCGTTGGCTAATTTCGATATTTTGAATCCAAAAATGAAGTCCATTTTGAATGATAAAATTTATAAAATTTTAAAAAGTGGGTATTACTATTCATAATGGCTAGTTTATATAATGTTTTAATAACATATTATTGTTTAGTGAAACTCGGTATTGCGTACAACGCAAGCCATTGAGGAAGGTCGCTCTTGCGTGTAATGAAAGAAAGGTTAGGGTTGCATGTAGGGAAATCATCATTTGGTGTTGCGTATAACATACTCAAAATATAGTTCAGTTATACATTGATCAAAATCTATACTTGGTGTTGTGTAAAATAATTTTATTTTAAGGAACATGAAATTGTGTGCATCACAAGCTAAGAATAGTGTTGTGTATACTACAAGCTAATACGGTGCTGCGTATAGCGCAAGCTAATCTTGGTGAAGCATACAACAACAAAAATCAAAGAAATTAAAAGTAATAATTCTCATAAAATCTTAGGGTTTTACAACTGATCCATCCATTACCATACTAGGTAGGTGAATAAAGTGGTAGACATTCTAAAAAGAAAGGATAAATCAATAATATAATTGATGAGAATTGAGAGGGATCTGGTCTTCTTTTTTTTGGAAAATATGGACATGAGAATCATAAAGGAAGTAACATCATCAATCCCTTCACAGATGATTTCTCAACCATCTCTTCTCGAGAGGTTAAATGATGCTCAAAGAGTTTATGTGGGAATTTATAAGAAAGTGTAAGCTATAAGGAACGATAAATCCTCTAATTTTAATGTTAATGATGAAGGTTTTGTAAGATTTGGGTCAAGACTATGTGTACCATCAAATCTTGAGGTAAAGAAGGATCTGTTGGATGATTCACATAGATCAACCCTCTCCATCCACCCAAAAAGTGCAAAGATGTATCAATATCTCTGAGAACACTATTGGTGGGACAATATAAATAAGGAGGTCGTAAAATATACATCAAGATGTATTATATGTCAGCAAGTGAAAGTGCAAAGAAAAATATCCAAGAGGATGATGCAACCATTACCCATACCTACATGGAAATGGGAAGACACAAAGAGGGAATAATGATATAGGGGTTGTGGTGGATCTTCTTGCAAATAATGCACACTTAATTTAAATACGAGAGGAAATATCACTAGATTTACTTACATGAATACACACGAGGGAAGTTTTTAGGCTTCCTGGAGTACCACTATCGATTGTATCCGATCAAGATCCAAGATTCACCACTAAGTTCTAGAAGAGTCTCCAACATTCTGTTACTACTGATTTGAACTTCCTCATAGCCTATCACCCAAAAACTGATGTCCAATCTAAGTGAACTATCCAAATACTTGACGATATGTTAAGAGCATGCTCAACAGACTTCAAAGGAGGATGGGATCAACATCTTCCTCTGGTCGAGTTCTCTTACAACAATAGTTTATACTCAAATATCCAAATGTCTCCCTGTGAATACCTTTATGGGAAGATATATAGGACACCTGCGTGCTGGGATAAAGTTGGGGAATAAAAACTACTAGGTCCTGAAATGGTAGAGGAAATTATATAAAAGGTTAGGACTATTTAGCAACACATCAAGGCTGCTCAGAGTCAGAAAAAGGGCTATGCTGACAATCATTGATGAGAACTGGAGTTTGATGTTGGATACATGGTATTACAGCTCATATCTCTATGGAAAAAAGTGATGATATTTGGTAAGAAGTGAAATCTTAGTCCAAGATACATCGGGCCATTTGAGATCCCTGATCGCATCAGAGCAGTGGCCTATCAACTTTCACTCCCACCTAACATATCTCAAGTTCATGATTGATGTATTCCATGTATCACTCCTGATAAATTACATACCTTACCCCTCACATGTACTCAATACATAGATAGTTCCATTGGATAATGATCTTTTCTATGAGGAGAAACCGGTGCAGATCTTAGATTGAAGAGACAAAGTTCTATGAAATAAGACAATGCACCTTGTAAAAGTTATATGGAGAAACCACAAGTTTGAAGAAGTAAAAAGGGAACCAGAGGAAGATATGTGATAGAATTACCCTCATTTTTTTAAAGGGGGTGAAATTAAAAAATTGATGGTGAAATTTCTCAAGGGGGGAAGATTGTAACGATTCAAACTGTTATAAATGAAGTTTCCCTTGGTGATTTAATTAAATACCTTTTATGTAATATGGTTATTCAAAACACATGAACTTTCATGGTTATATATTTGGATTTAAAATAAAATTAATAATATTACCATTATTATTATATCCATTAAATAGGTATCACATGATTAGTATAAATATAGGACTTTAACGAATCTATTTGACTCAGACAAAGGAG
Organism: Viscum album; assembly: GCA_963277665.1. Classification (NCBI taxonomy): domain Eukaryota; kingdom Viridiplantae; phylum Streptophyta; class Magnoliopsida; order Santalales; family Viscaceae; genus Viscum; species Viscum album. The sequence goes on along the minus strand of OY728156.1, from coordinate 2,136,387,827 downwards.
GTGATGTCCTAATCCAGTAAGATTGTACCAAATGAATCCCATTAATATAAGATTATTAGTGAGATAGAATCCCTGGTACTTTCTGTTGACCAAGCCTATGAAAATATCTAACAATTCAAGCACAAGAAAAACTGTTTACCAAAGAAGTTCAAGCTCATCGAGATCACGACCAAAACCATGTCTGTTGAATGGCCCCATAAAAGTCTCATCGTCGTGCACCTTACTCTTAGGGCGTACACCAGTGTAATAAAGGGATATGTATCAAGAAATTAATAATATAAATATTTATATTATATAGAATAATTAAATTGCTTTTATTTTTATTATTTCTTTATAAATGATTTTGATTTTGATTCAATTAAACACAAATTGTATTTTTGAGTAATATTCAAATTCAATTAAGAGATTTATTTTGATGAATTAATTAATTTTTAAAATAAATATAATTTTAATAAGATGTTATTATTAAATAATTTTTGTTAATTATAAAAGGTAATATAATTTTTAGGAAGTGAAATGTACTTTTTATAAGGGTTCAAAAACTATTATTGTCAAAAACCCAGGATTTTTCAATAAATGTGGAATATTATTTTAAAAGATAAAATTCAAATATTATAAAAAAATATTTAGATAACATGAATATTATTTTTGTAATTATAATGATTAAATTATCCAACAATAAAATTTTCATATTTTTCAAAGATAGACGAATTTTCAGGTAAAAATTAAATATCATATAAATATTCGGTGTGTTTTATGACATCATAACGACCTAAAATGATGTAATAAATACTATAATGGGTATAATTGGACAAATATATTTTTTATCCATAAAATAAAATGATTTTAATTTTACTTTATTAATTTTATTAAGCCTTTATAAATCCTCCAAAACATTTAATATATTTTAGAGTTTTAAATTTATTTATTTAAATGTATGAATCACATCCACATAATAAAGAGAATTATTTTAATATGTTCCACCCTTTTCAACATAAATTAATGAAATCCTCTCCTCTTTTTCAATAACCAAGGGAAAAAACCATAGGACGGTTTGTTTTTTGAAATATATTATTTTGTAGAGTCCAAAACCTAAATATTAAAGAAATACCTCTCTTTTCCTTTATAAACCAACCCAATATCCCACATATCTTCACTCAAAATCATTTTATCAAGACCTTACTTTGACCTTTTATCTCTATAATCCTCACAAGGTGACCCCAATCTCTCAAGAATCCTCTTTCATGTTTTTGTTCCATACTCTTAAGGTAAGAGACCATCTCTTTCTCACTTTTATTCAAGAATATCCTCTATGTTATGCCCTTTTATTTTTAATTACTAATGATGGGATATGTTTTCACACATACCCCGTACTTTTATTATGATTTATAAATGGTGATATATCCCTTTTATCTCATTAATACCTCTTAATAACACCTGTCACCATGCCGAAATTTTATAAGGGTTCTTTCATTTCTCATCCTTATCCAAGTTTCTTTATCATGTTATTAAATTTTATTTTACATTAATAATTATGTGGTGTGTTTTAAAAACTCACCCATATTTAAATTATTATTTATAAATCATTAGATACCCCTTTATCTCTCATTAATAACTCTTAATAACACATATTACCATGCCGAAATTTCATAAGCATCCTTTCTTTTCTCTTTTTATTCAAGCTTATTTATTATCATATACCTTATTTTTATAATTATAAATGTGTGTACATGTCCAATAAAGTCCCTAATATTATCCAATTCATTTAAAAATTACTAGAGACCCATTTCAATATCATCAAACCATTTTATGAATTTTTTAGTGAGGTGGTTATGCTATAGAATGTTCACCGTGATTTTTCTATTCAAACCATTTATTTAGTGAATGTCGTTCCCATTTTCTATAAATGGTATTCAATTTTCTTAATATATACCTTTATATTGTGGAATTACATGTATTTATTCCACTCTCCTTGATCATTTAATAAATTATGATGATAAATGAATCCATGTTTTAGGATATATGTGGTACACTTAAGCATGATATTGAAATGAAAGTGACTGGTGTACCCAGAATTATATAGCACTATAATGCATTGGTTAATGTTTAATATCAAGATACATCAAGTTGGGATAGGGTTATACCTGATTCTTTTATGGTTCTTGGTCCACCATGAAGTCTTTATAGTTTATACTTGACCTATGTTTATGATTCAGTGTTTTAAGTTGTTTCCACATTTCCCATGTTTTGATTATCATGCTAAATCACACCTTATTATTTATATTCCTTTATGCCTTATTGATATTCCTTATATAACATGTATTATTATCTTGATGTTATTCCATGTTTAGTCACTTTCTGAGCTTAATGTGTAACTCCTTTCTAATATTTATTCCCTAGGTTATACAATGCATTTTTTAGCTCAAGCATGTTAAAGAAGTTTTCAATAAAGATGTTATAATTCATGTTTAAAGTTGTAATGTAATGTACCTAATTCCCAAAGACACAAGAATTATTGATCATCTGGTTTTCATTAAGTGTAATTTTATGTTATTAAATTATGTATAAATGTATAATAAAAATAATTTTTGTTATAATCAGTGAGAAGAACACAACTTTTAATTACCAAGTAAAAGATTCTAGTCTAACATTTATTAATTATTATCAAACCATTTAATCATGATTCCTTTACACACTAGGTGAAATTATTCTAGTTTAGGGATTATTTTCATTTTTGGTTTTTAAATACTCAATCAATAGTTCAATACTAAATAAATCATAAGAAATACATGATGAATATTATATGTATGACTAATATATCCATTTGTGGGGAGATAATTCTTTATCAAGTAAAACTAAAATTTGGTGTCAATGATATACCCTGTATGGTTTTAGACTCAGTGGATCTAAAAACCTTAGGTATTATAGATTTATATACTTGTTTAGTTTTGGACAAAGAAACCATTAAAAATAAAGGTAAAAATAGTGCTTTTAGAATTAGTTCAGCTAGATAGAATAAACAAGTCCAAGGGTAATCTAATAGAAAATATACTTCATTATATTATTTTAAGTGATTGATATAGAATATGAATGTGAACTATGTCATATGCATATTAAGAAGATATAATATGCTTTAGGTTGGCGTGTCAAATAATATCTTGACCAAGCACTCGTAAACCAATATAATGTAGCAAGGAATAATTCATAAACATGCATTACCTTGTACACATCACGACATTGATTCAAATCAGAAGGATCGATGATGATTATTACATGTTAACATTGACCAATAAACTATAGCATGGAGAAATTACTAAACTCATATTTCATTGTACACATCAGAGTCATGATATAAGTAAAAGGAGAATCAATGTTAAATCTCATGCATTGCATATACTTCTACTTTTCAAGACAAGCATCTCAAATAACAGAGTTACCCCATAACCATATTCCAACTATAATGAAAAATAGATTTCATGTGAGTTTTAGTATTATATAAATAATTTTTCATAAGAATGTGTGTTTAAATAAAAAGAGTTTGTTGATAATATAAATTAACTTGCATCATGAAAATCACAATGTGCATCTCAGTTAATATCCTTAAGTTCATATTGGAAATTATTTAAGAATCCTATCATATAATGATTATAGTAAAATTATAGTCTATATTTCTATAAAGGGGTGCACATATCAATTTGATAAAGTGGGATGAATATTTACTTCGGTTTAGTCAATGTAAAATATGCACAAATAGTTTTCAGGGGAATGAGTTCCACAAGAGGTGTCAAAAACAATTATTCTAGAGACACATATTGTGTAATAAGGATAAAACCATATTGATGGTTTGATATTCACCGTGGTTAGTAATACATTGTAAATTAATAATTATAATTCCTAAAAGTATAATTTATATGTAAATTATCTAAAATAAAAATGATAAATTTTAATTTTAATAATGGATTACATGTATCAATGTAAAGGGGCTTAAAATTTTGAATACTACGGTAGGTATTCAAGTAAAACTATATGTGGATGGTGCAAGAATTTTACCAATAAGGATGGATTGGTAATACCAAGTATTTATGCCTAAAGAAATTAAAATTTTACTTGTTAGAAAATTTATATGATCATTTTATTTAGAATTGGATGTCAATACCACTAAGCATGGAAGGTGTCTATACAACGAAACCAAAAATGGATAGTGACATCATAGAATTCCAATATGGGTGAAAGTTACTAAAATACAATTTAGGATTACAATATGAAACTAGATTATATAATATTCATTTGGATTGAATCTTTTCCATGTGTATATCAGAGGTTAGTAGGAGAGACATAGTTTTCAAAATAAAATATGTTCATTAACATATGGAAAAAATCTATTGGTATCCTGGTTAGTTAAAACTAGAATAAATAAATACTCTATATATTGATTTAAAGTAGCAACCTATATTATAGGGAATGGTATCTACTAAGATAGATCCAATGTTTTATTAGACCTAGTTAATGGTATATATACTAACAAGGTATTGAAAAATGCATGCTGGAACAATTAGAGAAAGAATTTTTACCAATGTCACATGGCATATATATCTTCAAGAATACATGTATGGAACATATGAAGATATTAATGTGGTAAATTGAATTATATATGATTCTATGATGTATGAATCAAATATTTCATGTCATATACAAGAAATGATATTTCAAACATATACTTTATAGTAGGAAAATATCAGTTACATCTAGAAGAAATGCACGGTATGTAGTTATAACTATCTAAATTTACAAAAGTAAGTAAAAATGATATATTAATGGTATAAGGAGAGGAAAAGATATTGGTTTTAAGGGGGGAAACTAGCATTACTTGGACCAAAATGATCTAATATCACAGTTAGGTTAATTTCATGAGAGATACAATCTCATATAAGATAGTGGTATCTATATTTACAAATACCGAGTACGTTACAGCTTTAGTGGTAGCTATAAAAGCAATGTATATTACACAATGTTTTATTCAGTTCTTGGAATTGTACCAAGTGAGTAAAGTTTTATCATAATATTAACTATGATAATTATTATACTAGTACTATCCAACGTTTCATGTTTTGACAGTGGAAAAAAAGACATATACTCAGGGATAACGCCTCTTGAGGAGTTTTAATCAAGGAGGTGTGGTCACACAAAGCATAATTTCCATGTAGTAGAGACGTGGAATACCCAGTAACTAAAGTCTTGATTCAGTATAAACATGATCTTAATCATGTGTGTGCTAAAAGTTATGGTTATAAAATTGGCTCTAGTGAAAGTGGGAGTTTGGTAAAAGAGGGTTCCCTAGACCCAACTTTATCAGTGATTTTTATTACCATTACATGTATATAGTGATTTATTCATGAGGTACCTATACCATTATAGTGTAGATATTACTACATACATTATTTAAATGGTAATGTCCTTATATTATGTGTCATATTAAGGGGTTATAATAGATCTCATACTATAATGAGAACCTAGAGATACCATGACACTAATCTTAAAGTAATGTCTTATGGTCCAAATGCATCATGATTACAAGAAAGATGATGTGAGACTACCATGTTCTATGGGATCATAAGCATTGATACTTATTCTCATAAATTTCTCACTTGATGATCTATGGTAGTTTAGATCATGAGGATATACCTTTCAATAGAAACACCACATGTTTTGGGTGTGATTGGTTGTTCCTATCTAGGGACATGTGTATCGGTATCCTTACTTGATATCATCATCTATGTGTTCAATTTTATCATGTACTATGATGAATGGTGAAAACCACAAAAATGAATTCATTAAGAGGTATTTTATGTTTGGTTTTTCATTTTTTTATAACATTGGTTGAATGATTAAGATAGAATTTGTTTCTTCTGAGTTAAGGAAGTGATATCTCTATCTCAGTTGATCAGGATGGTACTACCTTCATTAAATCCATGTCCAAGGTAGTCAAAGGAAGGTTCAAATAGTTATATCAAAAAAATCAATGAAAGGATGATGACACAAGTGTGAATATTACTTTATGAGATATCATATGAGAAAGAGATTATATTACACAGTGTGTGCGTGTATATGTTGGTCGTCATTTCTATGACTACTTTTTATCTCCTTAGGAGACATTATGGGTTACTATATTATACTCTTGGTTTGTGAATATTACTCGCCTCTATTGAGATAAGGGACTAGATAGTCACACACAATATCACATTGAAGATTATTCTATATTCTTTGGAATAGATATATAAGACATGGAGGTCCCCGCCGCAAGGTTTGAGTGTGGTCCAATATTTATTGATCACCAATAAATAAATATATTCATTATTGTTCAAGTATAGAATAATTGATTTGAAATAATAATTAAAATTATATATGATTGTTTAAGTATATATTTGGAATAATATTATATGAATGAATATTATATTTAATATTTAAGGTTTATTTAATATTTATAGGAATTACAAGTGGAGTTAATGAATCAGATTTTTCATTTAATATATTTAATATATATTACAAGTATGTTACAAATATAAATAATATTAATGATGCATCTATTTTATCATAATTATTTATTTATTACATATTTATTAGATGTTTGATATATAGGGTTCGTGAACCCTAACCATATATTTTTCATATCCACTATATAAATAGATAAGGGGTTCATTTCCTATGTTCATGGGAATTCATTTTCCAATGGATTGAGAGCTCATCTCTCCTTCTATTGCATCCTTGAGAGATAAATATGTTGTTCAAGAAATCGATCCAAGGATGTATTCACGGATAGTAGGAATAAAGTCAAGTTGATCATCGTGATGTCAAAGGAATCATTGCATCTTCATGCTAGCACTCGAAATTTGACAATCTGCATTCATGAAGTTTCTTGAAGCATGTGTGGATGATATAGATGGTTTCATATTATAATCCTTTAAGAAATGATTTCCAATTATAAGTTTTAGATGAACACACCTCTAATAAAATGATGCACGTGTTTAATTTAGTTTGTTTTATTATTTAATTCAAATGAGATCCTCGGACCTCTACCAGGGCTTGGATTGATGGAGACAATGAATATACATCACTTTAATGATGAAATTTTTAAAATCATTAGCCCATTGTCTTTTATTGTACGCCCCGATACCTTCATTATAATCATAAAAATAAATAGTAGAATAATTTTAACTAACTAAGAAGCTAAAGAATAAACATCTATCATATAATTAAGTAAGTAATAATACCCAACTGTTTCATTAACAAATGAAGTAAATGCAATACTATACAAAAGACAGGTGAAACATGGAAACCACATCTGGTCCAATAAATGTATCAAAATGAAAAAGATACCAAAAAGGAAATATCTCTAGATAGAATAACAATCCATATAATTGGGTTCTGATTCCCCTATTACTATGAAATAGTCAATCAAGCATTGAAAATAAGGTGATCTCTCTTGTCCCAACCTACATCCATGAAGTCTATCTTGGTACCATAAAGGTGAACTAAGCAGGGTGTGAGATTAAATTAGTAGACCACCATCAATGGTGTATAACTCCGTTCAATTAGTGAATATATAATAAAAAGTGTGTGGGTTATAATAATGTTTTAAGTAAAGTGTGTTAATAAACCATGTATGTTTGAGTTCCCACGGAATTCCCATCTTTTTATACCTTCTTTGGCCTAACACAAACAATCTCATCTAATCAATAAATCAGGATTTAATTTATAATGAACTCTTTTGACCTATCTCATAGCACATGAATCCCCCCATGTATCATATCTAATAGTATGTGTATAAGAAGTCCATCAGTAAAATTTAGGATCCAACTAAACCCAAAATTTCTCTTTGTCTAGGAAGACTTGTTGTATTATTATTAAATAATTATTCAATTCAAAAGTATCTTGATCCCATCCTTGGAATTCCTAATTTGGAACCATAAGTATCACTCTAGGTATAACAAGAACCAAACACCAAACAAACCCATCCTAGGAATTCCAAAAATGAATCTTGGTATCACTTTAGGTGTGGTATAAAGTCACTGTTAAAGGAGTCCATATTTGGTGGTCCATGAATGGATCCTAAGTGTCACTCATGGAGTAGAATATAAGAAGCCCACAGAGTCCATTCCTAGCTATCCAAAAGGGAGTCTAAGTATCACATAGGTATGTATAATATAGCATCCAAATGATTTTTTCCATAGTGTTCATATGAGAACACATTTGTCACCCAAGGCACAAAATAAAAATCATTTCATCAAACTTCATTTAACAAGCCTTAATAGTCCATATATAGAGATCTTAAGTAGGAACTCACCTCTCAATCTCATAATGTCAATAATAATGGTCATGGTATTGAATTATATCCATACCATATTAACTCATATTTTAATTAAATTATCCATCACATTTATAAAAGATGTCTCAAGCCTAAGCGATCATAGAAAATGACCAAAAATAATCGGAGAGTGGCATGACAACATAATATAAAACCCCCTGAATTTAAGGTAAAAGCATGAGACCACCTAACTAAGTATGGTAGAGGAACACTAATCCATAATCATCCTCTGATATGATCTAGATCAAAAGAAAACAGAATAATAGATGAATTACATAAAAATAGGTTATAAGAGCCTACACTAAAATAATGTCTCCAATAATATGGTAAGTATAAAAAGGTGAAAGATTAGTATAGAACTTACTGATATGGATACAACAAGATGAATGGTGTTTGAATCAGAGTCTAGATCATAGATTTACAGAAAATCATAGTCTCGGGATTCAAGGGAGCTCTCAGTGTGAGAGAGAGAGAGAGGTGGCCACCACTGGAGAAGAAAAGAAAAGAGATGAGGTTTTAAAATTTTAAGGAATTTGGGAGAAAATGGTAATTTCCCTTTTAAAAACTAGGTTGCATGGTTTGGACACACAATTTTCCAAACTATTCGCTAACCTTGTGCACATCAAACCCTTAATACCTCCCTCAAACAGTCATGGTGAATGGTTAGAAAAATATTGTTTTGACCATGAATTTATCCAATCTTAAAAACGGTAGCAATCATGCATGGGCATGAGACCCTCGTTGCATGGTTTTATCAAATTCTGTAGCCTTTGATAGAGGGCTAGACCACCCCGCACAATTTACTCAAACTTTGTGGGGATCCAAACAAGCCTCATACAACCCTATTTCCTCTATATTCATACTAAGAATCCATTTTAGGTCAAAATTAAACAATTAAATATAAATTAAAAGGGTTTTTACCTCATATAAAATTCAGGATCTTACAATCAATTCATTGTAAACATCAATTCTATTATATAACATGGAATACATGATTGGTACTATCACGGAAGCTCATGGGATCTTACTCATTATATCATTCACCTATTGTGTCTTAAAACACATTTTCTTAGAATGATGTATAACTTGTGACTCTAGAACCAATCCCCAATTGCATTATTCCGTACTAAATATATTTAGTATCTGGTCAATGTATGTTATTTAAATTAGTCCAAGAAACCTCTTGGATTTATCATAAATGATTTAGATCCATTTAATATATGCTACTTCACCTAAGTCCTTTGTGAATAAAAACGTTTTCAACTAGGCCTTAATAGACTTTAAGACTAGCATGTCATTTCCAATATGTAATATTTCAAAAACATATAATACTAGGATAAAGAACACATTACCACTAAACCTCTTGTAAACACAAGTGATACATTCATTATTAATGAAACCAAATTCTTTTATAGCTTCATTGAATCAAATTTTCTATGATCTAGATTATTTATTTAATATATTAATGGATCTCTGTAACTTAAAAATATTTTTTGCATCATATGGAGTCAGAAAACATTTTGGTTGTGTCATGTAGACATCTTCCTAAAGGTTCCCATTGAGGAAATATTTCTTGACATCCATATCCTAAATTTCATATTCATGGTAAGATTTTATATCAAGTAGAATTATTATGGATTTAAACATGGAAACTAGTGAAAATTTTTCATCATAATCAATTATGTCAATTTTTTAAACACTTTATCCACTAGCCTTGATTTATTATTATTTACCATACCTTCAAGGTCCATTTTTCTCTTGAATTCCCATTTTCACTCTATATGATTTACATCATGTAGTGCATCGATCAAAACCCAAACTTGTTTTGGATACATGGAAACCATTTCAGAGTTCATGACTTCTTTTCATCTTGTAGATTTTGATCTCCCTGGTCCCTATTTATAGGAAATAGGTTTATCATTGTTAACCAATAATGAATTTTAATATTTGGTGACTAGAAACCCATATCTATATGGTTATCTTAACTCACAAGTACCCTATATAGTACTTGAATTTTCGGAAATTATTCTTCCATGGGGACCTATGGAATCAGTTCCTCTACAAACTCTTGTGTATCTTAAGAATCAACTTCCTTGAATCTAATATTTCTCCCACAATCCTTTTTTGAGTATGTTCTCCCTCTAAAGAAATATGGATTGTTTGGAGACAATCATTTTTTTATCAGAGGGTTTGTATCGGTAGTTTCCATTTGATTCCATTGGATACCCTATAAAGATACACTTTGTGCCCTAGGGTGCTAGTTTGTTGTCTGAGAAGGCCTTAACAGATGTCTTGCAACCCCATCCATGTGCATGTGAAAAAATGGTTTGTTTCCACTCCATAAATCAAATGGAATTTAATTTTCCAATTTATTTGGTACTCAGTTTAGTGTGTATGCCATGCTTGTAATGTGTATCCCCAAAATGATAATTGAAGATATGCATTATTCATCATCGACCTTACCATGTCTAACAAGGTATAGTTCTTAATTTCACTAAACCATTCTATTCTGGTGTATAAGGTAGAGTGAGTTGAGATATAATCTCAAACTCTCATATAAATTCAATGAAATATTGGTTGATATATTCACTACCTCAATCCGATTGAATATTCATTATATTCTTTCCATGTGGATTATCAAATTCATACATGAATAATTTGAATTTCTTTAATCACTCAGACTTTTAACTCATCAAGAAGAAAAAGATAGATCTACTTAGGTCATTATTAAAATTTATGAAGTAATAATACCCACCTCTAGATTCTACTGGAAATGGTTCACATAAATCAGTGTGTACTAAACCTTAAATCTCTATGGCCCTTTCACCCTATCCACTGAATGGAGGTTTAGTCATTTTTCCTTATAAACAAGAATGAAAACATTCAAGTAGTTTTAGCTAAAAATAGTCTAAATACCCATCTTGACATAGTTTTTTCAAATGTTTCTCATTTATATGACCAAGATGGTGATGTCATAGCTGGATGTTAAATGACTCATGTGAATAGGATTTGTTATCTATTACTAATAATTGGATTTTGTAATTTAATACATAAATACCATTATTTAAATGTTCCATACCATAACATATGTTTTCTTTATAAAAGAAACAAATTTTATTTCCAAATATTAAAATACAACAATCTACATCTATGCATAATACATAAATTATTTTATTGGTAATAGTCGGTATATAACAATAGTCTCTTAAAACCATTATCATTCATCACTACTACAAAACACACCTTTAACATTGCTAGAATCATCCTTTATCAGTAGTAGAAAAGTGTTGACTACATTAGTGCAGTTAAAATTCCATGTCTTTTATCAGTACAAAAAAGGCAATGATAAATCATACTTTTAAGCACTCATAAAAGAACGCATTTTTCAGCAATTTTATTGAGCATTGATGAAACTATGATTTATCAACGCTTTTATTTGTGCTGATAAAAGTATGATTTATCAGTTATTTTTAATATGATAATAATTATATACTTTATCAACACCTTTATAAGTGCTGATAAAGGTGAAAACTATAGGGAAATGCTACAACACACTGCTTCACTAGAAACAGGTGTGGTGTGCTGCTACAACACACTACATCAGCAGAATCAGAAAAAACATTTACAAAAATAAGATAAAAATACTGAATTTATATGAAATAAAATTTCTAACACAAATACAATAAAAAATAAAACACTGTTATAGAGTATGTCAGTTGTTTTTTTCACTAAAATCAATGTAAATTTTCAATAAAAAGGTGAACTTTGAATCATACTAATAAAATTGTGAGTCGAATTGAGGTGTGACTAATTCCTAAATGAAAAAAAAATGAATTAGGTATCATTTTCCTAAAGTAACAAAACAAATGGAATGTGTTTTTCCAATTTTGAGTATGTTAGTTTTTTTAAAAATTAATGTCAATTTTGAATAAAAAGACACACTTGGAGTCATACCAGTCACACCATGCGTCGAATTGAGGTGTGGGTGATCCCAACACTTTAGAAAAGAAATTTATATTATTTTCCTAAAGTACCAAAATAATATGAATGTTTTTTCTCAGTTTTGAGTATGTCAGTTGTTTTTTAACTAAAATTAATGTCAATTTTGAATAAAAAAGTCGCAGTTGGAGTCATACCATTCACACTGTGCATCGAATTAAGGCACAACTGAATAATACATGTCCCAAATGACTCATGTATAGTTTTACTAATGTATCAAAATATTCGGAATATGTTTCCTTATTTTTTAGTATGCCACATGATTTTTTTACTAAAATGTCATTTTAAGCAGGAAACACTCACATTGAGCCATACAGGGGGCGTCGTGTGTGGGTTTGACATGATACTGATTCATACACATCAAAAATGAATTATTAATAATTTTTTCAAATTATCAAGATAATCCAAGTGTGGTTTCTCAGTTTTTAGTGAGTGACACATTTTTGTATTAAAATGTCAATTTTAAACACATAACGGATATTTAGAGTCATACCGGTCGCACCATGCATTGGACTGAGGTTTGGTTGATCCCAACACCTCAAAATGATGTATGGATAATTTTTCTGAAGAACCAAAACAATCTGAATACCTTTGATCACTTTTGAGTATGTCATTTGTTTTTTTCACTAAAATTAATGTCAAGTTGGAATAAAAAACATGCACTTGGAGTCATACCAGTCACACTGTGTGTCATATTGAGGTGAGTTTGAATTTAACACATCCCAAATGACTCATGGATCATCTTCCTAAAGTATCAAAACAATTGGAATGTGTTTGATTAGTTTTGAGTGTGCCACATCTTTTTTTACTAAAATAACATTTTAAACTGGAAACATACACTTTGATCCATATAAGTCCCATCCCATGTGTTTTTGACATGAAACTAATTCATACACATCAAAAATTAATTATTAATCATTTCCTGAAATTATAAATATAATAAAACCTATTTATTATTTTTAGTGAGTGACACTTTTTTGTATTGAAATGTAAATTTTAAACAGATAAAGGACACTTTGAGTCATACTAACCACACCATGCATTTTATTGAGGTTAATTTGATCCATTAAAATCCAAAATAATGTATGGATCATTGTCCTAATTAAAAAAACAATCTAAATGTGTTTATCAATTTTGAGTATGTCAGTTATTTTTTCCACTAAAATTAATGCCAATTTTGAATAAAAAAAAGATGCACATGGAGTCATACCGATCACATTGTGCCTCAGATTGAGGAAATTATGAATGATACAAATTGAAAATAACTAATTTACTAATTTAATAAAGTTTAAAAACAATCATAATGCATTTCCTCAGTTTTGAGTACGCCACGTGTGTTTTTTACTAAAATTTTGTTTTAAACTAAAAACATGCACTTTGCACAACACATGAGGCATTGTGTGTGGGTATGGAATGAGACTGATTCATACACATAATTAATGAATTATTAATCATTTTTTAAAATTATCAATAAAATATGAGCACGTTCTCTCAATTTTTAGTGAGTTATAATTTTTTATATTAAAATGTCAATTTTAAACTGATAACAGACATTTGGAGTCATACCAGTCACACTGTGCATCTGATTGAGGTGCGGGTGATCCATTAATTTCTCAAATTATGTATTTATTATTTTCATAAATTACCAAAATAATCTAAATTTTTTTTCTCAGTTTCAAGTAAGCCATGTGTTTTTTTTACTAAAATATCATTTTAAAATAGAAAGACACACAATGGATCTTATCTTAAGTGACAACTGTTGGGTGAACTTCTAAACAATTATTCTAAAACATAATCATGTTATGATCCTTATTCTAATTCATTTCCCAACTATTTTATTGTTTGAAAGACAATTCTTCTTATCCTCCTTTGCCTCGGTATCCACCTCAATCTTTACCTCTACCTCCTCCTCAATTTCAGTTTTTGACATTGACTTTTCCTCTGATTTTGCCTTTGTCTCTGCCTCTCCCTGTGCCTATGCCTCGACCTCTCCCTCTGCCTCTTTGATTGCCCGAAAATTTTATTTTTTAAAGGTCATTTATTCTAAACAAATTGATTTCTTCTATTACTCATCTCCTTGAGAAAGAGGTCAAACATAATATATAAGCATTTTGACACAAATGTTTCACACCCCAAATATATTTCAGAGGTCATAAGTCATACTAAATCACAAACATATCAGGTAATCAACTAAATTTTTTGCCAACATACATTTTGAAAAAAATACAATTCCCACTCATCTCTAAATAAATTAATTTATTATTTTGAGTAACCCTTTTATTGGCAATCTTTATAGTACTAAGAAAATATAGACAACAAATTATTATAAAATATATTTAATGAAATTGTAATTACATTCAAAAATTACCTATTTGGGGATTATGGTCTTTTCATGCTTTATTATTTCCCCCATAAATTTTCAAACATAATATCCATAATCAATTGCATTGTATTGTTTCATACACAGGAAAAAAATTGAAAACAATAAGTAAATTGTTTTGAAAATTTTTTATAGTTAAATCTTTCTGTATAAAGATTAATTTGTTTCAATTTGTATTAATACATAAGCTTTAGTTTTTCAGACACCAAATTCATGTCATGATTTAGCCTGTATTTAGTGACCACCCTATTATAAAAAATATTATTAAAACAAAGATCAAACATATAATTCAATGTTTTATATAAAATATTTATTTTAGAACATTACAAATTCACAATACACATCATGTGTGGTTAGTTGGTTGGAAATAAATGCATTGAATACAAAAAATAAATATTTGGGGTGTCTATATTGACTAATCTCAGCATTGAGTGATTCCTAAAAAACAATTAAGTAATGAAAAAATTAAAATTATATTTTATGTGATTAAATCTTAGAGTCTTACCCTTGAAGTGTTGGGATCAAAAATTGTCTGTTGTCTGATGGTTTTTTATTAAACGCTTTGACAATCTTGTTTTTTTTCTTTTTAATTTCATCCTCATTCAAAGTAATTTCTAGCATTGAAATGATATAGGTATTGCTGAATTCAAATTGTTCTTCACAAGATCTTCCCTTTATATAGTTGTAATATAAACACATGTACAAAATATGAATAGTTAATAACTTTAATAAACATATTTAGATCACTATTTGGACAGAAGTATTATGAAAATGTACCTTATGTATGTATTTACAATTGGGACACCCAACCATTCATGCCTAATAATATCATTTAGAGTCTCTAGACCAATTCCTTCTATCAAGGAATCTCCATATATTTCTTCTTCATATTCAATTTAAGACATAGTTTAATCTTTAAATGTGGTCTCTGTATGAAGTTGTAATGATAATAAATATTTCCCTGGAATTGACAGGGACAAGGTACTCTTAGAAGGTTGTTTTGTATTCTTAGTTGGTTTACTATATTTAATTGATTTTACCTTTCATTTCTCAACTTCTTTATCCATATGTAATATAATACCTCACTTAATACCTTTTATCATCAATTTTTAATCGTTTTTTATATTAATTTTTTTTAAAGATGTACATAATCTATCTTTATAAGATTAGATGTCCATACTATGAAATCTATAATAGCAGCTTCAACCTTTGTAATATCTGGACCATTAAGTGGAACAAGAAACTAAAAAATAAACTCATAATATTCCTAAATCCCCATTCTCATGTGATTTTTTTGGTATGGTTTTATTGTGTAGCTGGTTTACTGGGATATTATACAATGCACCCATTTCAACATAGTTGTACCAAGGTGTTGAGAGATAAAAATCACATACAATTTTACCCTGTAGAATTTTGGTAATAAAAAATTATCAAAATTTGTTTCATTCACATTTAGGATAAAGAGTAAAGAAAAAATTGATTACCATGGGTAAGGTATGTGGTTGGGGGAACAACTAACCTCAAAGCTAGTGGGGTCATTTGGTTTATGTGAATATCTTTTCCCCACTACTGGTTCACTTTGATCCTTTCTTACACATTGTTCTTCCAAAATAAACCACAAAATAATATATTGCAATGAGTCTATTTGTGTTTGTATTCATCTCATTATATTAAATATATCTTCATGTGGTTTTATATTCTCAAAATATGTTCGAGGAGAGTCTCCAAAACCTAATCCTCTAAAGTGACAATATTTTTAAGGCCGATTCAAATCTAATGAAAGTGGATTTTCTTATAGTACGGTTGTTGTCAATTATTTTGTGTAAACCAAATAAAAAAATATGAACATATTTATTTTTATGTAATATTGTTATAAATCATAACAAATTAAAATTATGTTATACTTACAAATTCTTCTCATACAACATTTGTGTTTTCATCAAATAATATACCATCCTTATTTACACGAGCCTCCTTTTATAGCACATGACATGGGATAGATGTGGCATCAGATTTTGATTCATCAATATTCATGAAAACAAAGTAATATATGTTGTTTCATATCACATAATTAAACTTATATTATTTATTTAAAATGAATACCAATTTATTCTCTAATGAAGTGTACCCCATACTTCTTTTGAGATAAGTGTACATTGGTTTTGATTCACGTTCTTTATTTTTATCACTTTTTTACTATTTCATAAATTAAAATTTTTATTCAAGTTGGATAAAATAAATAATTTCAAATATTATATTATCGACTGTAATACACCTGAAATGATTTCTCATTGTTAAAATTACTGAAAGTAGTCCATGTTTCATGCTTTATAATATTTGTATGACTAAGTGGTGGGTGGGGCTTTATTTTCCCCTCACCATCCCTAAGATGTAACTTTTTCAGAAGATTTTGGAAGCCTATATGTGATTTTCTAGCAGCCATTAAAAAAAATTCTAATGAAAATCTTCTAAAATAAATGAAGTCTGAAAAGAATAATCAAAACTAAATAAAAGTTTCATTATATAAATTTTTATAAAAATAGATAAAGTATATTGTATCTTTACCATTATATCTTTTCAAAGTATTTCCTTAGTCATAGGTTAGACACGGAACTGTGAGTCAGTATCAATTAGAACATTCATCCGCATTGTGACCCCAAGATATCTAATGAACATCGACTTCTGGGGATCAAGAATTTGGCTATGTTGATTCCAACCGACCTCGAGTTTTATACCAGAACTGCTTGCATTGATAATTTTATCCAAAACTATGATGCTGAGTCAATATTATTTTTTCTTTTTTTCATCAACATGTTGTTGATCCCCTAATAATTATAAAGTTTCATCATCAACAGTCTATTCTTACTTGGGATTGGAAGCATCATCATGTTCATAATACATTATCTTCATGAGTAGTCAAACATTTAATTTTTATTGAATAAAAACAATACAAAACACTCCATGAATAAAAGTCCACAATTACATGCATCTTCCATGAAAATTTCTACCATTTTAAAGAAATATATAATACATTAATAATACGGTACAACTATCCTTCACTATATTTATTTAATATATCCTCAGACACTTGATTGTCTTCCATCCCTTGATGATGGACTTAAGTCTACTCATTACCTCTTTATAACTTGTCTTCCTCCCATTACTGCTCGAGAGGTATGTCATCAATGAACTTTGGAGCCACAATGGTGGGAGGAAGGTTAGTTTGGAAGAGGGGATCCAATCCATTATCAAGATATGGAAGAAAATTAGGCGTCTAAGGATTATAGTTCCCTTGGAACCTAAACTGTAAAGACCCCGAAATTTCAAGGAATTTTTTTTATAAATACTTTGGAATTTTATGAGTCTGTGGTTTCTGACGGCACTTGATTCTGAGGCCGGGTGTGACCAGAATGAATTTCTGAAGTTTTATTCAATTACGTTCAGTAAACGTACGTGCGGTTTTTTTATCTTTTGAACTGGTGCTCGGAATTGAAATATGAGTACACCAATGAACACACAACGTCGGTATTCACTTAAGGTGGAACCTCTTCACCTCCCAAGAATTTATGAGGCCACCTCCTCTCGTAATTTGTGTCAACCCAAATAGTTAATGTACTTGAATTAACTTGGGTGTAAATAATTCATTTCTAATTATTTTGAATTGGTTGGAAAATCTTTTAAAATTAGGGAAGGTCTTATTTTAATATTTTCTTGGAAAATATTTTGGGAGAGCTCTTGAGAATTTGAAGGAGTTCCTCTATTCAATGAAGAACATTGTCCTTCCAATGAAGAACCGCCGAATAATGAAGATCACTTCCTTCGATCTTCGGCCAAGACAAAGGAGAAGGAGCCACCTTCAAGGAACATAGACAATGCACAATCCTTGGCTCCTTCTTCCCCGATGTCAACGAGTTGATGCCATCTCCCCGTGATGCCATCTTCTATGATGCCTGACTACCGAAAATCTTATTTTGAGGTAAGGGAATTGTATAATTTTATTTTGATAAAATGATACACTTATCATTGTGAATTCTAATGGTTGTTTATGGCCAATTGATACCGCCTAATGCGGAGGGCGTGGGCCAAACACACACGGCCCGATGACCCTCCATAGTATCTTTTATTTGCGATGGAGATCATCTTGAGAAGGTGGAAACAAACGAATGCGGTGGCCACGTGCCGGCTGCATGCGGAAGAATAACGGCCTGAAATTGCGGGCCGCTCAGCCGAAGAAGAACCGGCAGGCTAAAGCCGGCCGGGCCAAATGAAGATTGGAGCACCACAAGGGGCGCCGCGCTGTGGAGGACTGTGGGTCGTGCTCTGCAGGACGCTTCGGCAGCGAACCAGCTGGCACGTCAGCCGGCTGGGTGATGGAGTCGTGGCACTCGAAGGTGTTGCGCAGCAAAATTGGGACCTGCCCGAGCGGGCCGCTTGCACTGGGAAGACCGGCCGACTTCGGCTGGCTGGATTGGAGGGTGTCGTCGCTAATCGGGAAAATGAGGGGTCACCCCCCCCCCCCCCCTCGGACCGCTCAGCCACCCGGGTCGCACCCTGCTAGTCCGGGCCGCACCAATCTGGGCTGGGCCTGGATGAACCCCCCCCCCCCTACTAGATCGGACCCGCCGAACCAGGTCGGGCTGACCCGCCAGCCCACTGGGCTTGATGGGCCTGGACCGTTTCACTTAAACGTGAATAACTTTCAGACCGCTCGTCCAATCGACGTGTCGTCTACGGAACATGGATCCTCGTGATGAGACGGTCCTTTTGTGATAATCTAAGTGAGTTTTAGACAACTTTTGAAAATGTCCGTGTTTGAAAAGAGCGTATTTCCAACAGGGCCCCCGGAGAAAAAAATGCTAATAACTCACAGATCGGTGTCTGATTGATGCGTCCTCTGTCATGTTGGGTTCCTTTTGACGAGAAGGAACTTCGGGATACATCACCTCTAGACTACGTGATAATTTATGTATTGACACCTTTTCTCGAGGAGCAGACCCCCCCATAAATGAGTGTGATGTGTGCGGGAACCCTAGAGCTGGCTGCGACTGCAACAACTACTGTACTGGAATCCTCTGTGGGGTCGACGACGATGACTACCATACTGGAATCCTCCACGGATTCAGCGATGACAACTACCATACTGGAATCCTCCATGGGTTCGACGACGATGGTTACTATTCTTTTATCCTATGTGGGTCTCACAGTTTGACTTCTGTACTAGTATCCTGAGTGGGTCCGACAGAGTAGTTGGTATAGTATTTTACGTGGGTCAGACAGCTAAGCTGGTCAAGTATCCTACGTGGTTCCGACAACTTATATGAATCAGTGACTACATCTGATCATCCCTATCACTATACGAATGATGTATACCTGTCTTAGCTAAGTTTGGACTTTAAATCATTACCATCGGTGTGATTGACTTATTTCTTGTGTGGACTGGGTTGTGCTTGGGCTTCAGAGTTGGAGCCGAACTAGAATTGATGACTTAGGTATATGTATGGGCATATACCCAAGTATAGTTGGTTGATACTTCGTTATTGTATCTCTCCTTTTGTGGTTTATCCTACATGGATTCTCAAAGACCTTTGGGTATCCCGAGGTCCCTACTGAGTATCGTATACTCACCCCTGCAAGGGATATGCCCGCACTATGTTGTGTTGGATGAAGACGACGTACAGCACTGATCGTGGTGGAGACCTATTGAGCTGGACAATACCTGGAGGTGGACCACTTGGAGACACGTACACGGAGCGGACGGACATATATGTGGTGTTGAGGAGACCACCTGTACCCACCCTTCAGGTGGGATTTCCGAAGGATGACTTAGTGGTTTCTTCTTTACTTTACTACTGTTGTACTAGACCTTCAGATGTACTGTACATACTGTTGGGCTTGTATTTCTGGCCCCTTTCTCTTTTCAGCACTTACTTTTGTATACATTTTTGTATAGTGATTACTTCATTTGCGTACTTTGTTTTGTTTGTTTAGTTTTATAAAGGAAATTCCTTCCCAGTATTGGGGATTTATCCTTTGGTGCTAGTCTCTAGCCCCTAGCCTATGGAAGGCGGGTTTGGGGTAGTCACAGCATGAGCCCCGAGGACAGGTTGTGACAAATTGGTATCAGAAGATTCGGTCCAACTATAGAACTCAGGACTATAATTATTCTTCTCTATGAAGCAATAGTTCTAAGAGTATTGAGTATGGTTAACGGTCCTGGGAGTCCAGTGCTGGTGAGGTGGCTGACGTATCCATACACTAGGACCATGACCTCTGATTTCCGACTCAGTGCATGAAAACACTGATTGCATGTGTGTTTCAAAAGTTTTCTTCTTGATTACATTATGTCAGTCACCAGGTATAGGGTTTAAACTGTGGAACACCTTTTCCTTTTAAGGATGACCCCACGAAGGTAGCCAGCTAGGGTTCTGAGTCACGTACGAGATGTCAGCCCACCGAGCGACGAGGCCTCGGTGCAGGACCCCATCACAACGAAGGCACCAGCGGTACCACTACCCGCTGAGCCACTGATACTACTATCCCCAGCAGCAGAGAGTGCATGCCAGCTAAGTGCGTTGCACGAGTTTCAGTGATAGAGGCCGCACAAGTTCCGTGGAGAGATGGACCATCAGGCAGCCGAGGATTTGTTGGAGGCTATCGTCAGAGTCTTCAGATTGGTAGCGACACCAGACAAACATATGGTGATCCTTACCATGAGTCTCCTACATGCAGAAGCAGGTAGATGGTGGAGCCTGATGCTCCAAGTTCTTGATGAGGCATCTAAACTTTGGAACGACTTTGAGAGTATCTTCTGCTCAGAGTTTGTTCCATCCACCCTTCGTGCTGTGCGGATTCAGGAGTTACTTCACCTCCAACAGGGCAGCATGATAGTAGCTCAGTACTTAGTGAGGTTTACTGACATCCCGTGCTACTCCACAGACATGGTACGGGACCCATAATTCAGGGCATGGACCTTTGAGCAGGGACTGAGGCACGAGATCAGGGCTTTGATGTTCTCCCTTAGCATTCTGACGTAGGCGGGAGTGCTGGATCGATCCCTTCTAGTGGATAGCTTTCTCGCTGAGCAGTCGCCAGTGGCGAGACCCAACATAGGACGACACGTATCAGAGTATTCTGCAGCCAGCGGTAGACAGTTGATGTAAAGGTCCAAGCGGACCAGGCCATCAGGTGGGCAACCTCAAGATACTAGTTCGGATGTGCGGGAAACATGAAACAGATCCAGTAATACGAGGATCAAGTAGTGCTATGCATGTGGCGGGTAGGGTCACATGGCTCGAGACTGCCCGACCCGTCTAACAGATGAGTAGCATGAAGTAGAGGAACCTTCCAGGCAGAGGCAGATGTTCGACCATGGGGGTTCGCTGGGAGTGGGCAGACGTGGTAGAGGAACTGATTAAGCAGGAAGTGCACAGGAGCGGGACTAGCTTCGTTGTTGTCATTTTTTGTGGATGCTTTGTTTCTTTGTACTTTGAGCTGTGGTAATTAAAGACACATGTCCTAGTGATTATTTCTTCCCTGTCCTTTTTGTATGGTTGATATTGAGAGGTTCCAGCTAAATTCGTTGAATTGACCCTTACTTCCGAGATTCCTACTGGAGGAGACCCAGTGACCACACACTACTGCCGACAGTGTGACTCAACCCTTGGAGGCGAGAGTAACGTTTGGATATCTTAGTAGTAGCATTGAGGCCTTGCGACGTCATCCATGGAATTAAATAGTACCATTCATGTCAGGATTGACTATATTAGGCAAAGGATGTGGTCCATCCAGGGGATGAGACCGGATTTCACTTTTCGGCAAAGGTTAAATCTTAGTAGCTCTTGTAGGATGTAAGCGAAAAGGGGTGTAGTCGAGTTATTTACAAAATTTCTAGTCACACCCGTAGTTCGTAGAGAGAATGGTTTCAGGTTTACTCTAATCTCAAAAGTCTCAGGTGTGTCTTCTCATAGAAGGACTTGGACTTCAGACAATGACGTTGGCTTGAGTTTTATCGGGACTATGACTTTGAGATAGTCTATACTCCTGGGAAGGGAAACGTAGTAGCAGAGTCCATCTCACGATGCCTCACTTGTCACCAACAGGCTTGCTACAGCCCATAGAGGTTCTGGAGTTGAAGTGGGATGGGATATCCATGGATTTCGTGACGAGGCTTCCACATATATCCAAAGGACACGACTCTATCTGGGTAATCATAGATCAACTCACCAAGTTGGCCCACTTCCTACCGATCATAGAGAAGGGATCATTAGAGAGCTTGGGACACCTCTAAATTCAGGAGATCGTATGGCTTCACGGTGTGCCAT
Source organism: Viscum album (assembly GCA_963277665.1). Lineage (NCBI taxonomy): Eukaryota > Viridiplantae > Streptophyta > Magnoliopsida > Santalales > Viscaceae > Viscum > Viscum album. Next base: position 2,136,364,765 of record OY728156.1, on the reverse strand, counting down.
CGACTATCATTTCTAATCAGAATGCTCGATTCACTTCATGGCTTTGGAAGGGGTTACAGGAGGCATTTGGGACACAGCTTCGCTTGAGCACTGTCTTCTATCCTCAGACAGACGGTCAGACTGAGAGGACCATTAAGACTCTCGAGTATATGCTTTGTGCATGTGTCCTAAACTTTGGTCATAGCTGAGAGTACCACTTACCCTTGGTGGAGTTTGCGTACAAAAACAGTTACCACTCCACCATTGGGATGGCCCCTTATGAGGCACTTTACGGCTGACCTTGCAGATCACCATTGTGCTGGACTGACCCTAGGGATTCAGCACTTGTAGGAACAGAGATGGTTCAGGCTACGACGGAGAAGGTGCAGATCATCCAGGAGCAGATGAAGACTGCACAGTGCAGACAGAAGTCCTATGCTGATAGGAGACGGAGACCACTAGAGTTCGAGGATGGAGACCGCATTTTCTTACGGGTCTCACCTCGACAAGGTCTATGGAGATTTGGCTGGGGCGGAAAGTTATCTCTATGTTTCATCAGACATTTACAGGTCCTCAGCAGAGTATGCGAGGTGTCTTACCACCTGGCCCTTCCACCTCAGTTGCACTGGGTGCATGACATCTTCCATGTATCTCAGCTGAGGTGATACGTGCACGACCCGACCCACATCATCGATCACATGAAGCTGGACATCGATGGCGGGGTGACATTTACGGAGGTCCCAGTGGAGATTGAGGATCGACAGGAGCAGGTTCTACATGGATAGTCGTTTCCTTTGGTGTGCATTTGTTGGCAGCACGAGAACTTCCAGGAGACCACTTTGGAGCGGGAGGCTCAGATGCAAGCTCAGTACCCCTATTTGTTTTCCTAGTGTGTGTTGTAGCTATATGGGGATGTAAATCCCTAAGGTGGGAGTAATATAAAGACCCCGAAATTTCAATGAAATTTTTTTCCTTAAATACTTTGAAATTTTATGAGTCTGTGGTTTCTGACGGTACTTGATTCTGAGGCCCGGTGTGTCCGGAATCAATTTCTGAAGTTTTGTTCGGGTATGTTCAGTAAATGAAAGTGCGGGTTTTCCTATCTTTTAAACCGGTACTCGGAATTGAAATCTAAGGACACCAATGAACTCGCAGTGCCGGTATTCACTTAAGGTGTAAGATCTTCACCTCCCAATCATTTATGAGGCCACCTCCTCTCATAATTTGTGCCAACACAAATAGTTAATGTACTTGAATTAACTTGGGTGTAAATAATTCTTTTTGAATTATTTTGAATTATTTGGAAAATATTTTAAAATTGGGGAAGATCTTATTTTAATATTTTCTTGGAAAATATTTTGGGAGAGCACTTGAGAATTTGAAGGAGTTCATCTCTTCAACGAAGAACACCATCCTTCCAACAAAGAACCACCGAAGAATGATAATCACTTCCTTCGATCTTCGGACAAGCCAAAGGAGAAGGATCCACCTGCAAGGAATACTGACAACACGCTATCCTCAGCTCCTTCTTCCCCGACTTCAACAAGTTGATGCCATCTCCCCGCGACGCCGTCTTCTGTGATGCCTGACTACTGCGAATCTTATTTCGAGGTAAGGTAATTGTATAATTTTAGTTTGATAAAATTATACACTTATCATTGTTGAATGCGAATGGTTTTTTATGGCCAATTGATACTGCTAATGCGAAGGGCACTGGAAGAACGTACATGGCTCGACGACCCTCTGTAGTATCTTTTATTTGGGATGGAGATCATCTTGGGAAGGTGGCGACGAACGAAGGCGGCGACTGCGCGCTGGACGCATGAGGAAGAGTCACGGATGGCAACCGCGGGCTGCTCAGCCGAAGAAGAACCGGCCAGCTAAAACTGGATAGGCCGAAAGAAGTTTGTGGTGCCACAAGGGGTGCCACACTATGGAGGACTGCGGCCCGCGCTCCGCGGGCCGCTTCAGGGGAGAACCGGTCGGCTCGTCGGCCGGCCGGGTGAAGGAGTCGTGGAACCCGAATGTGCCACGTAGTAGGACTGCGTCCCACCCGAGTGGTCCACTTGCGCCAGGAATACCGGTCGGCTTTGGCCGACCGGATTGGAGGGAGGCACCGCTCGGTGTCGCCGGTTCAGGAAAGCACCCCCCCCCCCTCGGATCGCTCGGCCAGCCGGCCGAGCCGTGGCTATCCGGGCCAGGTCGTACCTAGTTGGGGCAGGCTACGCCCTGCCGGGTCAGACCCACCGAACCAGGTCGGGCCGACCCTCCAGCCCACTGGGATTGACGGGTCGGGCCCGTTTCACTTAAACATGAATAACTTTAATACTGCGCGTCTGATCGACTCACCGTCTGCGGAACTGGGATCCTCATGATGAGATGGTCCTTTTGAGATACTCTAAGTGAGTTTTGGACAACTTTGGAAAATGGCTGGGTTTGGAACGAATGTATTTCCAACAAGGCCCCCGAGGCAAAAATGCTAATAACTCTCAGACCAGGCATCTGATTGATGCGCCATCTATCGTGTTGGGTTCCTTTTGATGAGATGGAAATTCGGGATACATTAACTCTAGACTATGCGACAGTTGATGTATCGAACACTTTGCTCGAGGAGCAGACCCTCCCAGAAACGAGCGTGTTGTGTGCGGGAACACTAGAGCTGGCTGCGAGTGTAATGACTACAATACTGAAATCCTCCGTGGGTTCGGCGATGATGACTACCTTACTAGAATCCTTCATGGGTTTAGCGATGAAGACTACCATACTGGAATCCTCCGTGGGTTCGACGACGATGGTTACTGTTCTTGTAACTTATGTGGGTCTGATAGTTTGACTTCTACACTAGTATCATGAGTGGGTCCGATAGAGTGCTGGTCTAGTATCCTATGTGGGTCCGACAGCTTAGCTAGTCTAGTATCCCACGTGGGTCTGATAGCTTAGATGAATATGTGACTACATCTGATCATCTCTATCACTATACGAACGATGTATACCTGTGTGAGCTGAGACTTGATATTAAATCATTACCATCAGTGTGATTGACTTCTTTCCTGTGTGGACTGGGTTGTGCTAGGGCTCGGGATTTGGAGCCATACTGGAATTGATGACTTCAATATATGTATGGTAAAATACCTGAGTATATTTGGTTGATACTTCATGATTGTATCTTTCCTATTGTGGTTTATCCTACATGGATTCTGGGAGACCATCGGGGGTCTCGGGGTCCCTACTGAGTATCGTATACTCACCCCTGCATGGGTTATTCCCGCACTACGTTGTGTTGGATGTGGACGATGGACAACACTGATCATGGTGGAGACCTGTTGATCTGGATGATACCCGGAGGTGGACCACTTGGCGAGATGTACACGGAGCGTACGGACAGATCTGAGGTGCTCAGGAGACCATCTGTACCCACCCTTCAGGTGGGATTTCCAGAGGTTGACTCAGTGGTAGCTGCTTTACTTTACAACTATTGTACTAGAATTTTAGTTGTACTGTACTTACTGTTGGTCTAGTATTTCCTGCCCCATTTTATTTTCAGCACTTACTTTTGTATACAGTTTTATTTAGTGCTTACTTCAGTTGCATACTCTGTTGTGTTTGTTTACTTTTATAAAGGCAATGCCTTCCCAGTATTGGGGATTACACCTTTGGTGCTATTCGTCAGCCCCATGCCTATGGAAGACGGGCTTGGGGTAGTCACGGAACGGGCCCCGAGGATGGGTCATGAAATAAACTAATAGAATCACTCAAAAATTATACTTAATTGGGGAGGAATTGGAATACCTCAACTCTAATAGTGTTGAATAAATGAATCTAACCCCACCTATTTTCAACATCACTTCAATCTACTCAAGGATTCCTCACCTTCCAATTTTGTATATTTTTTAAATACACCATAAGATCCATCAATAACATACATCCCTTTAAAGGGTGAATTTTTTAACTTATTCTCAGTATTGATCTCAAATTTTTTTTACTCTTATAAATGAAATGAATATATTAAATGCATTCCTAAAGTTATTTTTATGATATATTACCATAAAATTTTATAGAAACCAAATATACTTCCCTTCATTGAAAATAATACCACTTATCTTGAATTAGATCTATAATTACCTCTAGTAATGTCCTACATTGAACTTAAAATGATATTATCGGATGTAAAATATAATATTGGAGAGAGGTATCCCCACAACAGAGTACTATAGCATTTGAAGACATTACACTAGCATTCAATCATAGATATATTCTTAAGGACCCTTGATCACCAAAGGAGTGATAGCGCCTTAACCCAGTGATAAACAGTGATCAAATAAGAAGAGTGGTTTGGCTATGGAATGAAAAAAAATAATTGAAATAGAGGGATCATATCCCTTTATAGAAACTCTACATTTAATAAAAATTTCCGTGAGCATTGACTGTCATCTTATGGAAATTGAAAATTTTATTACGTTAGAGTAAGACTTTTATTAAGCGTTTCAAATAATGTTTCAAGATATCTTTGATGCTTCTTATTATTTATAAATAATGAGAAACCATTTGGTTGAATTATCCAAATTCATTCATACAATATCATATATTTAATTCCCCATCAAAATCTATGTTGTTCATATGTTGTAGCCTCTGATAAAAGTATACATAAACTTAAATTTTCATTTATGATTCACGGATATCAGCAAATACGCTATCTCTGTTTTTTGAATTTTGGAATTGGATAAAAAATTACATGACTTATAAGAAATAAATATCCAAACCATCAAAAGTATATTTTAATAAAAAAAATATTCTCACTGCGGTTATTCACCATGTTACTGACTTTTCAAATTATTTTTTATCATGTGAATTAATTATCTCTCTCTTTTGATTAGTAAATATATTAATAAATCACACCTCAGGGTTTTCTTGATCAATTATCCAACCATGGATAACTCACTTAATTTTTGGAAATACACTCTTTCTATGTTGTTGTGAATTTCAAAGTCTATTTACCCAATGATTTATCTACTCTATCTAATCTAGAAAATTTTAAAAAAAATTATTGAGCGTGCTTTTCTCACCAAAAAAATTATCCATCACTCTTTGTAACCCTTGGTTAAATTTTAATAATAATCTTAAATAAATTAAAAAGACTCAAACAACGTGCATCACTAAAATAATTTTTGGAATGTGGAAAAATAAGTCAATATGTTTAACAATTTACTTGAATAACCAAAATCCATAAAACATGTTTTAATGATTTTTACACTTACCTTGGTCCCTATATATTCATCACCCATAAATGAGGACCACAACATAGTATCCTCTAATCCTTAAAAACCCTCCTAATTAATCCTTTAGAATATATAATCTAGTACAAAAGATGAATTAAAATTGAGAAACTAACTAGATTTTGGAACCCTATATTATTCAAAAGAAGAGAAAAGTGAGGGTGGATGAGAGGTCTCCTTGTTAATGTCGAGAGGAGAGTAAACCATCAATGTGTGTCTCTAGGGACAAATGGGTTAGACACTCAAATTCATATGAATGGATAAAAACAATAAAATATAACCACACACGTTGTATTTCAGTAGTGACGAGAAGAGATATAGGGTTCATCATATTTAAGAATAGTGAAAAACGCAAAACTCGGAACATAAAACATCAAACAATGATAGAGGAAGAGAAGAAAATAACATAAATTAGATTCTAGACTTGATTAATCTGAGGGAACGTAAAGAAGTCGCATCAGCAGTAGAGGAGTTCTGCGAGATCTTGAGAATCGTCAGTGACTGAGTCATGGTTATGGTTTTTTTAAATAGATCGGGGACACTATTAACAGTGCTTTCAGTAAAGTGCTAACAAATACCCCTTTTATCAACACTAAATCTATAAGTGATGATAAAATAAATATTTATCACTTCTTTTCCACCACTGATAAATATAGAGATTTATCAGCGCTGATAAAAGACATATTTATTAGTGCTAACTTTTTTTCCCTGATAAAAGTTGTATAATTATAATTATTTAAATAACATAATTATAATTTTATAATTATTTAAATAAATTTATTATAATTTTATAATTATTTAAATAAATTTATTATAATTCTCTAATTATTTAAATAAATGTATTATAATTTAATAATTATTAAAATATATATAATTATTTATTTATAACTATATATACTTATTTAAAAAATACAAATTTTAAATATAGTAAAAATAAATTTATATTTATTTATTTATTTATAAATATTTATTTATAAATATTTATTTTCAAATATAATTTTAACATTATTAGTGGATATATAATCTTACTTACATACATTTTAAAAATAAGTGAAATTGAATAATTTATAATGAGTACTCTTTCAAAATATTGAAAAAATGGATAAGTTTTATTAATTAAATATAAGTTATTAAAAAATATGGATGTATATATATATATATAATGAAGTGGATGAATACATATTGAAAATACTAAATCATAGTAAATAAATATATATAAATAAATAATAGAAAATGATCAAAATAAAAAATAAAATACATTAAAAATGAATACCCTAACTATAGTACTGAAAATAAATAAATAAAATTGACCTATTAGAAATATAATATATACTAAATGTTTCATGTTATAATGAAATTATAAAATATACTAAAATTTGAATAAATTATATAAATATTAGGGGTATGTGTTTCTATATATTGTGTAAATATATTTGTGTGTGTGTTTGTGTATAAAAATTCATTAACATATATATATATATATATATCTGTTTGTGTGTAAAATAAATAAAACACATGATGTTTGATATAGATTAAATTGAAAAATCAAACAAAATTAAAATGAATGAGACATTAATATGTTTTTATTTAATATTTTATATATATTATACATATTCATTTTATATAACGATTTTAATATATAAATTTTTTTAATATTTATAACCTATATATATGTATATTAAAATTATTCATTTTTACTAATAATTATTTAATTAATAAAATATTTCATATTTTTCTTAATTTATCCATTTTTTTATTTCTTTAATTTTTCATTTTATTCTGGACATTTATCAGAACTGAAAACCCACTAATAAAAGAAACATTTTATCAGCACTAAAAATAAATCACCAATAAATGTTTCCTTTATTGGTGCTAAAATAAAATACTAAAAAAGGTTTCCTTTTATAAGCACTAAAAAAATTATCGATAAAGGTTTTCCTTTATCAGTGCTTATTTTAATACTGATAAAGATAAAATTTATCAGAAAATTTTTCTAGCACTGATAAATTTTAGCATTACTATAGGAGTGTTTTTTAGTTGTGCATGTTGCAAATAAATGGTGGTATTCACCAATGGTTAAAGCATCCATCCTCACACCATTAGAAGCTCACAAATCAACCTATACTCTAGAAATCATTCGAAATCTACTTGGTTCGTATATTTTGATTATTATATGAGCACCACAAGCTATATCTAGTACCCAATGTGTAGACATTGAAATATTACACACGATGAAAAATGCACATTTAGTTCCCCTTCCTTTTAGGTGTAGTTCTTCTTCCAATGGACTTTTTTCCACATGAAAGACATAGTACATCCTTTTACATTCCCTGTATTTAGATATTCCTCTTATTGGAAAGACTATACTTAGGATATTTAGACTAGCTATGAGTATTGGGCCCCTTCACCTTGTTCTTACTTATATTATTTACCATAAGTAATATGGGTTTTTCACACCCAATAACCATATCCAACTAGAAAAATAGAGTAGGAAGTTCCAAAATACTCTTCTCATTATTTCGTATCTCATAATTAATAATAAAACTGGAGAAGAACTTGGGTAGTGAGGAAAGTATGAGATATGTGCCCAACTCATTTGGGAATTTAATCCCTATGATGTATAAGAAATCATTGTATCCAATAAGTGTGACTACATGAGGCCTATTTGGCACCGACTCTTCAAGATTAGTTGTAAAAAGATCATTGAATATCTCATATCTCTATTATCTAGCCTTCTCTTGATATAGATCCCAAAGGTGAGACATCATGTTATACACATCAATGTCCTCATGTTTCTTAAAAATCTGATTGTTCATGAATGATATCATGAATCACTAAAAATAATTATAATCATTCAAATGTTTCTCAAAGAGAGATGAAACTTCCTCTCAATCCTTATTATCTAGTGCATCAAGAATAGGTTCATCCAACACATAAAATTTCCTTTCATGGAAAAGGATAATGCATAAGCACCTTTGACATTCATGAAAATTTATGTCGGTGAGAAGGTTATCCTTATAAAGTATAGACCACATTGATATTTTTGATGTCATTATTATTATTATTTCTACAAATAAGATGATTAGATTTTTTGTACTTTATTTGATAAAATTTTGACAAATAAATAAATATTATATTTATTAATCTCCCACTATTTTATCAAAAGCAAATATACCTCACCATTGCCTTTGTAATATCATATCACTAAGAAATTATAGTGGTAAGGATCCATATTCTCCTTCTCAAAACCCCAAATTTTTCTGGTCAATCAATTTGAGGGGTTTTTTGTAGAAATTCTAAATTTAAGCTACATTAACTCATAGTTCCTTGATCGGTTGAGTGGAATCCTAAATCCTAAAATCCTAAAATTAGAATTCCTCAACCTTTTCCTCTCCTTTACACCAAGTACATTTTTGGAAGTCAACCACTGATGTGATCTATGTTAAATCATATCAAAACTAAAAGTTATAATTCCCTAAAAATTGAAATCAACCTAACTTTGGTCAGTCAAGCACTTTGAACTAAAGTTCAATTTTAACTCAAGTAGTAGAAGGATATATCAACTTAAAATATATAATTGGTAGATTTTATCTTTATTAAAAATTTTCCAATTATTTTCTTTATTACATACTTATTAATATTAAGTGGATTTATATAAATGATTAACCATTTCTTACATAATATGTATGCATAATCCAATTTATTTTAGTTTTATCTTGCATGCTTATTAATTCATTAATTCATGTGAATGCGATGATACATCCATAATGAAATAAACATGAAATTTTAAATAAATAAAATAATAAAGTGGTATGATTATAATATTTTATTATGGTTTGTTTATCTAGAAAATGATAGACTAACTATCTACCTAGGGAAAAACACATTGAACAATTTATTGTTTGTGTTACAGTTTTATTCTTTTCCATCTATGTATATCTCTTGGATTGGTTTTTCTCAATCTCCAAACATGAACTATCTTAACTAGCTTAGGATCTCCATCCATTACATATTATTTTACTCATATGTGGGTAAAGTAACTAAATTATTTGTTAGGGGGTTTACATAGAAGAAACCATGGGTATGTTGGCCCTTATATAATGATAGGATAGATGAAATGTAGTTTAATAATTTAATTTAATAATAAATTAAAAGAAACCAATAAAATTAAAAGGTTTTTTTAAGAAACATGATAATCCACATTCATGAAATGAATTATTCATTTAATAAAATTATCATTCAATTTTAATTATTCTTATTTAAGATAAATCATGATCAAATCAATTAATTATCTTCTTTAATTAATCAATTGTTTTATCTTAATTATCTTATAAATTCTCTTGAGATTATCATCCACCATAATTTTAAACAAATTAAATAAATTTATTTAAAATTAATTGTGTACAAAATGTGCCTTGGAGGCAACATGGTGTGTACCCATCTAAACTTCCCAATGTGTATTATAATCATATATTTCATACTCTTGTGACATGTGGCATACATGAATTATCACATAATTTCATAGTGTGTACTATCAACTTAAAAACCACACAAAACACATTGTATTTACATATTATTTTATTCTTCAATACATGTAGAGTAATCACTATAATAGGAAAAATACATGATATCTAGATCTGAACATTATGAAAAAATTAATTAGAAATTTATATATATATATATATAAACCATCACAAGGAATGTACAATAAATTTAATGACCACAAGGAAGATGTTTTAATTTTTTCACGGTATAATAAATTAAATTTTTAATTCTTTGTATCTCAGTAAAAGTACATGACATATACATTAAAGCTTCATGGTGTGTATTATTCTCATCATCATTCCTCAAAACATGCCAAGAGACTCAGTGTGTAACCATTCCATGTAAAATATTTTAGTATATAGTGTGTAAATGAGATACATGGAATGTGTTTTTTGATTTACAAGGTCACCAATCATCTAGGAAGTATAAGAGGATACACATACCGTCTATGACTAGGGACTACGCGTTGTGTATGGAAGTTACACAATGTGTACTCTGACTGACCATGCACCAGGCTATCCTGGTCAGCATGTGGTGTATAATTAAATTAACTTTGTTTAATAAATTCAAAATACTTGAATTAATTATGAATTAATTCATGGTGCATTAAAAACTAGTACATAGTGTGTACTTATATGTTGTTTGTTCAGGCCCCTCATCACCTCCAAATGAGATCTTTGAATTTAATTCATTCATAAAATTAATTGATTTGATTATATATACGAGAAAAAAAAGTATATTTCATAATTCAGGGTAAATAATGATTAAAATAGAATTAAAAACTAATTAAAAGAATAAAAAACAATGATCTTTAAATAATTATAAATAATTATGAAACCCCTCTAATACCACATGAATGTTCTGGTCATGGAGAAATTTTTGGATGGGGCATGCCCAACTCAACTTTATTTCATGATCAATGATTAATCCATGATTTCAAAGATGATAAATACCATGATAAGTATAATTAAATCAAATAATATTGAAAATAAATTCTAGAACCAAAGTGTATGATCCTCACATATAATTTATAATTAATTTAAGCAATTAAAGAATTTCCTTGTGATAAATTCTTTCTTTGTTGATGGATCTGACAGTGTCTCAAAATTGAATTGTCATTGTGTTGTAGGAATCAATAATAGATTCCCTCTAGTAGTTATCCACACTTGTTCTATAAACCACATAATGTCACTAAATAAATCTCTATGTGCCAGCACATCAGATCCTAATGCTAGTGTTGCTCACCTTTGATCACCTCGATAATAACTTCAATGAAGGGTTCTCTTTGATCTCTATATACTTGAGAGTGGTGGTGGATGTGTATCACTCTTTATTCGTGAGAGTGTTCATTAAGAGGAATGTCGCTTGGTCTTTGAGAGGATTCCCTCTAGATCTCATTGTGCACAACCAAAAATAAATTGGCTCTATTGGTAAAATAATATAATTGGGATTATCTAAAAATAAGGATAGAAAATAATATTTTCACATGCACCCTTTATTATTTCAGTAATCACTATGGAAACCCAATATATAATATTATTATTATTATTATTATTTGACATGTTCTATACACAAAAATTAAATTAAATATTATTTAATAAAATAATATTCAATATATATTATTTCTCACAAGACCATTAAACTTGCTTCTCTATTCCTCTATAATATTTATTTAGACCTGAGTAATAACTTTTTATTTAATAAATAAATATAACTTCATTATTCTACAATAAATAAATAAATATTATACTCAATAAATTAAAAAAATTACTAAATATTATACTCACATAATATTCTCTTGAATAAATGGTGACAGTATATATATGATCAAGAAAATATAAATAATTATTAAACTATGTGAGGGAATAATATATATTCAACTTATTAAACAATAAATATAAATATATTATTTTACAAAGATTATGGATACACTTATTTTGTGACTGTTTGGAGATATTTCTCAGTGGCATTTGGAAAAGCAGCCAAAATTCCAACTTTAGCGTATAAAAACACATGAAGGAACCCATATAGAAAGAATTTAATGGAATAATGGAATAATATCTCATACTTATGCTTACTATGTGATATTATCTCTTTATCGTGATATCTCTAATTAAGCAGGTTGCATGTTGGTGTCATCAACCTATATGCTCGATGTCTCTTTCTTTGACTTTTTGAAAATTAAAATTTCCTATATAATACCCTTACTATGGATTTATTTAGGATATATAATTTCCATCAAGGGAGATAATATATAAACTTATATTAAATAACACAAGGTACAAATCCTTTCTTGCATTATTCTTTAATAAAATATTATGCGTGATGCACCCAACGTATCATACCTCACCGCAAACATATGTCATCATGTTTTTCTTCAATACATAAAATTATGTGACCTATAATACTCATTAATTAGAATATTAAAGTCTAATTAACAATAAAAACATTGGTAGATAGGAACATCCAATGAAACATATAAATATCGATTTCTAACTAGTAGTTCTTGTTCTCATAATATCCAATAATGGATATTACCAAGGGAATACACCATGAAAAACTGCCTCAAATTCCTATGAGTCTCCACCCCTAATAGGCTATATAATTTTTGTCCGTTAAATTATTTCATTTGGATATATAACATATATTTAGTAATACTATCATAAAACTTTTGGGTTTTCATCATTTCGGGGAACTACTATGACCTTTCAGTGTGATAGTTTCCCTTAAGATATTATCACATACTATATTATGAAGTAGAATAATCATGTTGTGATAATTAGTTTATTAATATTTAAAAAATGAATACATTTTATCATAAATTAAATAGAAGTAGGTTTTATGGCACTAACTCCAATGAACACTATTTTGATACTTATAGTGCTTATCACCAACCTGTCACGATCATTAATGCTCTTTGGGATTTATGGCAGGACAAATATATTAATATAGTTGGAATACCATGCTTAGTTTGTTATAAAATTTTGTCAAATCCATTTTTAATTTAGGTAGAAATGAAAGTTTAAATATAAGGCTACAAGAACTCAGGAGGTAGGTTATTACTATGATATTTATTAATACTTTTTATGATGAGACTTGAGTTACCATGGGATTCAATATGCGAGTCTTCAATTTGAGTTTATTTTTTGAAAAATTTGGTATTTTTTATCCAAATTGGTGGAATTTTTATTTTTATTGCAATTATATGGTGTTTCTTATGTTTTCCATGTTTTAGGGTGGAAATGGATAGATAACTAAAGGTGTATAGTTACTGTGTACGGTCTAGAAAACCGTGTTCAAACTGTGCATGTGGTTTTGGAAACATTCTTGTATTATTTTCATAGTTGGTGCACTATCTATCTAAATATGCAAGGTAAACATGAATATTCATAAAACAATATAACTTTTTTGTTTTTTTTTCAATTTCTAAATTTCTTTTAATGATATTTGCATCTACAATAGATAATGTAAAGGGGTTTTTATAAAGAATTAATTTATTTTTTCGTGATATTTAATGTTATGATACTTGGATTTAAAATATAAAATCTATTATTGTGTAAAAATGATAAATTTATGAAATTTTGGGGTTTTATAGTGGGAGTTATGAAATGTTTTTGAACTAAATGTGAGTGTTACAAAATTTTTCAATGGATGAATTTAAAATTTTCTTAAATCCCAAAATAAATGTTTCCAATTTTTATATGAATAACTTTAGTTTAATTTTGTTATATTTTTGGATAAAATTGAAATTTCAAATTATAATTGATTTTTAAACAGTAATGTTTTGGGTTTTAATAATAATATGAATGTTTTTCAACTCCACTATTAGGGAGTTGGAATAAATTTTATTTTCATTAGTTTTCTAAATGAGGAAGAGTGCTTTATAAGTACACATATTTAGATTAAAGGAATTTCAGGATCCTTATGAAATTATTATGATGTAAAAATGGGTATTTAGGGTGTGATATATACATATATATATATATATATATATATCTGTGTGTGTGTGTGTGTGTGTTTTATTTTGTAAGGTCCATGCTTTGGGGTTTAATATTTTTTATTGTATTGGTATTATGTCATTTGAATATTGAAATGTATTTTTATTGGTCCATGTGTATGGTGTTACTTATAGTATACCTCTAATAAATTTATTGATGATTCATGGGAAGTATGTTTTATAAAATGTTCCTAAGAGTAGTATCTCTCATAACTTGAATATGATATTTCCATTTTTGATTTTTCCTAGACTCTGTAAAGAATGGTAGATTCAATTTCCTCACCACTCTTGGACCACATCCGTAAAATATTATACTAGAACCCACTAATCTTCCACGATTATCAAGGTTCACTAGAGGCATTGGAGCGGTGAGAGAAGATTTATGGAATTTTATATTCTTTGAGAACTCCTAAATCATTGAAAGTGGCAACTATTGTAGGAATATTTTATGAAACAAGTTAAGAATGGTGAGAGATCATTATTACTACTTATTAGCATGATGAAATGTCTAATTAATATATCAAGATAATTTTAATTAAGTGTAATTATCCTTAAAAGATAAAAATATTGGAAACTATGGAATTTATGATCTTTTAGAAGGGTGGTCAAATAGTGATGGGGTATAATAAATATTTCTCTAATCTAGATCTATTCTCTCCCAAGATAGTCTCTAATTTCACTTTAAAATCATGATTATATTAAGGGGGAATTCATACAGACCATATATTATCTATGTTTGAATTATTTATAACTTCATATGAGGAAGTCATCAATGAGTCCTTATTGGTCGTGTTGAATATGAAAAGGTATAATATGATGGGAGGTTCCTCTATTTCATCTAGTGTGAGTAAGTTTACCTAGTCTTGTAATAATTAGAAGCAAGATAATCTTGATCTAGAAAGTTAGGATAATATGGATCAATTATATCACCCTATCATCATTCCTTCAAGAAGGAAATGGTCCCTCATATTCTTTTAGTATGGTAAACTAGGGTGCACTAAACCCTCTTGCTTAATAGATATGAATTTGGTAGATTGGATCATCTTCAATATTTTTAATTTTAAATAATAATAGAATAATAAGTCTTTGATTTAATATGAATTAGAGAATATTTCTTTGGAGACATTTTCTCAACAAACATGAAGTGGGTTATATCCTATTTGATGTACCTATTTATTGATGTCTAACTTGGGAGTATTTTTTGTTAATAAAAGTAACATTCCTATTTTTTATAACCTTATTAATTTATTTATTCCAATATGTTTTTCCTTTTTATGTATCATCATTTCGTGTTTCCTCCCCTATTGTGAATCTTTCTCCTGTATTGTTATGCATGTAATTAGGAAAATTCATTATTATTTTTGGCCTCATTGATCATTGGGATATGTTTCATATGGTAACAGTATTCTTATGGTTTTTCAATATTTTTTTCTACCATTATAAGGGAAAAACATTCATGGTGGAGTGACTAATAGTAGTACTCAACCTATTTAGTGAGAATTATCATGTGTAGGGATCCCCTATATGAGATTATTCACATATATACCACTAGTATGTGATGTGATATCAAATATTACCATTAGAGTCATGGGATGCATGTTTTTATATAAATCAAAGTTTTCATTCTCTCATTCAGTGAGGTAAATAAAAATTGCCTTGTGCTTTTCCAGTTTATTTAAATCTTCTATAATTTTTTGAGTAAAGTTAATTAAATCTTCCTTATGATGTGTAATCTATTGGTGTCGGTCTTTTTTAATTATTGTGTCATTTATTTTAAACTAATATATGACTCATAGTCATATGTGGATATTTTAGGATTATTTCTACTAAAATTTGGGAATTAATAATAAAACATATTGGTGTCTTGATATAATAGTATTCATAAATTATATAATGGTTTGGGAAATCATATATAATTTGGTATTCTGTTTTAATTGAACCTCTTCGATTATTCTTTTTTATGTATCTAGTTAATTGGTTGATGTTATATTTCTTTATATGTGCTATCTTTTAAAATTCTAAATGGGATATAACATTTATTTTAAGGTATGAACTAATCATATTCTAATTTATTGAATTTAGTATTGTACCTTTGACTTTATCGATAACATGGACATGATTCTCTTAAGTTTCATTATTTTTATAACCACCAATAACTTCCTAGAGGTATAAAGTGGAATTTTTGGGAGAAATTGGACACCATAATTACACTTTTGTATATTTTTTATTTAATTATTGATTATTTTGAAATTTTAGGATATTTGAATCATAAATTTTAAATTGTTTTATATTTTACAGGATGAAAATTTGGTAAATAGTTAAGATTAAATGTTTAGACTAACCGTGAATACTATAAAACAACTATTATAGTGGAAATTAATAGTTTAAATATTTTTTAGAGAAAAAAATACCCTAATTATGTGGGTGTTTCATGTAAAGTTTAAGGATAGTTTCATGGTTAATATAATATTTTATAAATCATACAACCAATCCATGTGATTTTCTTATATTCTAAAATATTGTTTTCATTTCCCCTATTTTGATTAAAATCTATGTTCTCTCCCTCTCAACCATTTGGCTTAACCGAGTTGGTCCCTAAAGGAATGTTACCATACTAGTTTTATTATCAATAGTTATTTATCCATGTTTTTTTAATGTAAACACTTTTTTATCTCTCCTTTTTCCTCTTATATTCTTCCTTCTTCAATTACATTCTTTTTCCTTTTCCATTAACCCTAATGAACATTGTGGACTTATTATTGGATTAGGTTGGTCTAAAATTTGAATTTTTGTCACTTAAGTCTTGTAAAGGACATTTACTTCCATGGTATTACTTCCACTATTGATGTCATCTTAATTATCTCAACCAAAGGTATGTGTTTTGTGATAATCCTTTTATTTGATATTCCATGTGGTGCTTGAGATTTTCAAACCACTGTTTCATCAATATTATTCTTTTATGTTATATGTTTGAAGAAATAATGACTATAATTTCTCATCCTAGTTCTTTAAATATTTAATAAAATGTAGGTTTTGAGGTTTATAAGATTTTTACCTTTAAGAAATAGTTTTATGCAACCCTTGTGTTTGTAAAAATGACTATAAGACCATTATAAATTTAAATTGGTATTTTAGGTGACTTTTCGGTTTCCAAAGGACCTTATAAAATGATATTTCATATTTTAATTGTTTTTTTAATATTATGGGTGTGTTTGATATGTATTAATTTTTTTAGTTTCATTATTAAAATATTTGGTTTTAGTTATGTTTATATATCGGTTTGACCTCAAATTTATCTATATGGTGTTATAAGTTATTTTTTGTTCCAAATATATCATAAATGATGTTTTTGAGAGTTAAATTTTCATATATAATTCATATTTTTGTTTGAAAAAACTTTTTATTGATTTTATGTAATACCTAACATGTTTGGTATTAAAACCCTTTGTGCCAGGCTTTATGTGAGCTTGCATATTATTTTAGATTACTTGTTTTCTAAATTTATAAAAAATTTAATGGTAATGGGGATGTTTTTCTAAATAGTGTTGAGATTTGACATAGGGTATTTACATATCATGTTTTATTATTTTTATTTGTTGTTGTTTTTTTAATCACTTGTTTCCTGACCTCCACTAGATCATTTCATGTAAACCCTAAATATCTAAGTGGGATTGAGATACGATTTCAATCCTAGTGATGATTAGACTCTGGTGTGTATCCCTTAGTGAATGATGTGACTCTTCTTGTAGGAAATGGAACCCAATGTGGATAACTTAGAGAATGTAGTGGGTTATTTTTTAGGAATCCATTGATTAGTAGAAAAATGACACCAGTTGAGTACATCTTGGATTGTCTTAAAATAACTTATTTTTTCCCAATTATATGTATATAATGATATTAGTTTCATACTAAATAGTTGTATTTATTCTATTTCTTTTGATCATTTATTACTTACCATGTTTATTTATTTATGATATTAATTTTTTACTTAACATCTATGAATTTCATTTTATTTCCTTTGGTCATACTCTGAGTGATCATTGAAATGTTTAAATAACGGTGTTGCTTAATCTTTGGGAATTATTTCCTATTCCCTAAAACTTTAATTCTATATATTTTAATTTTATATTATTATTAAGATTATATATATTATTTTTTTATTTCTCTTATACTTTTTAAAAATTTCTTAAACATGTAATAAAATTTTATGGGTGGAAAATTCATATTTGGGATTTTCTTCATCCCTCTTAAAAATAAAATTTTCAAACATTTCCTTCAATCCCTTTTGTTTTCATCTAAGTGTTCTTTTTTAGAAGGGGTGATGATGTTATTTTATGTTATTTTTTCTTGTAAAATTTTAAAATGTTATTTTTAGATATTTTATTTCAAACTAGAACTAAATAAATGTCTTATAAAAAATAATTTTATAAACTCTATAGTGAAATCCTACTATTTTTATTTATCTCACCCCCTAAAAATACACCTGGGGGTTTATTTAGTTCTTATTTATTTTATATAGGTGTCCAAGGGGTGGTCTCATATTGGATTCTGTAATTATTGATCAAGTTAGTGGATGTTTTATGATATGAAGGTGACCTTGGGTCATATTTAGGTGATCATATGGTGGTTCTCCTTAGGATGTTCTAGTATTATCCACTTAATCTAATCTACTAATTTGGGTTATTTTGTATTAATTCTTATTGCATATTATTTTTATGGTTTCATATTCAAAAGTAAGTGTGGATGTTTATATTGGATATATATTTTTCGGAATTTATTTTATTTAAAACTACTTATTTATTTAGGCGTGGAATTCCAAAAAATAGACTCATAATATTATATTCTTAGTAAGAGTCTACTAATTATTTTTTTATATTAAGAGGGTAGAATAATTCCCAAGGTATTTTTTTAAAACCCTTAGAACTTTTTAGTAACTCGTGGAAATCAAAAACACACTTTGGGCCTTATGAAGGGTAAGATCGAGAAATGTGGTAGGTGGATCTGGGATGATTTGTCCGATTTGGTGTATGGGTTTAATGAATATTTGGTATAGTAATAATTTTTGGGTGATGTGTTATAGGTTTTAGAATCATCCTAATGAATTTTTGTATCCTTGATCATCATTTTCCATATCTTATTATTATTGCATGGTTTTAACTTCTTTAGAGGTAACCGATTCATATTATCTCATATTTATTTCCATATTAGTGTAGAAGTATAAATATTTGGTTTCTCCTTAGGTAAGGAGTTAGAATTAGAATTAATAAAGTTAAATAATCAAATTGAATAAGATATAAATGGGTATAAAATTATTTGTATATTTTCTCTAATTATTTTTTATGTTTCTGTTATTGATTATTTTTATGACAATGATACTATGATTTAATTTTATTATTCATGTGTGTAATCATTCTTTAAACATTTTGGATTAACTTAAAGATGGTAGTGAAATAGTAAGTCGTAAGATGAAATTTTTGTTTAATTATTATTGTCTTGAACATGAAATAATAAGTAAATAATGAGTAAATGAGTAAACTGAATTGTATTGTTATTTTTATGATGGGATTACTTACTATTTTGTGTTATATTTACATTTATAGATTATTTATTTATTGGTGGAAGAGGATTGATGTGATTATTTTTGTGGTAATGGTAAAGGTGTTATGTGATGTAATGTTGAGATGGTTTTTCATAGTTGATGTAGTTAGAGAATTGACTTTTCTGAAGGATATTGAATTGTGTTGAAATTAATAAATGAATTTATTATCATAATGAGAATTGGTTAACAATAATTAATTTGGTTTATATAACATGAATTGAAGTGGTATATGTGTTATTTGGTAATTGAATAATAATGATAAGAAGTGTGGGAAAGGGATAGTGGTTAATCTGAATGAAGTGGTACATAAATTAATGAATTTAGTAAGTGAATAAATGTTACATTGATAATAAAAAAATCAATTCAAATATGTTTTGTGGTTTCTATTTGGATGAGTTAATGATTATTGTTTTGTGTTTAGATTCGACAATGTTTTTATTATTATACATTTATGATTATGTTTTGATGGGTTGTGATTATAGAGATGTTTGGATATGAACTTGAACATAGATTGTGTTTGTGAATTTATACTATATATAATTTTATATTTTTATTTTTCTTACACACCACCACCCAAGTCTGGTAAGTTAACCAATTCCAATATGAGGTTTTGGTTATTTGGTGAACCCCCAACATCCAAAATATGGGGAATATGGATGGCTAACAACTCACCCTCTCCCACACTTTCTTCCAACCAAAGTGTTGTTATGTGACAGTGGTAGTTATTATGGAATATGGTGGACTTGGATATAGAATTTGGTTATGGTATGTGTTTCTTGAATGTGGATGTGTTATTTGGTTTAGCATCCAGATGTGGTTTGTGGGTGTGTTATATTGATAAGGGAAGGGATGGGAGCACAAGGATATTTTATATTGGGACAAGAGGATGACTAGATTTGTGAAGAAATGAGTATGGTGTACCATTATTGATATATATAGTATTTTTTACTATATAATACTTATATATGGTCTTAATGAGTGAGAATGTGAGATATTGGTTATAGCTGACAAAGGATTAAAAAATAGATGACTTCACTACATGTTCAATGCAGTTGTATTAGGCTTCTTCTATATTATCATGAGGATTTTTGGTGGGGACATGGTGAGTGTATTTTTTATCTTACCCCAACTTCTACGTGGTATATTTATAGATTCTCTAAATTAAGATGTCAATTTAAATGTACAGTATTTTCTTTTTTTAAGTGTTTGACGTTAGTAGAGTCACTGCCTTAGGAACTGTTTAGCTTGGTATTTAATTTAGAGAATTTTTATTTATTTATGAAGATACATGTATTTTCCATTCTTGAGATTATAGAATATTTTATCTTTATATAGTTTTCAATGATTGGTATATGTTTATATTTTTTTAAGACAGAATAGGGTAACACCTCCCACATTATATATTTTATAACCTCTAAGATAGTTTTCAATACACATTCTTTTGGAGGTGGGTTTTGGAGGTCACTCATGTATTTACTACCACCTTAAAATGGGATTCAGTTAGGATGGGTCATGATATAGTGGTATCAATGCTTTGGTTGAGTGTTATATTTGAGTTTGGAGTTATAAATTGGTGATAGTTTCATTAGTTTAGTAGGTAAATAGTTCATTTGATCTTAGCATGTGATATAGTCCTAAGATACCAACTATGAGATGGAATGGGACCCTAATATCTCAAGCAAGGAATATTATAGTCTATTAAACATTATTTCGTATGACTATTTTGATTATAGGGTTGAGAAATAGGTGTGGTATATGAATCATAATTTCTTTCACTTGTATTTGAGCAGGGGAAGATGTTTGGTTAATAAAATTAATATGATAAAGACCTTAAATTAAATTTGTATCCTAGGTCTAGAGGTATTATTTTTATTTATAGATATGGATGATGAATTTAGATTGTGTGTAGTTCATATTGGTGAGGTATAATAATGTAATATAGTAGATCTTATGTGAGTTGATCTTAAAGAGGATGATTCATAGATAAATAATTTTTGTGAGTTTAAATGTCTGATTTTTTAAATTTATAAAGGTATAATATCTATTTAGAAGTCTAAGATATTTTTGGAGGACTTAACGTTGTGTTTTAGCTAATCCAAGAACCAATTGAGCATTAAATTCCATTAGAAGTAAGTTTTTTTCAAGGTTTGGTGGAGAAGGGGTGAACCCTTTATCAGGGTGATATAATGGTTTTACAGGTGATATGGGAGAGGCTTATGAGTTTATTCTAAATCAAATTTATATATTCCATGTTGAAGGTGACATGATGATAAGTTTTTTCACCATTCAATAAGTGAACTTGAGTGATTTTGAGCTTATATTCTAGTTCATATACATTATATGTTATGCTTGGAGTTCTTAAAGATAATTAGGGGAGGGCCTATCAATTTTAGTAGACTTTGTATAAATTTATCTAATGTCAGGTCACCCATTTTCATGATGTCGATGCATCTAAAAATGTTGATGAAGGTTGAGGTGATTGAAAAGTAATTATAATGGATAGATTCACTACAAGATATGAGTTATTAGAAATTATTAAAGGGTAGAGTTATGGATACACATCATAGTTTTTTAGGGAAGTGAATGTTCAAAAATATGAGGATTCTCCATCATGTCTATTTCACCAATTTCACTAGAGCTGGTATTTAGTTGTATTCTACTGATAAATATAGTGTATTTTTTACTCTTATGGGGTATAATGTTTTTGACAGTTAATGTATATGATCCTCTATAGACGTTAGTGGTGATTCGACGATCATTTTCAGATGAATCCCTAAATTTACCTAGGATATTAGGATTTTAAAATGCAATGAGGTGAAAGATAATGAAGAGTATAACCATTAGATATTCCAAGTTTAAGAGGACAATTAGTCATTCTATATACCATTTTTCTCTACTCAAACTTGGATTATAATTTAATCAATTCAATATATAAATACTCCTTTATTACACACTATATGGTTAGATCATTATCACTTAAGGTGGATAAGATACGTATTCTCTTAATACTGACTATACTAGTTGGAGGTTAGTCGATCTTAGTAGTTGTGTAATGGTGGTGTGATCTAAATATATCATAAATGGTCTGGATTGGAAATATTTGGTTCAATATAATATTGATTTCAATTATATATGGATATTTTTCTCTATAATGAATAGTAAACCTAGAGTTTTTATTAGTTAGATGTGTTATCAGATGGGTTGAAAATGTCTTGAGTAAATATCATCATAGCTGGAAAGATTAGTTTCAGGTTTAGATAAAGTATGGTAAGATGGGTTTCTAAGGGTTTTGAGGAGTTTCGTGATGTTTTTTTTGAATATTTTATGACATTAACCCCTTAATTTGATATCAATTTCATTATAAATTTTAAGCCTTGTGTCTTTGAAATTTATATATCTAATTATAGGATGGAACCTTTAGATATTTAAGAGCTATGTATTTGGATTATTGATTTTTTTTAGAAGTGTTACATTCATCCTAGTGTGTCTCCTTAGGAAGATCATGTGTTTCTTATGAAGAAAGAATATGGTAGAATTAATCTATGTATAAACTATCAGTGGTTGAACTACGAGATGTTGAATAATCATTATACCCTCTAAAGGATTACAAAACTATTTACGCTATTGAAGGGATATAGTTGGTTTTTAAAGATTGATTTGTGGTATGGACAAAATTGGATGAAGTTTAATCATAAGGATATCCAAAAAATACCTTTAAATGTATGTATAGAAAAATTAAGTTCATGTTGATTCTTTTTAGATTCATGAAGTCACCAGTTGTTTTAATGGTATTTGTAAATTTAGTGTTTCTTTATTTTTCAGGCTAGTTTATAGTGGTGTTTATTGATGATATCTTAGTGAATTTGAGGTCGAATAAAGAGTATAGTGTGCATATACATATGGTTTTATTGGTTCATCAATGGTTATAGATTCATGAAAATCTATCTAAGTGTTTGTTTCATATGTGTGAGGTGTACTTCCTTGCCATGTCATGTCTCAACAAGGATTTTCACTCGATCATTTGAAGATTGAGGTTTCTATTTCTTATAAATCAATTAAGAATGTTGTAAAGGTGTACAATTTATATGGTCTTGTAGGCTATTACAAGAGGTGTATATCTGGTTTATCTTATATTTTAGAACCATTTATGAATTTAAAAGGGTATAATAGGGCCTCTGTGTAGTTGAACTAGTTTTATGTGATGTTTGAGAGCCTAAGCGAGAAGCTGATAAGTGACTTGATCCTTTACTTGTCAGAGGAAGTAGGCTTGTTCATGATATATTTTTTATACTTCTCCTCTTGGTTTGAGTTACATGTTGATTTAGTAGTAAGATATGACATCATATTGGTCTTGGTGGATATATCCTAATGAAAATAGTAATATCTCCCATAATCTTGAGCTTTTTGTGGTCTCACTTACTCTAAATTTTTTCTAGAATTATCTCATATGAGAGTGATTTATGTTTTCCACTAATAAAAAAATATTTTAATATATATTATCTCAATGGTATTTTAATTATATTTAATATAGGTATACATAGTACTTGAAATACTGTGACTTTGACATCTTTTACTCTATAGGGTAAGGTAATGTGGTGATTAATGCACTGATCTGGAAGACACAAGTTGATTTTTATTATGAAGTTATAGATGAGAGGATAATGAGTGAGGAGATCATGGATTTTCATTTAAATATGGATGAATTTGGTAGTGAATAATTCTCTTATTAGATGATGGTGAACTCTCCTTTTATTCAATAGGTAAATGAATCTCGTATTTTAGATCTTAAGGTGGAGGCATGTTGAGATTTCATTATTTATAGGGATAATTTTGAGGGTTGGTTAGAGGATGATTATTGTAAGATTATGTTTTTTGGAAATTTGTTTATTACTTAGGAGATGTGAGAGGCAGTGTTCTATATGTTCCATGTTATAACTCTAGTATTCTATCCTGGTGTTTTAAATATGTATCATTATCTAAGGTATAAACTCTAGTGTAAAGTTGTGAAGAGGTAATTGGTAGAGTTCCTATATCAAAATTTATTTTTATAGTAAGTAAATTCCATCACCAAGTTCTGCTGGATTTTTTGTAACCCTTGGAAATACCTTGGTGGAAGTAGCAGTACATTTTGACAGTTTTTTTTGAAAGAACTGCCTCGATATCAGGGTGGATATTATTCTATTTTTAGTTTTTTGTATTGATAGATGAATTTGTCCCATTTCAAAGTGGTTTAGAGTCAAGTGTGCCAGATTTTTTACTGAGGTGGTACATGGAAGTAGTTGTGAGTCTACATAAGAATTTCATTTCTGATAAATAACCTCATTTTATCTCTTTAGTGTATGATATCTTTATCATTATTTTAGCTCTTAGTTATTCATTAACACATGTGTTCATCATCAAATAGATGGTCAAATAAAGTAGATGGTCAAGAAACTGGAGGACATACTACATGCATGTGTTTCTGACTTTGGATGTTCTGGGGAAAAGAACTTTTTCATTGTTGTGTTTTCATATAATAACATATTTCACTCATCCATTAACATAGTAAACTCTGAGGTGTTGTAAAAGTGAAATTTAAGATCTTTATTATGTTATATAAAGGTTTTAAATTAAATGGTTATTGTACCATATGTGGTGTAGAGTACAAAAAAGAAATTTTTAGATAAAAATGAGTGGATGAAGGCTACTCAGAACCATCAAAATTCATATTATGATCAAATGGGGCTAACTTTTGAGTTTTAGTCTAGGTATTATTATTATTTAAAATTTTCATATTTTAGGGTTAATATTAGTTCTATAGAGGTAGTAATATTTATCTATGGTTATTTGGACCTTTTTGAGATCATCGAGTGAGTCAAATAGGTGGATAACTAGTTATCACTTCCGCCTTAGATGGATCAAAATAATTATATCATCAACCTTTCAAAAATTTAATAATATATCCAAGATGAATCCCATGTATTTGATTGGGTGGAGTTAGATTTTGAAGATGATAAAATATTTTTGGAGTCTCCTATTGATATCCAGTATCAATAGAAGAAGGTGATACAAGGATTCATCAGTCCCTTTTGTGTTTCATACAATCATGATGGCTTAGAAAAGTACACAAGAGATTAAGTGTCTCAGATTCTATATTAACATCCATAGTTTTTTTTAATTTTAAATTATATAGGGATGTTTATTTTCGGTGTTATATAGATATGATTGTACTTTTTATTTTTACTTCTTACTATGTCTAAGATTCATGATGGTGAGATCCTATTTGAGAGGTATCTCATCTGGTGTTTGTGTTTGATCTTACCCTTTTTTTCTAGGTTCTGTCTTGATTCATGGGGATGATAAGTGTTTGAGAGTTATCTAATGTAGAGTCTCATATTTTTATAGTCCTCTAATTTGTGTCTTATAAGTTTCAAAGATACTGAATGTGATTTTGGAATTGATTATGATTGGAGATATAATATTTCTAGTGCTTTTAGGAAAATATATAGTGTTCTAGTCTTAATTATGTCATGGTTAATATGTATGCATCATAGTGTTGGATCTCATTTTGGTCGTGTGGCTATTTTTTCTGGAGCTATAGGGTTGGATTTGAGATATCCATTTTTGGGTATAAGTTATGTTATGGTCAAAATATTGACTTTGTTTTCTTTTCTTATCTATTTATTTTATCATGGTTTTGGGTTGAGTTAATTTTGGATCCATGTTTATCATGAGGAGGAGTAAAATGATAAAGGTGGTTATAATTGTGGAAAATAGCATGATTTGATGAACACTATTTTGTGGTTTTCTTATGTTTAAAAGTGGAAATAAATAGACCACATCATGGTTTGATATAGACACAATGTTGTTTTAATAAAACTTGTAAACTTATTGGGATTTCAAGATTTTAATTATGGACTATTATGGTTTCTAGATCACTATTGACTTACCAAAATCATGATGTTGTTTGAATAACCATATTGGGGTTTGGTACACTAATTTTTAATTATAAATTCAGGGATACCCTTTTTCTTTTCTTTTATTCTCTCATTATTATTATAACCTTAGGAAATAATTTGTTTCTTCCTTAGATATTCTAAATTCATTTTTTGGATGTTTAATCACTTAGATCCATATGATTTATTTATATGATTTTAGGTGATTTTCTTCCTCTTTATTTCTATTCTCTCATGTTTCTACTTCTTAGAGAACAATAGTAGTGTTTTGTGTAGATTTTATGGATATATCATGAATTTTTTGTGTATGGGTGATGGATTATATGTTGGTGGAATAATCCTTGTGAATTTTTTGGTGTTTGATCGTTAGTTTTTCTCTCATAATGAAGTTGTGTTGTTTGATCTTCATCCAAGGTAAGATATTTATATTCTATCTTATTTATTAATTTGTTTGTGTGAAATTATCTTAAATTTTACTCCCTCTAAGAAACTATTTTGAATTGTCCTTAATAAATGCAAATATTTTAATTAAATAAGAGAGCAATGGGTCGAATATGATTTGTATATTTTTCTCTCATTATCAAATGTGTTTACTATTTTTTTGTAGAATTATACAATTATTTAAAGTTTTTATTTATTTGTGGAATCATGGTTTAAACTAGTATGATTAATTGAAAAATAGTAAATAAGTGAAGAAAAATTATGATTAAATTTTTATTTTTATTTTTAATATTGATGTGTTGAACCTGAAATAATAAGTGAATGATGAGATAAAAGGTAAGTAAAATTTTGTTGCTTTTTTTATGATGGGATTAATTATTATTGTTATATACGAGTTATGTTTCTGGATTATTAATGTGGTGGTGGAAGAGGCTTGATGTGTATTTTTATGTGGTAGTGGTGAGGCGTGATGTAATTCAAGGTTGATATGGATTGAAATGATTGATGTGGTTAGAAAATTGTAGTTTCCTAAATATATAGAATTGTTTTTAAATTAATGAAAGAATTAGGTAACATGAATGGTAATTTGTTAGGATGAACTAATGTGGTAAAACTAATATGAATTAAAGTGTTGGAATTTTAATTTGTTAAATTAATAATAATGATAAGAAGAGTGGTAAATGACTAGTAACTCATGTGAATGATGAGGTACTAGAATTAATAGAGTTTGAGAAATTAATGTGGTCAGTAAGTGAAAAAATTTTATCTTGTAAATGGGATATAAAATAGGAAGAATTTTTTAGTTAGTGTGTGGTTGAGTTGTTTATTATTTTTTTGTTTAGAGGGAATGGAAATTGTTGTTATTATAAAATGGTAATTATGTGTTGATGAGTTTTGGTTATAGTGTTTTTTGGATAAGAAGTTAACCCTAGGTTGGGTTTATGTAATGATATTGTATATCATATTATGTTTTTCTATTTCTCACACAACACCACCAAAGTCAAGTAACCTGATTGATGCCCATATGAGGTTTTGAGTATTAGTAAAACTCCTAACATCCTAAAAATGGCTGATAAAAATGGTAGAATACTCACCCTCTCCTGATTTTCCATCCAGTCATAGCATAGTTACAATAAACATGGTAGTGATTATGGCATGTGGCAGACTTAGTTATGGTATGTTGTTAAAATGGATGGTTTAGGTATGCAGATCCAGTAAGATATTGTGGTATGTAGTTGAATTATTGGTTTGCGGTATGTTGATATGGGAAGGGATGTGAGTGCTCATACATTTTTCATTATGAAATGAGGGAGACTAAATTAGTGGTGAAGTGGGTTATGGGTACCTTTCTTGATATATATATATATATATATTCATGTTTATAAAGATATATATATATATAGATTTGGTGAATGAGACTTAGCAAGATATCATAGTCGACATGGGATAGGCGATGTGTTAGTTTCGCTTATTTTTCACTGAGGCTTTAGTATACTTCTTCCACATTGGTATAAGGGTTTTTAAGGAGGAACCTACTGATTAAATTGTATGATCACCCATACTTATTTATATATTATTGTTATATTTTTTGGAGGATATATTTGGTGATTGAGCTTAAAATTACTTGCTTGTGGTGCGGAGTTTGGTTGGTACTCGTGGAGCCACTACCTTAGGAGCTTCTTATTTTGGTATTTTCATTAAAGAATTAACGATCCTCTATAAAATTGTATGAAATTTCTATTATTGGGATTATAGGTTGTTGTATCTATATAAAGTTAGAATTTATTGGTGTATATTTATCTTTTACTAGGACTAAAACATGTAATTCTTCCCATATTATATGTTGTATTCCCTCTGTTCTAGTCTCTAACCCATGTGCTATTAGAGGTAGGATTCAAAGGTTATTCCTATCCTCACTACCTACCAAGAAACAAACTTGTAGGATAATTAATGATAATATATGTTGTTATGAAGAATTTTGGTTTATTAATAACATATAAAAGAAGACATAAATGTGATTTTAATGATTATCAAATAGAAAAATATCAATTTATATTCATTAAAATATTTATTTAATTTTTTTAAAAGGAGATTTATATTAAAATATATTACATATAGTGTAATTTTTACTATTTTATTATCAAGTATTAATGTTTTAATGAATTGATAAAATCATAGGAAATTTATAAGCATCATGAATATAATGTTCCTATAATGATTATGAAAATAAGTTATAATTTATGGAAGCAACATTGATTAAAATAAATAGTTTTCTATATTATGACTTTTTGAATACCGAACTAATCTAGTAGAAAAGGAACAAAAATATTATAATGATGAGATAATTGAGTCTGATAAACTTGGTGATAATATTATAAAGATATAAAATAAAAAACTAGAATATAAGAAATTAATGAGTTCAGGAAATCTTTTATCATGTGGATGTTATGGTTTTAGAATTTATTATTGAATAATCATTTTATATGATGTTAAATTAAACTTAAATAGAAAATTATAATAAATGGAAAAAATAAAGAAAGGATTAAATGTAATAATGGTTAAAATAAATCAAGTTTCCTTATATCAGATTAAATAAAATAACCTAAAAAAATAGTATATATCTTAGAAAGTAAGATAACTTCTAAAACTATATTTTAAGTTTTTAAATAATAAATTTTTATAATAATTTGATCTTTTAAAATTTATAAATAAAAATTATATGGAAATGTATCTCACGTATAATAATTTTTATGATGGTTTCTTGGGCCTTAAATTTTGATTATTAAGTGGTTAAAATTAATCTATGTTTAACTTTCATTCAAGTTAATTACTTAAGATTTGATCCTTTTTTATCATAAAATAAGGAATAATTTTACTAATTTTTATAGGATTCAGTTTAGATTATTTAATATCTAATTTAATTAATAATCATTCATGAACTATTTTTCCTCACACAATAAGATATTTCAAGAGAAATTGACTTGGAATTTAAAGTGTGAAGTCTAGTGAGAATATATATGAGTTGATACATATTATATAGGAAAATAAAATGGGATTTCATGATTAAAAAACTCATATAGGAACTTTATATGCTCACATTAATATATATTTTGAATATGATTACATAAAAATAGTGGTAGATAATAAATTTTATCTTTAAAAATATATTGATAAGAAGAAAGAATAAATGAAATATCTCAATAATACTATTTAGAGAATTAATAATTTCATAAACTCTTTAAATAACATACTCAAGATTTAATGATTCAATATTCTATTAAAAATTCCTTGGTAGAAAATCATATGTTTTTAATTCATCTTCTAAAGGAAGATAAATTTTTAATGTTTATCAAAAAAATCAAGATAGAGTGATATAATAGAACCATAAAGAAGAAATTTAACTTAAACCATTCTAATACTTGGTGAATGATTTTGATTACTAGATTATTATTTTTTTAGTTAGAATTATTCAAGACTACAATCCACTATAATATTTTTTACATATTGAAAAAATTATTGTTATTTAAAATTTATAGGATAATAAAAAAGTTAAAATGCATAAACTGAAGAAAAATATGATATGTAACACCCTCGCCTCTGGTGACATGTGTTTTTTATAATCGTTATTACATGAAAAAATTAATTCATAAGATAAAATTTAAAGGATAAGAAGTTTAATAGTCCATTGAAAACTAGATAAATGCATTAGTATTAGACATAAATTTCAATTACCTAAACTATATTGTAGTAATACAGTTATGAAATACATTTTCATTCCTTATTTATGTTATCCATAAAACATAATACATAGTAATATTTTTTATTTCCATAAGAAATAGGAAAACATAAGAAAGGGGTGAGTTGAAATGATTTGTATGTGTTAATATATCAAATAAAATACGTATATCATGATCATTGAATTTATAAAATGAAAAAATGAATAATCAAAATAGGTTATATTAAATAACACATTAATCTAATATAATTAACACATAATCATGTCTAACATATTTATTTGAATCCATAGTAAAGAAAATTATTAACATATCACCAAGTACTTTTACTAAGACATCATATATAAAGGGTAAGGATGATCTCATAAACTTATCTTATTTTTCTCATGATGTCTACTAGTACATTAAGGGTAATTTTGTCCTCCATTTATCATATATATTTTCCAATGAATCCCGTCATGGAAGAAATTCTTATAAATAATATATTTAAAAAAAATAGTGATCAACTTACAAGTAGTTATAATAATATTCAATAAATATTAACTTATAATTCCTTTTCGTATCACATAAAGTAATATATACACTTGTCAACAATTTTATACATTAATTAAAAGGTTATGAATTTATAAATGAATATCTTTCAATAAAAATAATTAAGAAAAGGGTATTCAAAGTATAGTGTATACGATAAAATTAGACCAACAAATCAAGGTTCTTTTAAATGTTTGTATCAAAGAGATATCAATATTATAATCAAATATATCACTATAGGAGGATAATTATATATAATGGATTTTCATAGTGATTCCAAGGTAATAATGCAAAAATAAATTTCAAAAATTAAGAGAATGTAACCCATATATTGGAATTAAATTTGGGAGATAAGAAATTTTCAAAAATTGATCTGACTATAGATAATATCAATATTGATGATTCACATTTGATATTATAATGAGTACACCCATTCAGGTCCCTATAAAGTCTTAAACCTTTATATATTAGCTAAAAATAGATATATTACATTTTAGAGGAAAGTATTATAAATTATAAAAAACATACATAACATACATAAATATTTGGATAACAATACTTGAATGGGTTCACTAGTTTGGAATAAGATTATGCTATTATATTTATGGACATATCAATGGTGTATTATGAAAGGATATGAGTAGTGATAAGAATAATAAATTAAATGATAATTAAGAACTTTTATATAAAATAATAATTGAAATAGTAGGTAAATTTTAAAATAATATGGCCAAGGAATTATAAATTGAAAAGTGAGGGAGAGGAAAGAAACTAATTCCTTAAACGTTTCCTAGAATTTCTTAACCAACCATTTAAGTATTTTAAATTTCTCTATGTAATCACCCAACCTTAGTATCGCAATTTCAAGATCATTAAAAAACTACAACATGACCTCAAGTATGCTCCCTAATTTCTAGAGGATAAAAACTAGTGTAGGGTGCTAAAATTAATCCATCGGGGAAAGATTTTCCCTCAAAAGTCAAAACTCAGACCATGCCTGATATAGAGAAATGAGAAACATGTTTAATTATTTTTATAAAAATGTTAAACCATGAAATGAGAAACAAATACAAACATAAATAATAATGATCTCATAAGCCATAAATAAATAATTGTTTTCTAATCACTACATGGACATGTCCATAATTTCTTAACATATATCTATAACAAGAAATATATCACAATAGTCATGAAGAAGGAGATCTTTCTTTTAATTTCATCATGACTAAAAACTTCTAAATTTATTATGAGGTTCACAAATAGGGGTAACAATATATTTAAAATGACTCCCCCAATAACTCTAATATTATCCTATACCCAATTAGTCCAAAATGAATTTCCAATTCATGGTTTATAAAACAATAACAAATAAGCTATTTATAAAAAAACTTTTAAGAAAACATATACTTACCCTTATAAAAAATAAGTTAATATACATTTATAGAAGAAAACAATCATTTAATTTAACATAAAAAGGTGATAACCCACTAGGTAATGATAACCAGGTAGAGTTCCCTTGTGTTATAGACATAAAACCACCATATAAAAAATAATTAAATTTGTCATTAAATATTTTTGTAATAATAACATATTTATAAAATAAAGAAGGTTTCATATATCTTCAGGGTAATGATCCCCAAATGTCACATTAGTCTAATCAGTCTCAAAGGTATCTCAGCCCATTCAATCTTAGTAAATGAAATCATTGATATTTTATGAGAAATAAAACCTATATGAGAGCACAACAGTTATAAAATTAATCCTAACTAGGTTAAAGAATCTATCTCTCAAAAATTATATGAAAAAAAGACTTCTCCCTTCCAAACACCCACCCACATACTCTATTAAAACAAAGTAAATTGTAAAGAATATGAAATAAAAACTCACTTAAAAACATTTTTGATAAACTATATTGCATCACCCTAAATATTTCAAAGAAAAATAAATACAATAGTGTAAATACATTCACATGCTTTTAAGAAACTTAAAAAACCCTTTCCCTAGATAAATAAAAAAACCCAAATATTTTATAATATATTTTAGGGAAAATATCTCTTAAAAAATATTCATTAAAAATTAATTATAAAACACAACCCAATATTGAGAAATAATTTAACAAATCAATTAATTTTTTAAAAAAATTTATCAAAAAAATCAATTTAATAAATATTATAATGGGTATTAAAATCATATTTTAATCTGAATCAACCATTTTTCAAATAATGATTCTAAAAAGCATATGATTATTTATCAAAAATAATTTATAAAAAAATGTTTTTAAAAATCCATCAAAATTATATATAAAGACGATCTTAAGATAAAAATAGATTGAGGCCATCTGCCTTGATATGCCTCCTTAGTATTTCACAAGTTCTAAATCCAATTATCATTGAAGTATGAAACATGAAGCCCTATCATAATTATTCTATATTAAATATTAGCTCATAAATAAGTTGAGTTAAACATACTTTTAAAATATCCCAAAAAGGAAGATACACAAATGAAATAGTCCCCAAATGTAATTGCAATGGACCGTTCCATTTTAATATTACCCACATATAACTAAAAATATTGTTGTAAATGACCACCCATGAGAATAAAGACCCATATAAAACTAGAGAATACCCCATGTAACCCACTATTTTGAGGTATAGAAAAATTGAAAGATATAACAAACCATATGTGACACAACCTCCATATATGTGACACATTAAATTTCATTTCATTATTTATATTTATAAGGTTAATATTACCCTTGTGTATATGGTGTATCATGGTGAAATTTTTAGTTTTCTGGATAATTTCTTAAGTATAATGTTTTAGTCAATAATTTAGAAAACCATGTAGAAGAAACTATGTGACCTCTATAGTTTTAAGCAGTGGAAACTATATGGTTACCACATAGTTCTTCAAACTGTGTGATTTAACCATGAGACCTACTTAGCTTTGGTTATTTTTGTCTTTTCACCTTCTATTTAATTATTTATAACCCCAATATCTTCCCCAATTCAAAGGGATCAACCTAGGAACCTACCCAACACTCTTTTATATCATTCAAGCCCTTATATAGGTGTTTTAGTTGATTTCATGGTGCATATTCACCCGGATAGAAAGGTAAAATCTATTTATTACTCTTTCTCTAGATTTACCCTTTATTTATTATATTATCTAGTCCTATTGTCCTTATAAAATTTCCATGGAAAGGTTTTTAAAAAAAATTATTTCTAGGGTTTATATGCCTCCTCTTACAACCTATTCCAATGGTGTTTGTCAAAGGCAACATGGTTACACTAGTTGAGGTAGGTGTTTCTATCTAATTCTTATTTATTTGAGAGAGCATTTAATTCTTGTGGTTTTATGATTACTTTTAAACTAGGATAATGAAATATATTCTATCTAGATTCAATTTTTATAGGTTTTCTAGGTTTTAATTTTTTTTAATTTGATATAATGGGGTATATTCATACTTTATGGGAAATTTAACCTTAAATGGTGTTTTATGTATCCTAGGTGTTTAATAGAATTAAAGTGATGGTTTTAATAAAAAACTGATTTATTTATGGTGTTTTGGATCAAAAATGATATATAAAGTTTGTTTTTTGGATCTAAATGTTTTATATGTTTTAGGAAGTGTGTTTGACTTATTGAATTATTTATTATCTTCTTATAATTGATTTTATTATGATTCAGTGTTCTTTGTTATTTCTCTTGGATATGAACTTGGATTAAAATTTATTTAGAAAAGGATTCCAAAAATTTATATTTTTTAAGTAATAATAAAAGTGAGTGGTTGACACTTTATGAAATGTTATTTAATTTATTTGTTCATATTCCCTTATTGATCCCCATTGATATGTATGGTTAATGATTATGAATTTTTATGGTTTAATGAACTGTGATTTGTGTTATGATTATTGGTAAGGTTTATAACTATTAAAGGGTAATGTTGGAGGTTTCACGGTTATGACTATGGTGTTTACTTTTATCTTTTTTATTATCATGTGATTGACATTGGATTGAGAGTGGACCATATACTTTAGTTATTACATGTGTAACCCTAGGTTACTAAGTGGGAAATCGAGGAATATATACTTTGTTAGTCAAGTATTAACACTTTATATTGGCCTATATTTGATATTTTTATAGCTTTGGGATGTTCCACTGATGACGCTAGCTGAGTGAAATTTGGGTGATGAGTTTATAATAAAAAGACCTACAGGCTTTAGGTTCCACTAATATACATAGACTATTTTCAAATTGGTCCTATGGTATTTAGTCATGATACACATCATATGTTAATTTTAAATACCCAAACCACAGTAGCCTAGAGTTAGCGGTTACTTTATTAAATTGTCACTATAAACAAGGAACCACTTCTCAAAGGAATGAATGATTCAATAATCTTTGA
Source organism: Viscum album (assembly GCA_963277665.1). Lineage (NCBI taxonomy): Eukaryota > Viridiplantae > Streptophyta > Magnoliopsida > Santalales > Viscaceae > Viscum > Viscum album. Next base: position 2,136,329,323 of record OY728156.1, on the reverse strand, counting down.
AAACTGGATAAATAATTAAATTTTACATTACATTTTAAAAAATAAAATAAAACATAGTATTTTATTTGATAAAACTATTATTCTATTTAGAATTTCCTTACATATAAATAAAAATAAACTTCAAGGAATCCTATGGAAAGAAAACCTAAAAAGGGGTAAGATAATATGCTCAGTAAGGGTATACGTATAATGGAAGCTAATAATGGAAGAATGTTATGGAAAGAATAAGTTATGACCATGTAAATCCATATAACTAATCACAAGGGCTAAAAACTTATCCATGAATATAATAAAAAATTAAATAATCACATGTACATCAATACCCAATTTTATAATGATGTATTTTGTAATGTTGGACATCTAAAACTAACCATTGAGCCCTCATACCAAGACATCTTATATAAATGTTAAAGGCATCAAACAAATACCCAATAAAGATTATCTCATGATACCTACCAATTCATCTAGGGTATATGTAATTAAAGGCCACACCTGTCACTTAATAATTCTAATTCATTCATTATATGAATAATCAATACAACTTAATCAACATGTCTTAAAATTTAATAACTTCCTATATAAGAAGAACTAGTGTATGGAATATTACTACTTTCCTTAGTAAAAATGATCATAAACCATCTAGATAAATAATTTGTATGGTATCGTTATATTATATCCTAAGAATGATATTTAATAAATGATGTTTAAATAGATTAAACTACTTTAAAAATATCACTGAATATTTTCTTAAAGAAAATGTCAATTTATCTTTGAAATAAATTATTTAAATTCTAAAATATTTTCTAAATATTAAGGGAAAATTTTTATTTTAAAATAACCCCATAAAATTTTAAATTAATCTTAAAAACAATTATTGATCAAGATTTCAGGTAATTTTGTTCTTATTGTATAAGCTAAAAAACATTCCTTTTATGCTGTTTTAAAAAGGTAAAAAAGTACCCCATTCGGAAATCAAAAAGAAGATTCATTTTTAATTATTTTTTAAAATTAAAATTTGATTAAAAATTTATTTCATAAATAATTTTTTAATTTTAAAAATATCTTTTATTAATTTTAAGGAAAATATGCACATGGAAGAGAAAGGTTCCCGATCGAGTAGAGAAACCATATCAGTTTTCCTTAAAAACATTATTTCAGAAACTTGAGTACTTAGACAGGGGAAACAGGAAGGAAAAATTTTGATTTATAGGAATTACTAAATTATAATAAAATATATTTTTCTTAATATAGAAATATAATATAATTTTCTCATTGGTGACATAAACATAAACAATCCTGAATAATGATTCGATTGTTAAATAAACCCTAACCTCAGGTTTGACTTCCTTCATATGTTTCAAAACCTACTATATAATAAATATATAATTATTATAAATATATTATATAAACACAATAATATATATATATACCATATATTATTTACATATAATCTTTTATCTCCCATTTATTAACAGTTCCTTGTCAAAATCACTATTTTGGGTAATAACTTCTTGGTTTTCATGTATTTTTTAGACTGGTATTTTGGTCCTTGAAATTTAATCATGGTTATATAATCTAAATAATATTAATAATTATATAAATATATTATATATTAGTTATATATGTATTTATATTAATCCATAAAAGTTAGAGATAGAAAAATTAATTACACAGTTTATAGACATGGAAAGTCGTATATACGAATGGACGTTGTTCTCAATTTTCGAGGGATAAAACAAAAGAAAGGAAAAAAATATTTAATATTTAAAGAATAATTATCATATAATATATATTATATATATTTACCAAATTAATCCTTATTACCATCCATGTAGAGTGGAAATAAAAAATGATTCATATCGTTTCATGGAGGCGGTAGTCTACATGTATGCACGAACGATGTTATCATTTTCCAAAGGATTGGAAGGAAAGAAGTTTGATATGATATTGTAATTATAGAAGCATAATTATTTCATAAATATAATATATATATATATATATTAAATACATCATTATATTCATTTGTGAGAGGTGGTGATGGAAAATGAATTACATCAGTTCGCGAGGTAGTAGTTCATCGTACACACGATCGACTATTTCATTTCCCATTTGATGGAAGATGATATAGATATATGTTATAACATTAACATAATAACATATAAGTATATATAAGGTAATTTTTTTATTATTTCAGAATATTTGAATAAGATTTTAATGGGGTATAATAAGAAATAAAATAAAAACACTTGGTTAAGAACGATACTTCTTTTTAAGACAACCTCTTTAGGTTTGCACAAAAATCCATCTTAGGTGGGTTTTATAATAATAAAAATCCTATAATAAGTAGGAATGTAAATAAATAAGAGATATTTTAAGTATAGGATGATCCAAAAATTTTTTATGTTTAAAGAAAATTGGATAGGTGGTTCCATTTTATAAGTGAGAACTAGTAATATTTTACAAAAACACAAAACTATCGAAAATGAGAAGTCACTCTAAAAACAAGTTCCTAAAAATTTTATAAATAATGTATTGGAGGGAATATAATTTCTATCCGCACCTCCAACACTAAAAAGGAAACATGTTTTAAACATTTTATTCCCTTTACCTCTAAGGTTACTCACTTTAACCATTTTAGTTTTCACCATAGTAACTAGATGTTTTACCTAGGTAATATAACCTTTAAGACTTAAAATAAAGTAGGCCTTATTAGATAATTTGGTCCTAATAATTATAAATATTAAATCTAATTTATCAAATAAAAAATCTGTCTGTGGGAAATTCATTTTAATGCATGCAAAAGTACAACACAAAACCTCATTTTAACCTTAATTAAGCTAATTATTTTTATTTCTTTACTCTTAATTATGAATAAAAATTAATTTAAAATTATTAAAAACTATTAATTAATATATTAAAAAATATTTAACTCATTTTTTCATATTCAGTTTACATAAGTTTTAGAATCTAATTCAAAATTTAACAAGAAAATGCAATGAAAATCAGTTTTCCGAAGAAATTTTATTCTTATGTATAAAAGGTTTTTATATAAAAATTAAAAATAAACTTTACTTAAATGACCTAAATTTTATTAAATATAATATAAGTTAAGTAATTTTACTTCTATAACCATTTTAAAACAAAATTTAACTTTCAAAATTCTTTAAATTAAAAGAAAATATTTAATAAAAAACAGTATTTTTAATTATTCATCAAAAAATTAATCATTTCAGAAAATTATCAAAAAATAATTCAAATATAATTTCTACATTTTTATTTCAAAAATGAATATAATTTTTTAAAATACATTTTTCTAAAAGTGGAAAATAATTTATTTTAAAATAAGTCGGAAATTGTGACAAAACCACATTTTAGGAAAAATATAGGTTTTAAGCATAAAAATAGATTTATTTTTATCCCATGCCTAGAAAAAATATTATTTCAATGATATAACATTTTATTAAATATATTATATAAAAAATCAATAAAATAATTCACCAATATTTATTAATTTAATTTACTTAAAAACTCATTGCACGTACAAAAACAGTTTTTCAAAAAACATTTTTTTTACGTTCAAATGTTTTTGTTTCCATTTATAATTAATTGATACCCAATGTATTTATATTAAAAATTTATAAACCATATAATTTTCATAATTTATTTATCCCAATTTATACCTGGTATTTTATTGGAAATGTTATAATGGTAGACTATATTACAGTTTATTTAGACAAGGGTTACATGAATAAAAAGATACTAAATAGATAGAATTTATTTAAAATTAAATATATTATAAAATATTGGTTTTTTAAATAAATTGTTTATTTATGGGTTATTTATCATGTTTGTGTCTTAATTATTTATTTGAGACTATATGATTGTTTAGTTATCGCGGTTGAGCATTGATGTTGTTTGTTTTTCCTTGTGTTTTTTCATTATTCTTTTATTCCTATCTATGTTGTATTTTTCTTCTAGTTTTCCCTTATTATTTATTATTCTTTAAGGTTGTGTAATTGTTTTAAATAATTTTTTTTTATTTTTTTCCAATATGTATTTCTAATTGTACAAAATATCTTAATTGGGTTTTCAACAGCTATCATTATAAAGGTGGTGTGTTTAAGTATTGTTTATTTTAAAACCATGAAATAAAATGAAAACTATTTAATCCTATTTATTTTTAAATTTTTGTACCATTTTTATTTTATGAAATAAATTAAATGGAATCATGGAGGTATTTTACTAGATTTTATCTCACACCTAATATACTCACATTGGTGGGTATGTGGTCTTCATATCTTACGTAGGTTGTTTGGTCATGAGTTGTCATTTGTTTATTTGAAACACACTCATTTTGGAAGATTGTGATGGTTGGTTCATGGTGGTGACCTGAGAGTGGCATGGTGATGAGTAGGTAAGTCTCCTAGGTTCATAAACCAGTTTGGATCATGTTATGTATCATCCACCCGAACCTTCTGTATTAGTTTTCTCCTTTATTTTTTAGATTTATAAATATTATATAAATCTGTTTTATTCTTTTATAATTATATTTTTATTACTTTTTATTATTATTTATCATTATGACATATTTGTTTGTATCATGTTTATTTTTACTATTTATTCCCTTATCAGTATTTTCCAACATATGGAGACCACATGTTGGGCTTCCATTTTAAACTCATGGCATGGTTTATTTGGTATTAAGGGTAAAATCATTCCAAATGGTTGTATTATGATACCATAGAACTAGTTAAAAGACTAGGGTGATCTAGAATGTTCCTTTAGATTTATGTAGAGATGGGTCATGTTCTAGGATAGTAGTTTACAAAAATGGTACTAAATTCCTCTTTTATTTGGGATTCAATGGTAGTTATAAATAGAAATTTCTAATATTTAGTGGTAGAGGCATAGGAGTTCCATGGATAAATATTTTTTATATTAAACCTAATGTTTCTATGGGTATTCAAGAGTTTTATGTTAATTTTTTATTTTATAATTTTTTATTTTTTAGATATTTTGATATGGTTTTCAGATGCTCTGTGTTTTAGGGAGATCCCCATATATGTTTCAAGAGATTCCTAGATTCAGGGTGAAATTGGGGGGAAATCTAGGAGGTGCATGGTTAAGGCACACAGTCTTTCAAACCATGTTAAATCCGTGTGAAACCATGTGGGGAAAATTCAAATGGCACTAGTATTATTGGTGAATATTTCAGTAAACTATGCATCCAAACCATGCACAATGGAAAAAAATAGACATTTTTTTTTGTGTTCACTCCTTTGGTGTTTTTTATTTCTCTTATGATTTAATACACTTGTTTATAAATAATTTGGTAAAAATTGTATTTTAAAGGTTTTTTTCAAAGTTTTAAAGTAAAGTTGTATAGTTTAGTATTTTTCTTTATTTTAGAAACCATGTTTGTATTTTTTAAGTTGATTTTTTGAAAATAATTGAATTTTAGTAAAAAAATATTTGAATAAAACAAAATGATTTTGGGGTTGTGTTGTTCTTCAGAGAATTAATTTTAATTGGGTTCAAATAAAAATACATCATTTCATTTGTGGTAGAGTTTTTTTGATATTTAATAAAAGGAAATGGGATTGGGGTTGTATTATTTTTGAAGGAAGGAATTTTAATTTGGTTCAAATTAAAAGATTTGATTTCAAGTATGGTAGAGTTTTTTTAATATATAAATTCATTTTTTACTGGTGTTTGTTTCTATTGAAAAGGATTTGGATGAACCAATGTGGTTTTTTAAGATGGAAAGAATATATTTTTTAAAAAATTGAAATTTAATTATAATGGGTGTTTAATATTCTGATTGGTTTGATTTATAGATTATTATCCCTTATATTGGGATGATATGGATTGATTTATTATTGTGTTTTATTTATATATTATAATGTGAACCTATAATGGAATATAAAATTCAAGAAGATAATGCTTTGGGTAATTTTTCTAATTGCCTAAAAGTTGTCTTTCCATTCCCTAACTCTACCTAAACTATAAAATGATCTCTAGGACCATCTTCATCTTGACTTTTGGATCATTTGTGATAGTTTTTTAATCAGTATTCACAAGTGTTTATGGGTGAACAAGGATCCCAATCGGTGACCAATTAGCTAAAAAATATAGATGATATAATTGAGTCACTACAATCTCACAAAAAGTTTAGGGTGAGTTTCACTATTTCTTAATTTGAAGTATAGGTTTGGAGTAGTATATTATCACTCTCCATTCCCAACTATTTTAGTTTTATTTATTAGGGATATTTAAATGACTCCTTCATCAAATGGTTTTATCTCAAGAGAGTGAGATTTTATAAGGCATTATATTTCTTGAGTGTTCATTATTATTATCAATCAATAAAGAAACATATTGAAAATTTCACTAGGATAGTGACTTTACCCATAGATTTAGTAATTTATGATTTAATAAACTCTTGGTCGTTTCCGAGATGCATATATCTAGACCATAGTTTATTGGTGTTTTAGTATGTCATAAATATATGAACTTAGTTGATTTATAAGGCCATAATTGTAAAATTGATTTTTGAAATGAAACCTAAAGAAAGTGATTTTTTTACCCCATATAGTGTCAATAAGGGTGATCCAGCCAGTGGGAAATTGAAACTAGATGGTGATGATGATGGAAAGTCTTTTTCTCAACCTATAGTTCCTTTATTGGTAATGAAAAATACATTAGTATGTTTTCAGTGTAGAAATTTTTGGAATGCTAAGTGTAATGATCCCAACCCAGGAGCCACTAAACTGGTGCCCTAAATTAGGTCTCCACATGGCCTCAGATGAGCCTCCCCATATGACATAGGTTGTCAACTAGTGTTGAGGGTCTAATATATCAAGTGTGGAGACTATACCCTATTTATCAAAGAAAGACACAAAAAATAACAAATTAAATAAAGGAATCAAAAAACAATAGATCAAAAACATGCATTAGCAATCATTTCTGAACAGGGTACATATACAACTAAAAAGTAAATATACCATGTCATTCTAACAGTGCCAAAATTTAAGGAAACCCAAAATAAAAATAAATAGCTAAATCCCCAAAATGGGTCCTGACTCTAAGTATGGATCCTCCTCCATGCACATACCAAGCCCAAATTAACTCCATTGCATCAGTCCTTTTCCCTTTTCCTAACCAGCAACCATGAAATATTCTTGAGTACCTAAAAGTGGCCTGAGCAGGGTGTGAGTACAACTCAGTAGGCCACCACCAACTATGTCTACAAAATATCCAGTCTAAATAGATAATGCATGAAAGAATTAAATAGTTGGAAAGGTAAAAAAAATACAGTTTAGGTTCCAATAGGTAAGAATATTCACTTAGTCCATTCCCATTACTAATTCCATTTTCATAAGTAATATCATCTTCTACCACTATGATCATTTTAAATACTTTCTCTATGTGTAAATCTTTTACTTATTTACACAATAGCCTAAACCGACAAGTCACTATGCATAAGGGTGTAAATAAAATTCTCTATATCACTAGATAAAACATATCATAAAAAATATTTCAAACTTACCTTGGAGCCTCAGTCCAAGTAGTTTCTTCTAATGTAGCTATTAGGGGCATAGATCCTTGATCTGAATCCTTAACCTGAGCATTCTAGGGGTGGGGTTTAGAGCCTTAATCCAACCCGACCCATGGGCATAGAACCTCAAGTTAATACCACACATAGCACCAAGTCATGTGCACATGATTATTTATCCATTTACCATATATACCATATCACAAACCAAAAATAATCCATAACACATAACATTCACATTTCATTTAACACATAAAACTCCCTTATCCCTTAACCCATTAACACCATTACTATTTACTTATCTGATCCCATTCAACCCATTCCCTTTTCATGCATTAACCCATTTATGATATTATATTACAAGCCATATCACATTTTAAACACTTATCAATTCACTAGTATTTACCCATTAATCATGTTCACCATTTCATATGCATTAACCCTCTTATGAATTTTAAGTACATTTTATAAATCACTTAACCCAATTTCATTTATTACGACTAACTCAATTAATCTTAAGATAAACAAACCCTTATGCCAAAATATAGACAAAACTATTCATTTCCCCTTTTTAATTCAATAAAATGTACCAAAATATTTTTCATTGGCTCTATATTATCACAAATCATTTATGATCTTACCATTACCATTTTCTATGTTTGGAATCATTGTCGTACCCCATGGGTGGCCCTTAATTGGTTTAGTCAACCTCAACGCACCCCATGGGGGTCTTGAGGGGTTCAAATCCTCGTTTAAACAACCATATTTTCCAAATATTACTAAGAACATTAAATTAACAAAAAACTAAAAAAACACACAACCATTTAATAAAAAATAAACATAAATACAATGGGAAATAACTTGTACCCCACTTTCCGTGAATTCGAAGATTAAGGCACCCCAAACCTTAGATTTAGATCTGGATTCAATATCTCTTTGAAGTACCTACCTAATATCCACTAGAAAAATAGGATTTTAGGGCTTTTAAACAAGAAGAACGAATCTACATTCCCTAATATGAAAACTAGAAGCAAGAGGAATATTATACTCACACAGAGATTTGATTCACAACGAATGGAATTAAAAATGACCTTGAATCGAAGGATAATGATCCCCTGGAAACTTAGGAGAGTTTGGTTCATCACTAGGATTGACAGGAGGAGAAATGAAAAAGAAATTGGGTAATATCTTAAAAATACCAAGGAGAGTTTTCTAATTTTTCCCTTTTTAATGGGGCGTATGGTTTGGCCGCCTGGTTTTCCAAACCATGCACCAACCGTGTCCAAGCCTCTTCCTAAGAGGGGGTGAGTCACACAGTTACCTAAGAAGGTAGTTGTAGTTTAAAAAACCATGTTCCAACCATGTGGTAAGCTTCTGTCCAAGGTTTCATTGTTTTTCTTCCCTCCTCGCATGGTTTTCACTAATTGTGCACCAACCGTGCAACACGAAGAAAATAACTTGGTTTCCCCTTTATTTCAAGTCTCAATCCCTCATAACACCCCCCCCAAACTCCCCACAAACCCATTAAACATTTATTTAACCTAATTTAGTGGATTAAACCCAAAATTTAAATGGGTACATACCTTCAAAAAATTTGAGATATTACAACCACCCCCACCTTATAATGGCTCATCCTTGAGCCACTCTTCTAAGAATCACTGAGCTTCTAAAGGAAAGATATCAGGTAACTAAGCCCATATATCTGACTCCCTCTCCAAAGTTTCCTCCTAAATATTTTATTGCTTCTATAAAAATCAAAAAAATGGCATAGTCTTACCTCTTAAGACTTTCTCACTACAATACACAATACAAACCGGATTCTCCTTGAAGGATGCATTTTCCTAAAGCTCAACATCCTCAAAATTGATTACATGAGATGGGTTTTGGTGATTATTCTGAAATTGTGACACATGAAAAATTTCATGTATACATCTATACTATTGTGGTAGATCTAATCATTACACCACTAGTCTGATCCCAACCACAATCACAAATGGCCCCACATACCTGGGCACCAATATTCCCTTCTTTATAATTCAATGGTGAACCAATCTTGGCGACACTTAAAGAAACACGCGATCACCCATGACAAACTCAAGGGGTTAACGATGATGATCTGTGTATGAATTATATCTATTTCATCTATTTTGATACATTTATAAATCAAACATACTTGTTTTTATGTCTCCTTCACTAGACTCAGTCCAAAAAACTCTGATTCCCCAACCTCAAGCCAACACAATTGAGATCTAGATGTTCTACCATAGAGTGCCACAAACAGTTCCATTTGAATAAAATCTTGGTAACTATTATTGTTGTAAAACTCAACTAGAACCAAATGTTTTTCCCAGGATCTACCAAATTATAGGACACAAGACCTCAACATCTCCTTTAATACCATAATAGTATTCTTTGATCGCCTATCTGTCTGCGGGTAAAAATGCATACTCAAAAACACTTATGTACCTAGTTCCCTATGAAATCCCTACCATAAGTGCGACATAAATCATGGATCCCAATATAAATCTATTTTTCATAGAACCCCATGTAACTGTACTATATCTTGAACATACAACTCACCCAGTTGATCCATGGTAAAAGTATCTTTAATTGGAAATAAATGACCCACCATAGTTAACTGATCCACAACTACCCAGATCACATCAATCTATTGTGGAATCCTCAAAAGTCCCACAATAAAATCCAATGCTACATCATCTCATTTCCATTATGTAATGGTAAATGGATTTAACAATCCACCTGGACACCAATTATTAGCCTTCACTTGATGGTAATTAAGGCATCATGCTACAAAAACTACAATCTCTTTCTTCATTTTTGACCACTAGTACTACCTACAAAGATATCGATACATTTTAGTCATACTAATATGCATAGCCCACCTTTCTACATGACACTCACACATCAAATATTCTCATATACATACTGGTAAAACAAAAAAGGACAAAAACATAAATGATCCCATCATCTCTAATGGTCTGACCAGAATGTGACTCGATGCCTTTCAAATTTCCTCACAAAGACAAACATTTTGGATCATCACACTTACTCTCCTAAATTTGGATTAGAAACATGGAATAATGTACTAAGGATGAAATGGTCATCCACCCATGCCCATCTTGTACTTCTATATGTATCTCAGTGAATAGATTCATCATCCTCCACTCAGAACTTGATTCTTTAACTACATGATTTTGATTCCTCTAACTCAAAGCATCTATAACACTACTTCTATTTCTTGGTTTTTAAACCATCTAAAAATTGAAGGAATACATGTACTCAACCCATATTCTATGTTGGAGATTCAAATGTTTTAGGGATAATATTTACTTAAGTATATTATGATCAGTATACACCATGAAGTGTTATCCCAAAAAGTAGTGCCACCAACACTTTAAGAAATTCACCATTACATCTAATTCCAGATCATGTGTATGGTAGTTTATTTCATGAGGTATCATATTTTTTGAACCATAATAAACTATTCAACCATCCTTCATCAGTACCACCGCAATAACAACACCAAATGTATCACAAAACAAGGTATACTATTTTCTTGTCTTGGTTAAGACTACAACTGGTGCGGTATTCAAATGCTTATTTAAATCTTGGAAAGAATTCTCACATTCCTCAGACCATTCAAACTTGACGCCCTTCTGGGTCAAACTTGAAAGTGGTGCTGCTAAATGAGAAAATTATTTAATAAAACATCAGTATTAGTCAGCTAAACCTAGAAAACTCCAAAAATCATAAACATTCTTAGGCGACTCCCAGGATACAATTGCCTACACTTTCATTGGGTCCATTGACACACCTTCCTCTGAGATGATGCATCCTAATAAACAAACCTTTATGATCCATAAATGAAATTTGAATAGCTTGTTGTATAGAATATGCTCTCTTAGTGTAATCAGAGTGATGTTAAGATGTTTGGCATGATTTTCATGATTTTTGGAGTACACTAAGAAGTATTCAAAAAAGAAAACCATGAATTTACCTAGATAAGGATCGAATATTTGGTTCATAGATAAATAAACACTACTCACACATTGGTCAACCCAGAAAGCATGAAAAAAAACTCATACAACCCATACATGCTACTAAAGATAGTCCATGGTATACTAGAAGGTCTCACCCTTAGCTGATGATACCCTGACCTCAGATCAATTTTTGAAAACAATGAAGCACCTATTAGCTTGTAAAAAGTAATCAATATGAGGAAGAGGGTATTGATTCTTAACCTCCATCTGGTTCAGCTTCCAATAATAAACCCACAACTATAGTGATCCATCATCTTTCTTCAAAAACAACATAGTCGATCCCCAAGGTGATGTACTAGGATGGATAAACCCATTATTCTACAACTCCTCCAACTGAGTTTTGAGATCCTTGAGTTTTGTCAGTGCCACTCTATATGGCAGAATGGAAACATGTTCTACTCTCGGCAACAACTCTATCTTGAACTCAATATACCTCTCGGGTGGTAGCCTCGATAAATCCTCATGAAATACATACTGAAGCTAATACACCACTAGAGGAAATGAATAGTTCTCTACTTCCCCATCCTCAAGCCTGAGAGAGGAATATTGGGTTGTGAGTTCACCTAATTACTAACAAACTGGACCTGAATGGCCAGGCCGAACATCCCATTCGCCATGATGAACATACGTGTCTCCCTCAAGAGATGTTAACATTACCCAATCACAATAACAGTCAATGTGGGTGTGATATGTCACTAGCTGGTCCATCCCCAAAATCAAATCAAAATCTGACATCTCAAGCATATATAAATCCCATAGGAAATGGTACCCACCAACCTTGATTCTATACCCCTTAAATGTTTTGAAATTCTCTGATCGCACCCCTAATGGAGTATCAATTAACTTGATCCCACACAACTTCTCTATATCTACACCAAACACAACAAAAAATTGTGTATAAATTAATGAATTTGAGGCACTTATATCAAATAAAGGACTAGAAAGTGTAGAGACCACAAGAATCGTACCTCGAACAATCGATGGTCTAGCCTTGATACCTCTAGGTGTAGAATGAACACATGAAGCTGACCATTCCTCTACCCTAGAATTTTGTATGAGTTTCTTATGCCGCACTTACTTTCTAGTATAGACACTCTATCCATAGATTACCATTCCCACCACCTCAATGAGTGTGATTGTAAGAGATCCAGCTTCCTACCTAGTATGGGGTAACTGACCCCTTGCTTTCACTCTACACTAGGATCAGCCCTCCATAAATACCCACATGTTGAGAGTTCCCATAGAACCTCTACACATTCCCCGACCAGCCACATGTCTGGAACTCAACTAAAGGTCAAGGACATAGCAAAAAACCTGATCACTACCCTGGGAGGCCGGTTCCCTTTTTTGACTACCCTAACCACCACTACCCTGGTGAAATATCTCAAAGTGGCACTTCCTACTGTCAGAAGCCACACCACTGAATCTCCCAATTCAGATTACATGCCCAGTACCTAGATCCTCCTTGAAATTTCTTTCTAAAAGAAGGGTTTTATCTACCACTTGAGAAAACCACTTCAAAGAGAAATTTCAAGTGTGAGTATAACTCGGTAGGCCAACTCCAATGATTTCTAAAAAATATCCAGTCAAAATAGACAGTGCATGAAAGAAGTAAATAGATGACAATGTAAACAAAATAAAACTCAGGTTCTAATAGGTAAGAATATTCACTTAGTCTATTCCCATTACTAATTCCATTTTCATAAGTTATATCATGTTCACTAGTAACTTAATTTTCAACACATTCTCTATGGGTTATTCCATTACTTATTTACACAACTGTGCATTCTAGGAGTGGGGTTTAGAGCCTCAGTACAACCCGACCCATGGGCATAGAACCAAAAGTCAATAACCCACATACCACCAAGCCATGTGAACATTGTTATTTATCCATTTACCACATATACCATATCAAAAACCAAACATAATCCATAATAAATAAAAAACACATTTCACATTTTATTTAACACGTAAAACACCCTTATGCCTTAATCCATTAACACTATTACAATTTACTTAGCATATCCCACTCAACCCATTCCATTTTCAATAATTAACCCCTTTATTAGATACTATTAAAACTCATATCACATTTTAAACAATTTTCAATTCACTAGAATTTACCCATTAAACATATTCATCATTTTATATACATTAACCCTCATGAATTTTATGTACATTTCATAAATCACTTAGCACAATTCCCTTTATTACAACAAACTTGATTCATGTTAATCTAAACAAACCCTTATTACATTACCAAAATATTAACACAACTATTCATTTCCCCTTTTTAATTCAATTTAATGTAATGACATATTATTCATGGTCTCTACCTTATCAAAAATTATTTTAGGCTCAGCATTACCATTTTTTATGTTTGGAATCGTTGGTGCACCCCATGGGTGGCCCTAAATTGGTATAGCCAACCTCAATGTACCCCAAGGATATCATTAGGGGTTCAAATCCTCATTTAAACAACCATATTTACCAAATATTTCTAATAACATGAAATTCACAATAAGTGTAAATCAAAAACATAGCCATGAAATCACAAAGCAACATAAAGACTATGGGATATAAATTAAATAGCACCTACCTCAAATCCAAAGATGAATACACCCCCAACCTTAGACTTAGATACAAATTCAGGAACCCTTTAAAACCCTAATCTAATATCCACTAGGAAAATAGGGTTTTAGGGACTAATAACAAGAATAATGAATTTATAAGCCTTAATCTGGAAAAGATAAGCAAGCGGAAGATTTGACTCACCCAGATCTTTGATCCGCAACCAATGGTGCTCTAAATGGACTTGAATCAAAAGAGAAAGATCCCTTGGAAGCTTAGGAGAGTTTGTATTGTCACTAGGGTTTAGAAGAGTATAAATGGGGAATAAATTGGGTAAGAACTTAAAAATATTGATGGGGGAAGTTTGGTAATTTTTCACTTCTTAATGGGGCACACATTTTGGCCACATGTTTTTCCAAACTGTGGGTCAACCTATGCCCAAGAGGGGTTGAGCTGCACGGTTACAAGGGAAAGCCTACATGGTTTTACAAACCACGTTCCAACTGTGTAAGAAGGCTTTATCCAAGGTTTCATGGTTAGGTTTCCCCCCTCACCCAGTTTTCACTAACCATGTGCAAATCGTGCAACATGCATCAAATGGACCGGTTTCTCCTTTCTTTCATATCCTGAGCCCTCAAAACACCCCGAAACCTCCTCAAACACCCAGTAAACATTTATTTAACCTAATTTAAGGGATTAAAACCAATATTTAAACAAAATATACCTTCAAAAATTCTAGGATCTTACACTGAGACCTCATGTTTAACACCTCCAGGGACCTATTATATTTTTGGATATCATAATCACTTATAAAGTTTTTTTATTTATATGTATTTTAGAAGAATAAGTCTCAAAACCAACTTTGATAAATGAATTATTCATTGATATTACTTCCATTGAAGTTTCATAATATGATTAATTTTTTTGAGAATTTCCTCTTTTGGAATTTTTACTTTTTAGGGAATTGTATTACATATTGTGTATACCTCACTCCTTTTTTTAATGTATAAAATAGTTTTGGTTTTATTTGATTGTATTTTATATATGATTATTAAGTTTTTCCTTATTTTGGAAAAAAAATTTGGGGTTTTGGTTCCTTTAAACAACATTTAATTGAGTTCTTTATTTTGTTTCCTCTTGATAGTGTGGATGAATTGCACTAGAGATTTTTTTCTCTCTAGTGGTGAAAACCCCATTTGTTCTACTTTATTAGTTGATATATATATTTGGTGGGGAGACCTTTATAGGTAGATTTTCATTTTCATTATTTTTTGGAGTTATCTTCCTGGGTGATTTTGGTTGGGATTTTTTATTTATTGTGGCTCTGGTGCCCAAATATATTTTACAGTTATTGGTTATGTTTTGTCCTTTGGTTCAGTTTTGGATTTTGGAGTTGATTATAAGTCATGGTATGTATTTTAATCTTCCCAAAGACACTTATATTAAGGGAATGTGCATCCCAAAATCTCACCATGTTTATTCCCCTACATTATTTCATTGGGTACTGTACACTTTTGGAACTATAGCACTTCATTGGTTACTAAATCTGTAGTTATTTTAGAGTAGTCCTCTCAAGGATTCCGTTGTTTAGGTATCTTGTTCTATATCTTATGTTCATAAAATTGTATTATTGATTAGGTACTTTTTAAATTTGAGGTTGTATTGTCATTCCCATTATCTTTAGTTGTCAACCACTTTTTAGGGGAAGAAAGCAGTATGGTGGGTAGAATTATGACACAAAAAAAATTCACTTTTTTATTTATATTTATAAGGTTATGTTCTCCATTGAAATAGGATTGTATCAGGGGAGATTTTTGATATTTTTTATTATTTTCCAAGGCTACATGGTTTGGAAAACTATATAGTATAAATTATGTAGTCTCTCTAGTTTTTAGCAGTCAAAACCACACAGTTATGATACCATTTGTCAAACTGTGCGAGTAAACCATATGACCTTATTAGTTTGTTGTATTTTTTTAATTTCACCTTCTTTTTAGTTGGGGATTTTTCTAATATCTTATTCCATTTAATGTCCTTGACTAATGTGCCTCCTAGTCCCTCTCCATCTACCTCCAAGACTTTTTATGGTGGTTGTAGGGTGATTTCTTGGTGGATCTTCACATGGATTTAAATATATGAGCTCATCCTTCCACGTTATCTTGATTTACCACAATTTTTGCCTCTCTTATCTAACTATAGTTCCCATATTGGCTAATATTCATGGATATAATTATCTGAAATTTTGTTTTTTTAAATTATAAGGGTTGTGAGCCTTCTCTTATAACCTATTCTTGCAATTTTCATTAAAGGAGATATGGTTGTACTAGTTGAGGTAGGTGTTTCTATGTCATTTCCCTTTATTTGAGAGAAACGTGGAATATTGGTATTTTAAACATAATTTGGAACTTGGATAATGAAGTTTACTCTATCTAGAATAAAATTTTCAAATTATCTCCGTGTTTTCATTTGGTTTTCCTTTGACATAATGGAGTATTTTCATAGTTCACAAAAACTTTAATCTAAAATGGTGTTTTATTAATTTTATGTGTTTGTTAAAATTTCAATTATGGTTTTCTTAAAAAATGATTTATTCATGGTTTTTTGGATCAAATATGTTTATAATGTGGATTATTTCATATATTTAAAGGTTTTACATGTTTTTGGGGTGTTTGGCTTATGGAATTGTTTAGTAACAACTTGAGATTGATTTTGATTGTTATTTGGTGTTGTTTATGATTTATCTAGGATATAAACTTGGATTTAAAATCTTTTAAAAAGGGATTTACAAAATGTATAGTGTCAAAGTAACAATAAAAGGGCATGGATGACACATTATGAAATGTTATTTGATTTATTGTTGGATATTCTCTTGTTGAGCCCAATTGAGGTGTATTGTTGTGCTTATGTGTGTTGATAGTTGAATGAACTATTATTAATGTTATTATTTTTGTTAAAGGGGGTCACTAAAGAAGTTTTTGATGGTGTGATGGATATGATTTTTTTGTTAGACTTAGTCCTCATTATTATCATGTGATTGACATTTTCTTGATAGTAGACCACCTCTTTTTATTATTCCATGAGGAATCATAGGCTTGTAAGTGGGAAATTGGTGGATCAATACATTTCTAGTAGAGTTATTTCACTAGATAGTGGTTCACATCTATGATTCATATAGCTTTGGAACATGTCACCAATGAGGTTAGTTGAGAGAGATTTGTGTGATAAGTATAGTACCATAAGGCCAAAAAACTAGAAGTTCCGCCTATGTACAACATGTATTTTTTAATCATTCCCTATGGTTTTACCTTATGATATATATCATTGGTTATTATTTCTTCATGAATTATATGTCAAGTGTGTGGAATAATTCTTGATCGTATCCTACTTGATGTTTTGGTTTTTTTTTTGAGAATTGATGTTATTTGGTGTGACTTTAATTTTTTCATTATTATTTTATAAATTTAAATGGAATATATTTCCTTATTGATTTTAATTATTCATTATTATTTTTTAAGTATGAGTAAAGTTTACAAATAATGGGTTGAGTTGTTTTCTAAGATGTATTTCAAATAGTAAATGAAATGTTTTAATTGGATTTTCAATGGATATCATTGTAAAGAGGGTTTGTTTAAGTTTTGTTTATTTTAAAATGATGAAATTAAATGAAAACCTATTTTCTCATATTTATTTTTAAAATAGTGTACTTGGATTATTTAATAAAAGTAATGAAATGGACTCATGGAGTAGAGCCCTTAGACATGAACTCGCAAATTAATTTCTAAAAATAACATACTTTACACACTAGATTAGATACCCATACTTAATTATAATATCATTCACACATTATGTAACATTTATATTCCAAGGAACTTAAGGAATTAATAAATTTTTTAACTGGTAGAACCCATTTTCATTGTATTAAATGAACATATTTTCCACTATATGAGAAACTACTCGATCAATAAAAAGTATTCAACATCTCCCACAAATTTTCCACAAAAGATGATGTTCTTAACACGTCATAATTTTATTATCATTATGACTTAAGGAAATGGAAAAATAATAAATGGGTGAACTTATATTCTTAGTAAGGGTAAACATAAGTAATAAAAATCAAAGATCATAAGTGTGAATAATATGAGCATATGGGTATAACCATGATACATAATAAATTTATACCCAAAAAATAATAGATCATAAATCTTGGAATAATATAAGATTATGTCATAAAAATTATGCATGTTAGGGAAACAAAGTATACTTGAGAATTATGGAACATACATAAGACTATAAATAATAATATAGTGGATCAGGTATTACAACCCATTTCCCCTATTGGATAGGGCTTCACTCACCTACTTCCCTTGGTAGATTGAGCCATCAAAACTAGTTTCCCATTATCTCATGAGATATAAAATCATAACCAATGCATTGGAGGCTAATATAGGACCCTTTACGTCCTCATCCATACATATGTGTCCCACATAAAATAAATCATCATAATATCATAAATAAACCATGAAAAGAAAATGGGTTTCTTATCCTTTTCAATTTTAATCACAAAATAAAAACATTTATAACTCCATCAATAATTGTAACTGGATATACCCATGGAAAAAAATGGGTATCCAAAGATATTTAGTGACATTTTAGGTAAATACCATTCAACCAACAAAATAAAGAATATGGTATTTACATATTACAGATAAAGGGTATGTGGTTTGGTTAATAATTTCTCAAATCAATTGATATATACGTATCTAGGTGAAAACCCTTTTATAAAAGGAATCAAAATAGGGTACTCACATATGGAAGTAATTGGAATAAAAATTATAGTCATACATCAGAGATGATTAGGAAAGAAAAATATAGTGATTGGTTATTCCTCCAAAAGAACAAGAAAATAAATAGACATAAAGATAAACATGGTGGATGGTAAAACTTAAATAATATCATTAATCATCATAAGATATTTAAAAGGGAAAAAACTTATATGGAAAAATACTTATTATGCGTTTTATAAAAATACACTTTGAAAATAACAAATTTCCTTAATATTTTTAATTAATTTTCAAAGAATTATTTTATAAAACTAATAGAAAAGTTATTTATTTTATAAAACATGAAATAATATAGATAATGTTTCATATAAAATGAAAAATTTAGTAGAATGCTTTTTTCACATGGATGAAAAACATTAAAAGATATTTAGAAGGCATTTTTAACATTATCACAAAAATATGAAGTTACAGGCCCTTTATAAAGTTATTTTCTAAAATGTGATGTTATAAAATTAAAAAATGTTTACTTTTTAAAAAAACATCAATATAATAACCTTTTAAATGTGGGTTTCAATATAAAAAATATTTGAGAGGATTGAAACATTTTTAAATATTTTAAAATACCTTTATTGAAAACACACATCATTAAAAGCATAACAAAATTTTCTTTTTAAAATAAGAGTATGGAAATATGGAGATCACATGAGATAATAAAAAAATATCTTTCTAACTATAAAGGATAACATTTTTTGGAAAGTAAATTATGGATGAGGAAGGGAAACTATCTTTAAAGAGGGTGGGAATTATTCTCAACAATGATATACTTCTGAGAATGAAGTTTTATCAAGGTAAAATATATAAAATAAAAGTAAATTTTAAACTATAGATGAAGATAAAGAACTTATAAATAAAATATTATGGTGGAAGAAACCAATATTAGAATAAATAAGTTCAATAATAATAATTTTAGCTTAATGAAGGGAGTTGAATTAACAAAAATCCTTACAGTAATGGTAACATAAGAATAATGGGAGAGTTACTATTAAATATATATTAAAAAAACATGATATAAAATATATTCATTATAATTGAAAAAAATGTATCATTGGATACACCATATGAATTAAATAATGGTTCATAATATCAAACAATTCTCATGGCGTTAAAAATGAGACAAATAAACCCTTAAACATTTTTCAATTTGGGAGTCAAATCCCATGGGAGAATGAACTGGTAATTATGAATTTAAAATAATGAAATATAATAGAATCATAGTAAAATTGATAATGGGATATTATTTTTACAATTAAAAGTAAAACAATGTGTATAACATAAATATGCCTCAAGGAATTCAACTTTGAGACAAAAAACTCATACCTCTCATCCTAAATTCCTTAAATGTACTTTAACCTCCTATATCACAAAAATAAAAATATTAATAAATTAAATAATATCTTAATGATGTACATCTTCATTTATAATATTCATATATAGTAATTATCTATATTAATTCTTATTAGTTTCTTTTTTACATATTTTCTCACATCAAGTGTTTTTAGTTTTGATCATTTGTACTAATTTCATAATATTTGTTTTTATATTAATTAATATTATAAATTTAATATTTACCAGGTAATTAAAGTTTCTATTGGGAATTATTTATAACAATTTTTAATTTTTAAAATTCCTTTTATGACTGTTTTAGTCTTTATCCATGAAGATGAATCGTTAACAATAATGTTTCAGTGATTCTTGTAAAATTAAAGGGGTTTTCTTAATTAATGAATTTTATAAAAATGATAAAATTATAGAAAATAATAATAATAATAATTTAAATATTTATATCATATTATACTAGTAATTATTTTCCCATATTAATCCATGATATAAATTCAATACCTTTTTCAAGTAGGTGGTTTAACAGGCCGAAACCTGAACACGCCATGATTAATGGAGGACTAAGTGGTGGTTTATTTGTAACATCTATATACAAGAAGAATAAAATTCATATTTAATTTTTATTATTTTGATATAAGATAATTTAAAGGAATTATAATAAGTGGTAATGGATATGAAAATATTACATAATATGAATAAAAATATTTTCCTCTTAGTGTGCTTGTTTTAAATGATTGAATTAACGATGATTGTTTATTGATCATATAATTAACAGGTTATAAATTTTTTTATAATATAACAACAATTATATCATTAAAATAATATTTATACACAGAAAAAATTCTTTGTATGATCAATGAGGGGAAATAATGAACAGTGGAATGCATCGTTCCATGGTGGTGGTGGTCTGCATGTTTGCATAGATGATGATTTCCCTTTCATAAAAATTGAGAAAGGAGTAATTTGGTTGATAATTTAAGAATAATAGTTTATTTAAAATTATAATAATTATATATTAAATTACCTATTTATACCAAACACAATATATGGTTAAGGAAAACAAACACATTACTTCGTGGAGGTAGTAGTCAACACAAACACATGAATCGCATTTTCATTTTTCATAAGGGAAGAGGGGAAAGGTGGTTAATTATTAGTCTATTAACATAATAACATTGATTATATAAATAATACTTATGTAACCATATATTTATAATTAAATTATAATTGTAAATATAACATATAAAGGAAATAAGTTAAGTAAAAAGGATTACTCATGTTAAGCACTTTAAGATTTCCATGGAGGATCCCTTAGAAATAGAGGGATAAGGATAACATTTTGTGAGAAAAAATATAATAGAATCTATAGAGTATTAAATGGGAAGTAAAATTTTATGGTTTTATGAATAAATCTAATTTTTGTTATTGGAATTTAAGGGTTGGTGGGGGCCTTTTTAATAAGTGATATGGGATGACATTTTTTTAAATACACATAACATTTTAATAATGGGAAGTAACTCTAAAGAAAAATATCCCCAAAAATTGGGAAATAATGTAGTAGGAAGATATAAGTTCAAAAAATAATAAACAATTAAATTTAACACATGTTTTAAATCATTTTCAACTCTTTACCATTAGATTTTTCACTTTTATCGTTTTAACTTTTACTATAGTAACTAGTTTTTTCCTTAGTAGATCATTTTGAATGTCCATAATTAAATAATTTAGAACTAATGATTCAAAATTTTAAATCTTTTTAATAATATTAAATTTATAATACTGATATAATATAATTTAAAAATAGTAAATGTATAATTCATTAAAACAATTTTAGTGAAAAATGCGATTTATGTTTTAAAATATCAAATATAGCTTTATAAATTAAACATAATATTTAAAATTTTATTATATTAAATATAAAACATATATTAGTTAAATATATGTATCTTTTGTGTTTTTTTCATACACCCAAGTGATTCCATAAAAGGCACAATTTTAACAAAAATAGTGTTTTCACTATTAACATAAAAGTCAATATTTTCCGTAAAAAAATCAAAATTTAATCTTAATATAATATAGTTATGATTAAATAAAAAATGAGTTCATTTTTATAGATTCAAATTTTAAAATTTTAGAATTCAACTTTTAAATAAAAACATAAAAATTTAATAAAAACTATTTTCATTCAAAAAATAACCTTTTAAAAATATTAATTATATATATTCTTATTTCCTATCAATTACTTATAAAATTGGTGTTGGTATATTATTAATATAAAAAAAATATTACCCATAATATATTTATTTTCTTAAAACTAAACCCAAAAAAGAAAATTTTTAAAAAGTTTAAATTTTAAAATATAATTCAATCTTATTAATTATTTATCTCTACTAATTCAATTTATCAATGTATCAGCATTGATAATGATATTTAATTTTATTTATAAATATATTTTATAATTTGGTAACATCTTTTTCTACCTACCAATTCTACAACTACATTTTAATTATTATATAACATTTCAAGGTTTATCATGGTTTATTATTGCATGTAAAACAATTATTGGACATGTTAGGGTTTAATTATAAAATATATATAATTTAAATTCTTGAGGTGTTAGAAACCTTGGTGTCCTACTAGACTTTGGATCACACCCAACATACTCAAAATGTTGGGTATGTTCTCTTCATGTCTTATATATATTTTTATGTCATTGATTATGGGTTTTATTATAACTTATATCATTTAGGAATCATGTGATGTTTGGTTTGTGGTGGTGACTTGGGAGTCACAAGGTGATGGGGTGGTTGATATCCAATATTTATAGACAAATTTGGGTCATGTTATAAATCAGCCTCCCCAAACTATGAATTTTTCTTTTATTTTGGTTTGTATATTTATAAAAATTATAAAAATTATTTTTATTTTACTATTATTTTATTTATAGAATTAATTTTTATTATTTATCATTATGTCGTATTTGGTTGGATCATGTTTTGTTGTTTTTGTTTATTTTCATGCTTCTAGTTATATCCCATGTCTGGTTTATTTGATCTTGAGGCTAAAATCATTCCTAAATGTTTGTATTGTGATACCCTAGAACTAATCACTAGCTCGGGGTGATCGAAAACATGCCTCAGGCCTTCTAGTAAGCCATATTGGGTACCAAGTCAGTTATTTACAATGTATATTTGAACAAAAAACATTCAAAATTTTATGAAACCATAGATTAGAACCTAAATAAATACAATCATAAATTTTATGATTTTTAGTCTATAAAATATCCATGAACACTTTTAATGAATTACAAAAATATAACAAATAATTAACTCTATACATCTTGAAAATTTAAATTGATTCTATAATCTCTTCTCATAGTTTGTCACAATGTCAATCACCAAATCAGGTTAGAGACATATCCAATGATATGGATGGAATAAATGAGAGGCATGAAAAAATATAATGTACCATTCCCTAATTTAAAATCACAATATACTCCCTTTACTATTATTCAGACATGTTAAATTCCTCATTAATAGAATTAAAATCATATTTCTCATCATAAATAAATTCTCTCATTCACTTATTAAAATTAATTACATTGTGAATAATTTCATTCTCATAAATCTATAAAATTCAACCATCTTAACCATATTAAATTCTATGTAAATATTTTAAAATCCTTTAGTTACCCCTCTTAATTA
Organism: Viscum album; assembly: GCA_963277665.1. Taxonomy (NCBI): domain Eukaryota; kingdom Viridiplantae; phylum Streptophyta; class Magnoliopsida; order Santalales; family Viscaceae; genus Viscum; species Viscum album. Next base: position 2,136,305,253 of record OY728156.1, on the reverse strand, counting down.
ATTTATAAAATATATTTCTATAGTCAGGTGTTTACAAAATATCCCATAATTTAGTAAAAAACCCATAAGGATAATTCCATAGTTCTCAATGAAATGAAACTTAATTAAATGAACTGAATTAATTTATCATAACCATTTAACAAAAGAAAAAATATATAGATGCAATAATTTTCCTCACTATAAATATGTTTTGCCCCTAAAAATCCTCTTATATTCCTCAAAGAGCTCTAGAAATTATTATTGCATATGATATTCCATATTTTACATTTCCTCTTGGATACTACTGTGTTTCTAGAACATTGGATATAGAGGAATAAAACTTGCCCTCAGAATATTTTCATTCAAGTCTAAACTTTTTGTAATTATTTTAGTAAAAGTCATTTTAGGATTGAAGTTCATTGATTTTCAATAAAACATATAAGATGAATCTTTTATCTCAATTTTGAAACATTAATGTTATTAAAAACTACTTCATACCCTCGAGGTAACATCAAATTGTATACCAAATCACCAATTCATTCCATAATCTTAAAGGGACCCCAATAACATGGTGTTAACATCCCATGATTTCCTAGTTTTTGATATCCTAAAGGAGGATACATTTTCACAAAGACATAGTCAACCACACTAAAGTCTAAGGGTTGTAACTTTTAATCAATATATGAATTTTGTTAACCTTGTGTAATTTCTTTTTATTATGGAATACTTTAATATTATTTATAGTATTTTAAACCAATCTCAATGAAATAAATGATTTTTTCACTAGTATTTATTCAAAAAATTATGATCACAATGATTATTGTACGATTATTCAAATGATTCTATAAAATTTTAAGATTGATAGGTGTTATTGAATGAAATTCCACCATATATAAATTATATTCCCAATATCTTCCAAAATCAAGCCCACATGCCCAAAAAAATATCTTCCAAAACCTATATAATCCATTTTTTCCCATACATCTTTGGATAATAATTCATTATTATCCAAAACTAAGTACCCATGTAATTTTTAATTACCTTCAAGAATCTAGATGTAAAAATAGTATCTCTATATAAAATAAAATATTTAATAACTTCATGAAATTTATGAATTCCTTGATATATAAATTTACAAGTTCCTAAAATGAATATATCTCCCACATTAGTGACAAGTGTGATTAAATCATAATCTAATCTAACATCACCCAAATAGAAATATGCTTCAATGCTAATCTAGGTAAAACTACCAAAACATTCATAAAAAATACTTCACATTTCCATGTTGGTATAGGAAAAGATTGTGACAACCTAATTAGTGGAAAATTATTTAAGTTTAATTACTGACAAACCAAACATTTGGAAACATTATTTTCACTTCCTTTATTTATACTCAACCAAAATAAATAAATACATAGTATCATGGTACATATTTTTAACCTATGTATGTGCCACCCAACTTAAATAATAAAATATTTTCATAAATTATTAAGTCAAAGGAATAAGAATAACCATTCAATATATAAAGTGAAGAGGCAATTATGAATCCATGCTCCACTTGTTGGGGGTATTCACTTTAGAAAATGTATCTCTAATTACATTCAAGTCATAAAACCATGAGTCCTTCACTTATTCTAATAATTTTAAATCTTTATTCAAATAAGAAATAACCACATGATTCTCGTTTTCATTTATATCTAAATTAAAATCAGCTAACATTCCCCTTAACAACTACTTCCCTTCATCTTCCTTGGTAGTATTATTTTGAGTCTTCCTACTCAAATTATTAGATAAAACATCTCCCATTAATAGTTTATAAGAAATTATAAAATTAAAGGATTTAATGTACTCTACCCGCGTTCTCTGCCATAAGTTTAGATGTCATTATGAGAAAATAAATTTCAAAATTTTATAATCATTATTCCCCATGAACTTTTACCAAAGTGATGATGTTTATAACTTTTTAATGCATGAACCACAATAAATAAATCATTTCTTAGTTGTTTTCAACTTCCATAATCCATACATATGGACATAAAATCCTAACACAATAACACAACCTAAACCTCAACATCACAATTTACCTAATAGACATAACCCTTATTTAGAAAAATAAATATTTATATTGAAGTTACTATTTTATTTAATTATTCAATGAAATTTTTAAACTTTCCATTATATTAAAATTGAACTCAAATTTGATTCAACCTAAATATTGGTGAATATTATTTTGATAAGTTCTGAATAGTCCATTAGAAATACAAAGTTATTATAAGAAGGTTATAAAGTTAAAAAACATTCTTAGGACTCTCCTAATACATTAAAACCTTAAACATATTAGGTTCTATTAAGAATCCATTATCTGAAACAACATTCACAAAAAACCTCACCTCTTAAATGTAGAACTGGCATTTAGTTAACCTTCCATAAAAACTATGATCAAATATATTTTATAATATAACTTATAGATATCTTTTATAACATATATTTTATATTGATAAAATCATGACATCATCCAAAAAACACAACCAAAAAATTTTCTGAATACTTATGTAAGATTAAATTCGTTAAACCCATGAACTCTTTATGTGTGTTAGTAATATCAAATTCATAAAAAAACTCATAATATATATAATGAGTTTATAAATACATAATTTCTATGTATTATTCCTTCAGAATTTACTGGTTATTAATAACTTGTATATCAATTTTAGAAAACAATTTTTCACTCATTAATTGATCAAATAAATCATCGATATGAGGTAAATAGTTCATATTATTTATTATCACATAATTCAATTTATGGTATTTAAAATATAACTAGAAAATACTATTATACATATTAGTAAATAGTATCATTTTAACAAAATTTAAAGTTCTAGGTTAAATAAATCAATTTTTATTAAATTCTACAAACCATGTGCTTAATTCTAATAGTTTTAAAAGTTTTATTTATTTATAAGGAATAACAATTTGATTTATTCTAGGAAAAATATCAATAGAAAATTATACCTATATGATTACAGGTAATCGTAATAAATACATTGGAAATAAACATGGATAATTAAAAAAATTTACAAGATATTTTGGTTAAATAGATTCCTCACTGGATTCAAAAATCTATATTACCAATTAACAAGAGATGGATGCAATATCTTGAGAAATTAGACCACTTTTAAATTCATTAAAATATCATTCCCCTTAGAAGGTATGATCAATACAATTAGTTCAAACAAAGAAAAATCTTCTTCTATTGGAGTAAATATGTGATTTTCACTTGATAATCTTGTTCATCTAGGTGAGAATCACATATATTTTCATTAAAATAACTATAAATTATCATTAAATTTCTATATAACCAACCATAATAGTGAATAATGGATATTTGAATCCTTTTTTCATTAATTTGATCCATTTTTATTTCAATTCTCATAGTATTAGGGATTAATTAAATATGAAAACCTAGAAGGTATACTACCCACATAGATATAAAATAATAAGATTCTCTAGGGTAAAATAATATGAAAATGAGATTTAAATAAATCAAAATAGTACCTCAAAAAATTAAAGTGCCACCTCAATATTATCCTCCTTAAACACTTATTTAATTATAAAAATTTATACCTATTTATTTTTTTTGAACACTCCCTTGGGTTCCTAACTAAAATTTATTCCATTTTTCTATGGGAATATGTGATACTAGCAACAGGTTATATTCCGTTAATCTGGCCTTTTGAGAGAAAACTTACAAAATTTCTTTGAATATCCCATATTGTTACCATAATAATAGGGTTGATATTAAATGGGTAAATGAGTCTTTACAAGAACCATTACTCTACATTAATATCATATAAGTAATTTTCTAACATGATAAGAACTCGAGGACATTCTTATGGGTATTATTTTAAATTCTTTATACTTAATATTATGGTAACATAAAAAAAACTCTTTCCTCTATTTACCTATGGAAGAAAATCTATAACACTACACATATCTAACATATCTAATTTCACTATAGCTACACTACACTACACCTCCATATAAGTATTTCATTTCAGTTGGATAATCCTTAACCATATCTTTAGTAACAAACACTTCTCAAAACTTTATTATATAATACTATCATTTGTTAACAAATTTGGTTCAAACAATACAAGATCAGCAATATTTGAATCATATTCTATCATTAAAATTATTCCTTTCTCTAACCTTAGAATTTCAAAAGCTATATCAATATATAACTCCTTAAAAAAATTAATAATTAAATATCTTCTCAATGTTGTTCATATCAAGACATTTATTTTCTTTCAATTCTATCATCAATTTCCACCATTTATGTGTTTAGTTATTTTCAGGAAATCACTTATTTTGGGTTTATTGTTTTGATAAATTATAATAAACTTCAAATTTTTCATGCACTAACTTGAATTCTTTTACATTCTATTTTTTCACAAACTTAAATTCCAAATCATGTGTTTTAGTGAGATGAGTCTAAACCATGTATTTTTTGGAACATCCTAAAGATACATAAACCGTATCAAATGAAATATAGTTTAAAGCTTCCATTTTTATTATAATTCAAAAATATATATATGATTACCTTTAGTCTTTTCTATTCCCACAGTTGTAAATTCAGATCACAGCTATGAGGAATGGAATTGAAATTACACTATAAAAAAATTGATGCAATTTCATTTGTGCACTACCTCAGAACATTGAGATATTTTTTTTGAACTTGTTTTTAGTGTGTTCCTTAGATCTTATATGTGATGTTTTCCTATTTTAAAATCAATAATTATTCCAGATATAATAATTTACTTATAATCCATCATCATTAAAGTGATTTTAGGGATAATAATATTGATACTTCTGAACATCTAGTTAAAATAAGTTTGAGGAATGAATTTATACTAATAAATTTGATCAAATTGGAGCATAAAAATAGAGCTTACTGCTATAGACGTCAGTATAAGAATTAGGGGTTCATACTTGTATAATTAGATAATCAAGATTGATGAAGTTCTAGTTTCTTGGAACTTATATCCCTTGTATCTGGGTTTTGATCCTCCTACCTATTTAAAGTAAAATAAATAAGTTAATTTGACTAGAACTGATAATATACTTCACAATGTCAATTAAAAAAATTTATATATTATAATATGAAATATAATTGCATTGTTTTAATTCATTTTTGTTTCTATTTATATTCAGTTTATTTTACTTTAGATAATTAACAATTTTTTAGTGATTTATTTCTTCTACTTTTACCCTTTTTTTTACTCTCATAATTTTATATTTTATAACAATAAAACTACATATTATCTTGAGTGTAAAAAAAATAATTTTTCTTTAAACTTAAACCCAAACCTATTTTGAAGCTAACATATTTTTGAAATCATTTGGTGTCAAATCCTTTCTTGATGTATCATATCTTATATCTAAAATTTATATCATATATTTATTCTATATCTTTTTTCCATACAATAGATTTATTTTCTTATAGAAGGTTTTCCAGTCATAAATTTAGAGAATATAAATCTTATTTGGGAACCTATATTTTATGGTGTATATTATTATTACTGGATATATAATATGAATAATTTTTTAATTAATATTGGATAGATCATTATCTTTTTATGAATAGACCTTATAATATTCTAGAGAAGTAAATTTTAAAATGTACTCATTATGATAAAGGTAAATATAAATAAAATTATAAAGTTCGTAATACTTTTTTTTGTTTGAGTATGATGAATACATATAGTCAGATATCAACCTAAGATACTGCTAATGTATTTTTGGGAAAGTTGTAGATAACAAATTTTTGAACTTCTAAAGTATTGGAGACTAGAAGAGTTATGCTATCTGCAGATTATCAAGATTTTTATTTTATTTTAGGAGTGCCAGTGGATAAAATTCAATAGCATTTTATGAATATTACTAATGGTTTTTACTCTATTTGTGTGATAGATATTATTGATGATTAAATTATTAAAAAAATTATTGATATACTTCTAAATTAGTGGGAATCTAAGAGAATAATAATTGATGACACAAAACATCTTATGGAGTTGAGTCATAATGATTTTATTGTAACGTTTTATAGTATGATAATTGGTTGAAATTAGTTACTAATAAGGACATGCTAAGGAATGATGGAGTTTTTTTTCTTATATTAGTTCCATTCCTTCTAATTATAAGCTGATTACTTTGAAGAAAAATTCAAAGCATAGTTTTGATATTTGTAGTTTGGAACTTAGTAAAGGTGAATTTGACCAACATTTTAGACATACAAACATTATTATCAAAAATTGAAATTTAAGGAATGATCAAAAAAATAACCTAAGAGAGTGACACGAGAGTTCTTGGAGGAGAGATGGGAAGAAGGATTCCTCAGATTTTATTTCCTATGATTATAAGAAACCTATACATATTCGACGGGATTATTCAATGTTGAAAAGGAATTATAGAGATTCCAAAAGGAAATAATGTTTTAAAGAAAATGGAAAATTATAGTTTAAGTAAATATCTTACTTATAAATTTTCATCAAGACATTATGATAACTAGAACATAACTATTTTCTATAAAAAATATTCATGGAATTAATTGCGCTTTATGGGAAAGGTAACTATTGATTCTCAAAATAATTTTCATTTAGATTCTAGTAACCCTTTTATTTTAAATTATAAATATGATACTCCATAATTTGAAAAGATGACAGAATATTTGAGGATCCTATAGAATATATATAAAAATTTGAATAAGGACTATGATTATACTAACTAAGATCTTTCTAAGTACAATGATAGAATTTGTAAATACAATTCTTAGTGGAATGTTAAATGAATTTCAATTTCAACTTATAATGATCATAATGATGTTGTGAAACTTAATTTTCATGTTAATAGTATGAATAAGTATATTTCTAATTTTAATTTTGGAAGAGATAATAATGATAGGCTTCTATGATAGTAAAAACCATATGGAACATATTTTGGAGTTGGTTTCACTTTTATAAAGTCACGTTTTGCATCAAATAATTTCATTTCAAAGAGTGAACCATAATGGACTAAATTTTAGAGAGGAGGTAACTAGATGAACCATTATACCATGGATAAGGTTTATTTTTTTAAACATTTAGTTATTACATTTATTAATAACTAGAAATTTTTCAACACCATAAGGTTGGATATGTCAAGACCCGACCCTACTCGGGCTCGAGCCGCAACTACCCCAAGCCCGCCTCCATAGGCCAGGGGAGACCGACCAGTGCCGAAGGCACAAAAACTCGGGGAGGCCTTTGACTAAGCACCTGTACACACACACGCAGCACACTAAATGCAAAAGTGCAGAGTAAAAGAGCAACTGCTATATATAAAAACCACAAATGTGCATCGACCTCTGAACAGTACAAAGTACAAGCTGAAAGTAAACTAAAAAGAAAGGGGAAAAACACGTGACCAAACAAAAAGTGTCACAACCCGGAAACAGGTGAACAAAAGAATATGAGCTGGAAGGGTCCCCCACCTGGAACCCGACTATGACCACCGCATGCGGTGCAAGCTCCTGAACTCCTATGCTCCACTAAAGTCATGACCAACCTGTTCGTCGTCTGCAAGGTCACACCAAGTGCAGGCAAAGCCCAAGCAGGGGTGAGTATAAAAATACTTAGTAGGATACCCCGAAGGCTCGAGGGAGAAACAAAGGAGGTACCGAATGGTGAGCAGTATAGAAAATAGGAAAAGTAAAGGAGTACAATAGAGAGTGCAGTAAAGAGTCGAGCTCAACCAAACAAGAGGAAAGAAGGTAGACTCATCCAGACACAAGGTGCTGGAAACGGTGAGAATATGATCTTTCCGTCGAGTCTTCTCTACCTATAGCAGGAGAGTAGACTCATCCAACCACGAGAAGCTAGACACGGAAGGCACGTGGAATACTCCGCGCATCTTCGCCTCTCCAGGAAGGAGAGTAACCAACCCCAAGAAGTGGGTACTGAAACAAGGTATATACAAATCCATTTTCTCAACAAGAAGCCTGAAACAAGGTCGTAAGGGGATCTCCATCCCGTAGCTCAGCCCAAGAAAAGTGAGTCGCCAACAGTCCCTGAATTAAACACCATCATTGATGTCCAGCATCCCGCACGTCTGCCCTAAACTACAAGTCTAGGGGCTAAAACCACCACACCTCGAAACTATCCACTTTGGGTGGCACTGACTTGCCCGCATGGTTTTAGGTCACGTCACAAGGACGCATCTCAGTGGGGAAAATTCCCCTCGTACTTGAGAGTTTTGGGTTAAGTCAAACCCCACCTCGTCACTACCCCACAGTAGAGAGGTCTCCTCAAAGTCAAGATTGTTCTATCACTGACCCGTACAACCAAGGGTCCCGCTCTGGTGATCACGGAGGAAAGCCACAGACTAGCCTAGTAGAAAGGACTGAGTCTGGAATGCCAATAGGTGTCCCACTACCCAGCCCTACTGGAGGGTAATTCATAATACATCATCAGGTAACCCACTTCCCAGCCCTGCTAGTGGGTAGACCTGGAATAAGATATCGGGTGACCCACTGCCCAGTCCTACGGGAGGGTAAACCATAACAAGTCAACAGGCGACACACTGCTCAGCCCTTCTGGAGGGTAGACCTGGAATAAGTTGATGGGTGACCCACTACCCAGACCCACTGGAGGGTAAACCCTAACAAGTCGACAGGCGACCCACTACTTAGCCCTGTGGGAGGGTAGACCTGGAAGAGTCGATGGGTGACTCACTGCCCAGCCCCGCTGGAGGGTAAACCCTAACAAGTCGACAGGCGACCCACTGCCCAGCCCTGCTGGAGGGTATACCTAAAGAGTCGTCGGGTGACCCACTGCCCAGTCTCTACTGGAGGGTAAACCCGGATCTTCTCTGGCCATCTCTACTGGGTGGTACAACACTGGCCAACCGAACACTGAGTGGGTATCACGCAACCACTCAACTCCCGAATGACTCACCCAAGAGGTTCAGCGCCTGTTCCATCACTGGGTGTCACTAGCACCGCCACTAGCTGATCCATCGAGAACGAAACTAGGGGGAGACCACTCAACCCTGCTGATCTAAACCATCGAGCACAGAGCCGGGGGGAAAACTCAACCCCTCTAGTAAATAAACAAGAACCGAGGGACCCTCTACGTCGTGAGGGGTCAAAGGTACTTAAGGCAGAACACGGCATGCACATGGATCCACACAACGTGTGGCCCCAAGTCAATCCCCAACCAAGCGCACAAACAGTCTCAGGTACAAACCACACGTACCTCCAAGCGCTCCCGTATACTCCTAGAGTATACCTCATTTTTAGCACATGGGCTATCGTGCACACAGCACCCAACGTCAACACGAAGGCATGACCTAACATCTCCAAATTCACACCTCAACGACTGGGGAACAGTCAACCACATCTCTTTAAACACCAACCTCACTATCCCAGGAGTGAACGCGATCTCACACCCAAGGCCCGCTACAAACACGGTAGAAGAACCGCCACCGGGGCACCTTTCACATTTCCACATTTAATAATACCACGTATGAGGCTCTACCCAACCAAATGGATTGTACCATTGTAATCCTCGTGGAAAAACACGTGAGATAGAATAATTACTCCCCTCAAATGGGTATCCGACGGAAAGGTCTCCAACACCGCCTCACGCCCGAACGGCGTCCCGTGATCCTGAGCCTCGGCCCCGAAAACAGTCGGGCACATCGCACCATTATGATACCCTTGGGAAAACACGTCAAAAAGACTGCTCACTTGAGAGCAAGAGATATCCGGAGAAAAAGATGCATTTTGGCACACCACACACGGGCGGCGCTTCGTGGGACCCACATCCCGGTCCTAAAACACAATGAACAGATCGCATCATTGTGATCCTCTCAAAAAAGTACATGAAATGGACTACTCACTTGTCCAAAACGGACACCCAGTGGTAAAGCTGGAAAATCACCGTAAACGCCCAAACGGCCCTTGTGGGCACCGCACCATCGTGCCAAATTAGAGTGGTCGAATTGCACCATTGCAATCCGCTCGAAAAAACAACCAGAATCGACTGCTCGAATTCCCCGAATGGACGCCCGATGAAAAAGTCGTGAAACGCTGCACACAACTCGAAAGACGGGCCATGGGGCCCATGCCTCAACTCCGGCTTCATCGCCCAAAACGACCCTGGAAAGCTTCGCCCTGGCGCCAGGGTCCCAAAACCGCTGACGGCGTTCAAAACAGACGTCAGACGCGTCCGCGCCGTCCAGAACAAGATTCCCAAAAAAACGCCAGTCCACTTAACGGTCATGCCGCGCCCCCGAGCCACTCATTTCGGGAATTAAAATTCCCTAAAACCATCAAAAAATATTCCTCGCATTATGAGGCACATGCCGCCGTAGACGGCTTGCGAAACCGACTCTCGGATCATGATTTATTAAATATAAAAAAATTTCATAATAATAATAATAATATTATTATTATTATTATTTACAATTCTATTTTAATTTTTTTGTTTCTTTTTTTTAAACAGACCGCTCATTCAGCCGGTCTTCTTCCCCAACAGGACCCGCAACTTGCGGGTCCTCGTCGGCCAGCCCGGATCCATAGACCCCGGTCTCCCATCACCTCCACCGGCTGGCACAGCCGGCCGACCTTCCCAGCTGCCTACATGAGACGCCCGTCGTGCACCGCCTCCGCTTTCCAGCACGTCGTCCCCAGCCAGCGCCCCTTCTCACCGAGCCGCCGAGCTCGCGGCCGCCTCCGCCGGAAGAAACCCGCGCTGTCGCCTGTTTCTCCAAGCCACGCTCGACCTGGGAGCCCCGCCGACGAGCACCTCTGCCTCAGCCAACCGCCGAGGCCGCCGCGCCCGCTCACCAGACCGCCGCTAGATCCAGCTGAAAACGCCGAAAACACCCAAAACACCAGAAAAACACCCTGAAACCCATTGTTTTCAGCAGATGACTACGAGCACATCGGGACTTGGATTTTAAAACTGAAATAAGCGTTTGAAAGATCAGAATATGTGCTACGTAAATAAGGGCTTTGTTTAAAATTTAAACAGCATTTCAATGAATAAAATTGAATTCAAAGGGGGTGCAGAAATAGAACCCAACGAAGCCTACCTTCTTGGGCTTCGCCCGACGCTTCACGGAGAGTCTTTCGTCACGCCGCTGCCTTGCCGAAGGGGAGGAGTAGAGGAGAAGGGCTCCTCCTTGGTTGAGTTCTTCACTAGGGGGAAGGGAAATGGGGAAGGAGAGGGGTGGGGTTAGGGATTAAATAAAGAAGAAATTGAATTAAAATTTTAATTAATTTTACCTACGCCCGAAACTATCGATGATGTTGAGATTTAGCCACCCCTAGGGTAAACACCACCTCCCAAGCACAATGGTGGTCTTGTAATTTTAATCCTATCCCCATTCACAAGTTATAAAGCTCAACACCCGAGGCCTCCAAATTACGAAAACGTCCCTGGGGCCATTTTTCACAGACGGGTCGCGCCCGCAAAACTTACACTCCTCCTAGGGTAAACGGCACATTCCAAACTCAACGATGCCCTCAGTCTTCCAATCTGAGCTAACATTTATGAGATACTTGAGTTTCACCATTAAATTAATTAATTAATTAATTAATTTTATCCGTTTAACATTCCGAAAATGAGCGAGGGGTCCAAACATCCCGTGCCGACATGTTTTATGTCGTTCCTAGGGTAAACACCCCATTCCAGACCCATATGTAACCTCGTATATCTGATTCGAAGCACCGTTTAGTAGTTATCCCATTTATTTGGCATTTCTAGTGTGAACGCACTGAAAATTTAATTTCAGCCACTTCGGGGCTCGGAATTGCACGCCGTCTGAGGGCGCTGCTCTGGAATAATATCAAGTATATTCCAATGTCTTTCGCAAAAAAAATTGGGTTCTTTCATCATTCCCTCCTTCAAGATTTTCGTCCCCAAAAAGCAAAACCAAGGAACAACTCAGGGTACTAAGACCACACCTGGCTCTCCCGAACACAGAACTCTTGCATAGCTCTGCACCACCGCACACAAACCAAAATATTTGATCTGTTCGCACGAGGTCTTCCCACGCCGATGACGTGCATAGGATCAAGTACACATCTCCTTAGGTAAGCCACGCGGGATACATCATGCACCCACTCCCGGCCTTGGGGTTAGGGAAATGCGGTAAGGAACCTCGCCATCCCTTTACACGGTCTCAAACAGCCCGAAGGCTCTCGGGGGTAGCTCACCTCCCCGACCGAACCCCTACGTTGCACGTCATGACTAGAATCATCGCCCGCACCTGGAATAAGGCCCGGTGATACCCTCCTTTAGAATATCCATATGGTGAAACTCCCAAAGATATCTGGTCACACAAGATTTCACAGTCGATGTCTCACAACCAAGACTCTCTAACATGCTCGGAAAGAGATGGAGTCGACACCATCGACTAAAGGAAAAGGTCCCATGCCTTTTTACCTTACCAACATAGGGCCACGTCGACACCCCACGTTACCCTGGTAACACCTCAAGCAAGGAGTGGGGAGAAAAACATTTCACACGCATAGTCTAACAATTCTAGTGCAAAAAGTAGAAGGGTTGTAGAGTGTACCACTTATCACCTCATGCTCTATAGGATCATAGAAATCAAAAGATCGCGGCTATTCGCGGTCCCAACTGTCATCTCCCGGAGCCTGATGTGGACCGCCTAGTGGTGATTGGAAGACCTCGTGAGGTCATCCTCCACTTATAACTCCTCCCTCTCCTCTGCCAGCACCACCTCTCTGGGCGCTGCTCTGATCATGGTGTTGCCTCTGTCATGGTGGAGCACCTGCTGCCTGCCCGAAGCTCTCTGTATGCCTGGTCTGGAAGTCCCATGCCATGTGACCTCGCCCATCGCAATCATAGTTCTGTCTCTATTTGGGATACACTGGTGCCCTCTGGCGCCACTGTAGTGTACGACCACACCCTGGAGTCTGGTTTTCAGAAAGCCACCTGCGCCGAGATTCTGCTTACGGATGCTCGCTAGCTGCGGCAGACGTCTCGGATCCGACGTGCCTGCTGCCACCACCAACTCTAGAACGTGATGGGAAGCCCTTTGTCACCAACGCCTGCTCTAGCACCCCAACATATGTGGAAATTCCCAAGGGTACTATGACAGCACGAATCTCTCGGCGGAGACCCCGCTCAAACTTCTGTGCTCAGATGTTGTCATCATGGACCAAGTCCGGGTAAAAGTGTGCACAGTCTGCGAAACTAGCCACGTACTCGGCCACCGTCATCCCTCCCTGCTGAAACTGCAGGAGCTCCTGAATCTGAAAGGAGAACAAGCAGGAGGGGAAAAAATCCTCACAGAACAAAAACTGAAAGTCTCCCAATTAAAGCGACGACTCGTCAAGAAACTGAGTCACCAGACTCCACCAACGCCAAGCTGATCCACGAAAAAGTTCGGCTGCCAAAGCCACTCTCTGATCTTTCGGCGTCTGCACAATCCTGAAAAGGAGAACCACTGTCTCTAGCCAAACCTCTACTGCCTAAGGGTCTGGATCACCACTAAACATCGACGTTCTCTGCCGCTGGAACTCACAGATCGTGCTCAACCTGCGCTCAAGCTCAGCCCGCTCTAATGAAGCTGTCTGCTGCTCAACAGGTGGGGATGCTGCTACCGGCCCACCCAGAGAAATGGTCTCACATGATGGGTCCTGGACTGAGGCCTCATAGCTCACAGGGTCATAATTACGAACCAAAGCTAGTATCCTAGCTGGCTTTCCTCATGGAGACATCCTGAAAATTATCAAGGAGTGCCTCAGTCAGATGAGCATATATGTATATACCTATAACAACGATGGGGAGCTGACTCAAGAAGGACAGTCAAAGACTCAATCCTATGGGATGCACAAACCAATTTTCCCTGCAAAAAAATTTCTCAGCATGCCGAGTCAACAAGCGGGTTATCAAGGTCCTATTGAATGGATACATCGGCCGCCGGACCATCACTGGACTCCCAGGCCTGAGAGCCGCTCTCGAGACACGTTAACATTATTGGAAAAAATCCCAACCAATTCCTCTTTAGGGATGTCTGAACAACCTCCGAAGGAATGAACCACCTCTGATACCACTTTTTCACGACCCGACCCTACCCAGGCTCGAGCCGCAACTACCCCAAGCCCGCCTCCATAGGCCAGGGGCTGGCGACCAGCGCCGAAGGCACTAGAACTTGGGGAGGACTTTTCCTAAGCACCTGTACACACACACGCAGCACACTCAATGCAAAAGTGCAAAGTAAAAGAGAAACTGCTATATATAAAAACCACAAATGTGCATCGAACTGTAAATAGTACAAAGTACAAGCTGAATGTAAACTGAAAAGAAAAGGGGAAAAACATGCGCCCAACCAAAAAAGTGCCACAACCCAGCAACAGGTGAAAAAAAGAAAAACAACTGGAAGGGTCCCCCACTTAAAACCCAACTACGACCACCGCACGCGGTCCAAGCTCCCGAACTCTTGTGCTCCACTGAAGTCACCACCAACCTATCTGTCGTCTGCAAGGGCACACCTAGTGCGGGCAAAGCCCAAGCATGGGTGAGTATAAAAATACTCAGTAGGATACCCCGAAGGCTCGAGGGAGCAACAAAGGAGGAACTGAAGGGTGAGTCATAGAGAGAATGGGAAAAGTAAAGGAGTACAACAGAGAGTTCAGTAAAGAGTCCAGCTCAACCCAACAAGAAGAAAGAGGGTAGACTCGTCCAGACACAAGGAGCTGGAAATGGTGAGAAGATGATCTTCATGTCGAGTCTTCGCTACCTATAGCAGGAGAGTAGACTCATCCAACCACAAGAAGCTAGACACGGAAAGCACGTGGCATACCTCGCGCATCTTCACCTCTCCTGGAAGGAGAGTAACCAAACCCAAGAAGTGGGTACTGAAACAAGGTATATACAAATCCATATGCTCAACAAGAAGCCCGAAACAAGGTCGTAAGGGGATCTCCATCCCATAGCTCAGCCCAAGAAAAGTGAGTCGCCAACAGTCCCAGAAGTAAACACCATTATTGATGCCCAGCATCCCGCACGTCTGCCCCGAACTACAAGTCAAGGGGCTCAAACCACATCACCTTGACACTATCCATTTTGGGTAGCACTGACTCGCCCGCACAGTTTTAGGTCGTGTCATAAGGACGCATCTCAGTGGGGAAAGTTCCCCTCGTACATGAGAGTTCTGGGTTAAGTCAAACCACACCTCGTCACTGCCCCGCGGTCGAGAGGTCTCCTCAAAGTCAAGATCATTCCATCACTGACTTGTACAACCAAGGGTCCCGCTCCGGTGATCACAGAGGAAAGACACAGACTAGCCTAGTAGAAAGGACTATGTTTGAAATTCCAACAGGTGTCCCACTGCCCAGCGCTACTGGAGGGAAATTCACAATACATCATCAGGTGACACACTGCCCATCCCTGCTGGAGGGTAGTCCTGGAATAAGATATCAGGTGACCCATTGCCCAGCCCTGTTGGAGGGTAAACCATAACAAGTCGACAGGCGACCCACTGCCCAGTCCTACTGGAGGGTAGACCTAGAATAAGCCGACGGGTGACCCACTGCCCAGCCTCACTAGAGGGTAAACCCTAACAAGTAGACAGGCGACCCACTGCCATGCCCCGCTAGAGGGTAGACCTAGAAGAAGTCAACAGGTGACCCACTACCAAGCCCCGCTGGAGGGTAAACCCTAACAAGTCGACCGGCGACCCACTGCCCAGCCCTACTAGATGGTAGACCTAAAGAGTCATCAGGTGACCCACTTCCCACTCTCTACTAGAGGGTAAACCCAGATCTGCTCTGGCCATCTCTAGTGTATGGTACAATACTGGCCAACTGAGCACTGATTGGGTATCACGCAACCACTCAACTCCCAAATGACTCACACAAGAGGTTCAGCACCTGTTCCATCACTGGGTGTCACTAGCACCGCCACCGGCCGATCCATCGAGAACGAAACCAGGGGGAGACCACTCAACCCTGCTGATCTAAACCATCGAGCACAGAGCCAGGGGAAAAACTCAACCCCGCTAGTCAACAAACAAGAACCGATGGACCCTCTATGTCACGAGGGGTCAAAGGTACGCAAGGCAGAACACGGAACGCACATGGGGCCCACACGAGGTGTGGCCCCAAGTCAATCCCCAACCAAGAGCACAAACAGTCTCAGGTACTAACCACACGTACCTCCAAGTGCTCCCGTATACTCCCACAGTATACCTCATTTTCGTCACAGGGGATACCATGCACATGGCACACAACGTCAACGCGAAGGCATGACGTAACATCTCCAACTTGTCGCCTCAACGAATGGGGCACAGTCAACCACATCTCTTTAAACACCAACCTCACTCTCTTAGGAGTGAACACGATCACACACCAAAGGCCCACTACAAACACGGTAGAAGAACAGCCACCGGGGCACCTTTCACATTTCCACATTTAATAAGACCAAGTACGAGGCTCCACACAACCAAACGGATCATGCCATTGTAATCCTCACAGAAAAACATGCGATATAGACTACTTACTCACCTCAAACGGGTATCTGATGGAAAGGTCGCCAACACCGCAACACGCCCGAACGACGTCCCGTGATCCTGAGCCTTGTCCCTGAAAACAGTCGGGCGCATCGCACCATTGCGATCCCCTCAGAAAAACACATCAAAAAGACTGCTCACTTAAGAGCAATGGATATCCGGAGAAAAAGATTCATTCTCACGCACCGCACACGGGCGGCGCTTCGTGGGACCCGCATCCCAGTCCTGAATACAATGAACGGATCGCACCATTGTGATCCCCTCAAAAAAGTACACGAAATAGATTATTCACTTGTCCAAAACAGACATCTGGTGGTAAAGCCAGAAAATCACCATCTACACCCAAACAACCCTCGTGGGCCCCACACCATCGTGCTGAATTAGAGCGGTCAGATTGCACCATTGCAATCCGCTCGGAAAAACAACCAGAATCGACTGCTCGCACGCCCCGAACAGACGTTCGATGAAAAAGTCATGAAACGCTGCACACAGCTCGAAAGACGGGTCGTGGGGCCCACACCTCAACTCCAGCTTCAATGCCCGAAACCACCTTGGAAAGCGTCGCCCCAGTGCTAGGGTCCCAAAACCGCTGACGGTGCTCAAAACAAACGTCAGACGCGTCCGCGCCATCCAAAACAATATTCCCGAAAAAAACGGCCGTCCACTTAATGGTCATGTCGCCCCCCCCCCCCAGCCCCTCATTTTGGGAATTAAAATTCCCCAAAACCATCTCAAAATATTCCTCACATTATGAGTCACGCGCTGTCGTAGATGGCTCGTGAAACTGACTCCCGGTTCATGATTTATTAAATAAAAACAATTTTCATAATAATAATAATATTATTATTATTATTATTTACAATTCTATTTTAATTTTTTTATTTATTTTCTTTTATTTTCTTTTTTTTAACAGACCAGCCATCCGACCGGTCTTCTTCCCCAACAGGACCCACAACTTGCGGGTCCTCTTCGGCCAGCCGGGGTCTATAGACCCTGGTCTCCCATCACCTCCACCGGCCGGCACAGCCAGCCGGCCTTCCGAGCCGCCCGCACTGGACGCCCGTCGCGCGCCGCCTCCACTTGCCAGCATGCCGCACCTAGCCGGCACCCCTGCTCACCGAGCTGCCGAGCTCGTGGCCGCCTCCACCGGAAGAAACTCACACTGCCGCCTGCTACTCCGAGCCGTGCTCAACCTGGGAGCCCCACTGACCAGCACCTCCGCCTCATCCAACCGTCGAGGCAGCTGCGCCCACTCACCGGACCACCGCTGGATCAGGCTGAAAACGCCGGAAAACACCCAAAACACCGGAAAAACACCCTGAAACCCACTGTTTTAGGCAGACGACTAGTAGCTCGTCAAGACTCGAATTTTAAAACCGAAATATGCGTTTGAAAGATCAGAATATGTGCTACGTAAATAAGGGATTCGTTCGAAATTGAAACAGCATTTCAATGAATAAAATTGAATTCAAAGGGGTGCGGAAATAGAACGCAACGAAGCCTACCTTCTTGGGCTTCGCCAGATGCTTCACGGAGAGTCCGTCGCCGTACCGCTACCTAGTCGGAGTGGAGGAGGAGAGGAGAAGGGCTCCCCCTTTGTTGAGATCTTCCACCAGGGGGGAGGGAAATGGGGAAGGAGAGGGGTGGGGTTAGGGATTAAATAAAGAAGAAATTAAATTAAAATTTTAGTTAATTTAACCACCAATTTAACCGTCGCCCGAAACTCTCGACGAGGTCGAGATTAAGCCTCCCCTAAGGTAAACACCACATTCTGAGCACAATGGTGGTCTTGGAATTTTAATCTGAGGCCCCGTTCAAAAGTTATAAAGCTCAACGCTTGAGGCTGCCAAATTACGAAAACGCCCCTCGGGCCATTTTTCACAGACGGGTCGCGCTCGCAAAACTTACACCCCTCCTAGGGTAAATGGCACGTTCCGAACTCAACTGTGCCCTCAGGTTTCCAATCTATGCTATCGTTTAAGAGATACTTGAGTTTCACCTTTAAATGAATAAATTAATTAATTAATTTTATCCGTTTAACGTTCTGAAAATGAGCGAGGGGTCCAAACATCCCATGCCGACATGTTTTATGTCGTTCCTAGGGTAAACACCCCATTCCGGACCCATTTGTACACACAGATCTCTGATTCAAAGCACCGTTTAGAAGTTATCCCATTTATTTTTAATTTCCAGTGTGAACGCACTGAAAATTTAATTCCAGCCACTCCGGGGCTCGAAATCGCATGCCGTCTGAGGAAACTTCTCTGGAATAATATCAAGAATATTAAAAATACTTTCTCAGAAAAAACCGGGTTCTTTCAAGATAATTATGGATTCCAAAGTTTTTATTTACTAACATCATCAGGCCTAATCAAGGACCACCAATGAATTTTATGTTTCATTCATTTCAAGAGAAAAACCTAACTAGTATTAGCTAAAATTCTTGGTATATGGATAATAGTTGTTCTTCACACATGCCTATAAAAAAATCTAACTTACAGAGCTTACAAAAAGTGAAGGGAGGACATGTTACTTTTAGAGATAATGAAAAAGGTTGGATTGTTAGTATTAGTAATATTTTTTTCCTTGTAGAAACATTAATTTCAAATATTTTTTATATGTTTGGACTTAAACAGAAAAATATTAGCATAATTTAATTATGTGATGAGTATTAGTATATGAACTTTGGGAATGAAATAAATACCATCATAAGTTCAAAATAAGTTCACGTCTTGTCTTTTAATAATCATGGTAACGTTTACACTATTGATCTAGATGACCATACTTTCCAAAAACATCCTTGACTTGGATAGATCAAGGATAAGTATTGGGTTTGGAAAATAAGGTTAGGACACTATATTGTCCATACCATAGCTAAAATATTTAGTAGGGGACTTGTGAATAACCTTCCAAAATTTAAGTTTAATTATTCTAAATTCATTTACCCATGATAATATAGTAAAAAATGTATGTCCAGCCTAGAACATACTGGTGAAGTATCAAATTTAATACCTTTACATTTAGGGCACGTGGATCTTTTTAAAACAATTAATATTGAGAATATCAAAAGAAAATATTATATGTATGTCTTAGTAGATGATTACACTAGGTATACTTGGGTTTATTTTCTTTTTCTTAAATTAAAATCTCTCTCACTTTTTAAATCGATTTTTTTATTTTATTTGAAATCAGAAAAACCTATCATTTAACTATCTAGAGTTATCATGGTGGAGAGTTTTTAATTCTACTTTTGAAACATTTTATAGTTAAAATATCATTATCCATTATTTTTTGGTACCAATAACACAAAAATAGGATGAAAATGTTAAAAAGGTAATATAAAACTTAAAAAAAAATTACCATTCTACTTTATGTGAATATTTTATTGATAATATATTTTGGGATAAAGTTGTTACTACTTCCTATTACACTAAAAATTGATTTTTACATCACCTGGATTTAAATAAAATACTTTAAAAATCATGGAATGGAAGGAATAAAACACATGGATAGTTTTGAATTTTCATATGTAATGTGTTCATTTTGAATATTAATGATAATCTTTATAAATTAATCTAAAATCTAGTAATGTTATTTTTTTTGGTTATTACATCACAAGTATTTATTATATAGTTTTCAATAGATAGAAACATATCATTTAAGAAATAGTACATGTAAAGTATGATGAAGTTTATACTTGTGTGTAGTTAAAACTCCTAAATAATGAATATAATATGGATTTTGTTTTAGATACCCCTTTTAATTTATTACTGGAATTTAAAAAAAATACACCATTAACCTTCATTCAGGAAGCTATACTAATAAAAGATACTCATATGTTAGATGAGGCATAACTTTCCTTTTTTGCTTAGAAACTAGATGATATTAAGGAATATTCCTACTAATAATATCATTAGTGATGTATGTCAATTAATTATAAATAGTACTTATCTAAGAAATGAAAATGTTTAACTTGTGTTTTAATCTTAATTTGAACCTATATTGGTAGATGATTCTTTTTACGATGAAAGTTAGATAATTTCTATACAAGAATAGCTTAATCCATTCAAATGGAACATTTTTTAGACATTGGTTGAGTGTTCAAATAATCTTACAGTTAGAAGAGTAAAATGGGTCATCCAAAATATGTGAGATTGGAATAAAAAAATATTTATAATAAGTCCTGACAAATTTATAAGGTTTATAATTAGTAAGAGGGATTGAATACTAAGAAAATTTTACTCTAATAACTAGATATTAATCTATCTGAATCCTATTATCCTTCTTAGATAATCTGAATTTTACTCTATTTCATATGTATTTAAAGAGTGCCTTCTTTAACTATTATTTTTAGGTGCAGGTTTAATTTTACCAACCTACTATTTTTTAAGATACTAATTTTTTGTAATAAGTTTTCATACTTACTAAGAAAATTATATACAGAATCCTAGAGATACTGATATGATAGATTTTATGGTTATTTTTCAAAAAAAATTACTAAATTAATGGTAGATATTTAACTTTTTATTAATATATTTTTAAGGACACCATAATCATACAAATCTATTTCAATGAAATTAATTTTGGTTCAACGAAAATAATACTTGTATACAGTTTTTCAGAACATAAGGAAAGTGAATTTAAAATGACTATAATGGGTGAATTTAATTACTTTATTGGCATCCAATTAACTCAAAAAATAATAGGGACTAATTTAACTTGGTATAACTATATCATATATTTACTCAAACATTTATTTTATTATTATTATTCTAGTATAAATACTTAAGTAGGTACCTCATGCAAACATTATATTGATGAATCCATAAAATTGGAAGATCAAAAAAAATTGTTGGTATGATTTACATTACTTCATTGATAATCAACTAGTAATTGTTTACTTTGTGAGTGAGATTCGAAACCAATAAAAAAGAGTCACATATGAAGGTATTCAATCAATTATTTTATTAAAGTAACTTTAGAACAAAGATTATTTTATTCTTTTGGATCTGTTTCTATACTTAAGAGTTATTAAGATTAATATATCATAGGTTTTAGGATATATAATAAGAGTAATTTTAAAACATTTCATTTTATTAGTGGAGATCTTGTTTCTTGGTCCAGTAATAACCAATATTCAATTTCACTATACACTGAAAAAGATGAATATATAGAATTTGGGTGTTATTTCACCCAATTATTGTTTATGCATCACACACTAAATAATTTAGAATTAATTTTTACTCAAACTCTAATTCATTATGACAGTACCGGTGTTATTTTAATATCTAATAATCTGGTACATCCCCCCTGAGTTAAACATATAGATATGAGACATGATTTTCTCTAGGACCACACACTTAAAGTAGACATTATTCTAGAATTTATCATAATTTAAGATCATTTTTCTCATATATTTATAAAATTTTTACATTTCATAAGATTCAAATACATTAAAAAAAGATGGATATGATTCACGCTCAAATGTACCCAAGAGATGAAGGTAGAATGGTCCTTCTAGTTTAGCTTGGGTTATCGAATCCTCAGAGACCTAAGAAGTAACCTACAGACACGTACATTATATGGATTGTTTTTGGATATGAAGTGGCCAACTTGGATTGATTTTAGATGGGTTTAAGGTATCACTTACAGATTTAAGTTAATTCAAATTAAGATAATGATTTGATCCTAGGTTATCACTTGGGGTGGATTGGATGAATTCCTTTTTTTAATGATTTCAATTTCTTATATTTGAGATGGGTTCATTTAAGAATATCAAACAACATCATCTCTTACTATTTTAATACCTATACCATTTAATACAAATCACCTATACAATTTAAGAATCAAAGTTTTGAGCACTTCAAGGTAAAGGGTCGTATTAGCACTTGAAGTGTGTGGCCTTAAATTCAACAAAGATAAAGGAGTTTAAAGATATTCAAACAAAATTCTAAATTAAAATAAGTGAATATAAATTAATGGGGTGATAAATAAAATAGAAATAAAACCCCTTGATACTCCCTTGGGTTGGCCCTCCATTGATTCTATGGTTTCAATGGAATCGGGAAGTAGACTCATGAGGGAGGAATTGAATAAGTAAAGAAAACAATAAAAAGAAAATGATCACTCCACCATTGTGTGAATAATTTCACAAGGTTTGGTGTGAATAAATTCAAACCTTGAGGGAAAAGTATCAAAGTGAGATGGATAAAAACAGAATAATAATAGAATAATAACGTTTATTAAGAAACAATGATGAATTAAAACATGTTACGTGTGTAAGACAAACTTGAGACAACAAAATCGCAGCATAACATTACAATGAAAGAAAGCTCAAAATATGATAAACTCATCCACCACCACTACCTTAAATAGGAATTTTGGGATCCTTGGGTCGATTCTCCAATAGTAAAAAGCATCCCACTTTATTATGGTAGGCCTAGGGTGGTGGAAAGCTTGTGGAACTTGGCCTTTTCCACTCTTGACCCGAGGTGGCAGCCAACTTGAAAACACCAAATAGAAGCGCCTGGAAGACCTTCTATATGGCCTAATTAGAGTGGGAAATAGCATAATAAAATGTATCTCTGGATGAATCCTAACCACCTGTAAAATTTTGGAACATCTGGAGTTTTTTATGTCGATATATGATTAAATTGGTAAGCTATTTTCTGGGCCGCAGAATCTAGCGCATAATTTTATATCCAAATTTGGACGAATTAATAACCAACATGGAGGCCTAATTACCACTGGTTCCTGAATAATTATTTTTTCCTATATATTTATTCTATAATCCCATGAATTTTGGGCTTCATTGGGCCTGTATGTTGGGCCCCACATTCTCATCAGTGGGTCGGTGTCCAATCTTCCTTCTCCAGAATTGTTAGCATGAAATCCCATTTTTGGTGGTCTTCCAATATAAATATTCCAACACTCCACAAGTATGAATTGTTCCCAATATAATTATAAACCTGAAAATTAAATAATAAAATAAAATCAATATCATTGTGTACTTTAAATGATTTTCAAAAATGTACCGCATAATAGTGCATTTTAAGAAGGAATTACAATCAAAATGTGAAATGATGTTCAAAGTGTAAAATGCACTAAAATGGTGTTTATGAATAATAAAGAACATGAATATTATATATATTAACAATTAATATTACCCTCATTTAGTGGCTAATCACACCCCCCAAATTGAGTTTTTCTAGTCCCGAGAAAAATATATCTCAACAATATGATATTTGAATTCCCTTTTCCAAAAACATTTTAATACACAATGATAACCAAAAACCCTTACGCCAAAGAATCATGAAACCCATCAAAATATTTTAATACATGATAGTTTCATAATCATATCTCAATCCAAATCCCATTCTTGTGTTCAAATTCATTTCCATATTTCATCCAATATCATTTAAGTATGAGGATGTGTTGTGTATCACAATAGACATGGGGGGTTTATCTTTATTCATGGGGGAAATGACAGAAGATCTAGGTGGAATAAAATTTCAATATTAATATGAGTATTCAATTTTGTTTTGTTTCTTTTTTCAATATTTCCTTGGTAATTGAAATTTCACTCAAAAGATTCAACCCATGTAGCGAGACTTTGCCAATGACTCCCAGGCTCAAAGACCTTAGGGCACCAAGTGAATCTCACATACTCGGGCATCATATCGAGTTAACTTAGTAAAAAAAATTCAAATTATCAAAAATATAGATAAAATTACTAAATCTGGGTCATACAACTATGGATTCATGATCCCCAAGTGTCGAAAGCCACGCATTAGGTCATTTCTTTGCTCTATGCGCAAATTTATTGTTTTTTTATTTGATTTTTTTGAATAATCATATTAAAACTCAAATGATTACTAAACCTATGATATTTATTTGGGAGACCTCATGAACTCAAACTAATACCCCACTATCCAAAGGATGTGCATTGTGATCTTTTTTTTATTTGGATAAAAATATAAATGATGAAATATCACATTGGACAACCACACTTTCCAAAATCTATGCTCATGAAATTACACATGGATTAAAATTAGAATCAAGGAATGCTAAATTATTTGATATTTAGTTTAAAAGTTTTAAATTTGTATTATCATGTTCAAAGTTAAAGGAATTTTTCCTTCCATTTACACACTTTTTTTTCAAATCATTTTTTTCACAAAATAAATTTTTTTTATTTCATCTCCCCCCTAACTTAAAATAACACTGTCCCCAGTATTTAATGAAAATAAAATTAAGAAATAGTAGAGGAAGATAAGGGAAGTTCAAAATGTAAATTGAAATATGAGGATCATGGAATGAAGTCACCTGGTGGTTGAAGTTGAAGTTCTTGCAGCTCCAATTTAGTCCTTTGATATCCATGTCACTTGTAGAGTTCCCTAGTGGAAAAAGGAAAAAAACAAACAAAAAAGCAATATATATATATATATATATATATTAGGTAAAATAAAAGTATTTATTTAAAAATTATAGAATAAGGAATCACAATAAGTTGTACTTCAGGGGTAAGCATGCTCCCCTGTCTCCCTTCAGTCCCGAGTTCGAGTCCTCACAACTTCTCCGGTTGTGATGGGGTTTTCCCCACGACCTATGACGTGTCCTTCTTTTTATTTATTAATATATTTTTTTTTGTATTTTTATTTTAACATAAAAACCCATAAAAATAAAATGAACTGATGATACATTGTCTTCTTTTAAAATTTATGCGTAAGGTATTACTCAAGGATCAGACCACATGACACGGATTAATATGGTGCTCCCCTTTCATACCCATCCATACTCATAATAGAAGAACATATCAACAGTGTATTTTTTTTTATTTTTAAATTTCTAAATGATTAATTAATTCTATTTGAAAAAAAAGATGATTTTCAAAGATGAAAACCACAAGTTTCGTCCCGTGCAGTGCTTTGGTTTAATGTCGTTAGCCGGACGTGGATCCCAAATCTATCAATTTTTTCTTGGTTCATAGGTTGGCTCAGTTAACTCAACCTCTATTTATTGTTTATTGAAGGATTCAATGAATGGTTTTAACCTATGACCATTGACCTTGAAAATGTGACCACTAGTGGGATCTTGAATCTCTACTGCCCCATGGGGGTACACATGATGCTCTATGAAAGGACCTGACCATCTAGACCTTAACCTTCCCGAGTGTAAATGAAGTTTTGAACTATACAAGAGCACGAATTTTCCCGGTTCAAAATTTTTGACTTTGATATTCCTAGATTGGTAGGCTTGAACTCTAGCTTTATTGATCCTTTAATTTTCATAAGCCTCCATCCTTAGTTCGTCAAGTTCATTGATATCTAATTTCCTTTTTTTTCTGGCCAATGAAAGGTCATAATTTATTTTCTTAACTGCCCAAAAAGCCTTATGCTCAATTTCAACAGGTAAATGGCATGATTTTCCATAAAACAACCTATATGATGACATTCCTAGGATGGTTTTGTATTCTATACGATATTCCCAAAGATAATCTGAGAGTTTCTCGACCAATTTTTCCTAGAAGTATTAAAAGTTTTTTCAAGAATATTCATAATCTCCTTATTTGCTAACTTAGCTTGACCATTAGTTTGAGGATGGTATTCATTGGAAACCTTGTGATAAATCTCATACTTATACATGAGTGAAGAGAATGGATGGTTGTATAAATGGGTTCCTCGATCACTGATTATAGACCTAGGAATTCCAAATTGAGAAAATATGTGCTCTTTTAGAAATCGAATCACAACATGATGGTCATTAGACTTAGTGGGAATGGCTTCAACCCATTTTGAGACATAATCAACTACTAAGAGGATGTAGAGGTATCCCCTAGAGTTTGGGAAAGGACCCATGAAATAGATTTCCCAACAGTCAAATATTTCAATCACTAAAATGGGAGTGAGTGTCATTTGATTCCTTTTTGTGATTGACCCTACTTGTTGACACTTTGGACAGCTTTTACCAAATGTGTAGGAGTCCCTTGAGAGGGTGGGATAGAAGAGACCACACTGAAGAACCATAGAAGAAGTTTTCTTAGAGTAAAAGTGACCTCCACAGGCCTCACTATAATAGAATTTAAGGATTGTAACACCCCAATCTTCTACGGTACGCTTCTCTTTGAATAATGTGATAGTGTGTGTTGTACGCAACATCGAGTTCTAACACACCACAACCAATCAAACTAGATGTTATGAATAGTAATACCTACTTTTTGAAATTATATATATTTTATATTTAAAAATGGACTTCATTTTTGGATTCTGAATATCGAAATTATCCTATGATGAATTTTTGGTATTTTTCTGAGAACTTCAAATTTTTATGAATAGTGAAAAATACTTAAAAAAAACTTTTTAAATAAAAATAATTTATAGTGACAAGTTATACTATTGAGTGGTTTTAAAGTATAATTAGAATATATTTTTACCATTTTATCCAATGGTGTTCATTATAATTAATTTCACTTTGAAATTGGACATAAACAATTGTCAATCTTTTGATATATATTGTTTCTTAAAAACACGCTATTTATTTTGACAGCGGGAATTAATTATAAAATTAATTAATGCAACTTATATGTTTGGAATTTTTTAAAATAGATATCATTTTTTAATTTGTAATATCAATTATAGCTTAGGGAGAAATTTTGGCATTGTTCTGAAAAACATCAATTTTTGATGAATAGTGAAACCACTAAGTGGTAGTTTAAAAAATTAATTTTTCATAAAACTTAATATTACTACTTCTGTGAGTGGAATTTCGAAAATTCGAGAGACACGGTTAATATCAAGTAGTAAAATGTGGTTCAATGAGATGAAAATAATTTTTGGTGAATAGTAACTTTTTACTTTTATTTACCACGGTTAAAAGTAAATAGGGTAATTAAGGGTAAAAATGATATTAATATTACCCTAACACATGTCCTAACTCTATTGGAAAAGTTTATATCAACCAAAAAAACATTATTAATAAAATATTATCATTTAGGTCCACTTGGATTAGATTAGGACATTTATTATTATTTAATTCAAAGAAGAGTTAAAAGAGTTAAAATCAAAGTTTATTTACTAAAACATTTTTAATATAGGGTTATACATAAGATAAATTCGATTGTAAATATTAATTAGAAAAATAAAAAAATTTCCTACATAATTATATTTTATTTATAATTTTTAGACATTAAATAATTTAATTTATTTATGACATAATGGTGATGTAGTAATTACCATAATAGTGAAAAATTAAAATAATTGATATTATAAATACCCAAATAAATATAATTTGAGACTTTTTATGAATTATACTAATTTTATAGGTTAATATGACATTTTAGTATTGACTTAATAAACTTTTTTCGAAGTTATGATTCTGTTATGATTTTTGACAAAAATCAATTATTGAATAGTGTAAAAATTGACATAAAAGAGTTTTTAAAACAAATATTATATTATTAATTGATATTAAATTCCTAAAAATATAATTTTCGGCCAAGAGACTTATATCATGATAGGTGTATCATTAATGGACCACTTTGGGGTCTCTTGTATGTATATAGTATGTTTATTAACTATATAATATAAAAATACAAAGTGACATGGTAAATGTCAAACTAATTAACTAAGAGTTAAAACTAAAAGATAAGGTTAATATAATGACCCAAACCTATCTAAATTCTATTGGTTGAGTGTTTTTAGACCCATACCCAACTTAAACTTTAAATAATACACTTTGGAGCCATTATAAACTGAATATGAATTTATTATAAAATAATATTTCTAGCTTTTCCAAAGGTGCCCCTCACCCCTCTTATAAAAGGGCACTCCCCCTTCTCACTAATTCACACATTAAAAACATTTTGGTTCGGCCAACCCCTGCCCAAATACTTTATCAACTTCCCTCAATACAACCTAGAGGCCTTAGTTTGATCATAATGCCAACCTAAGGAGCCCTTTTTATCAAATCAAAAGGAAGAACACGAAGAAGAGGTAATGTTTTCACCACCCTTTTTCAAATTCATTTCTTCTTCAACTTATTCTTTCTTTGTTATTACCATTCTAAAATAATGAATCCAGTATATACTATATAATTTAATATTATTATAAATATGGTACAACTATATTCATTATTCTATCCATCCTTTGAATAAAATGTCACAATACATGCGTACGTACGGCTTACCGTCTCCACGACGTGGTGTAATTGTTATTCAATATATTATTATTTGGATGGGTATAATAATGATTTTTAATTCATGTAAATAATAAATATAACATGATAATTATTCTGTATATATTATATACCATCCAATTATATATTATTTTAATATCAAAAGAATGATATTGTCGCTCGTGCGTACGTACGGACTATTGTCTCCACGAACGCGATGAGATTCATTCTCCATCGTATCCATTAAAGTATAATTATCATTTGATGATTTTAAAATAATGTTTAAGGAATTTATATCATTATTTATATAAATAAGATACAACCTATCCATGAAAAACATGGCTTACGTAACAAAACATATAAAATAAAACGAGTAAGTTAACACCCAAAACAATGATAATACTAAGATATTATTAACAAATCAATGTTAAAAGATCATATATGATATCATATTAATGTATATAATTCTTATATAATTTAATAACAATTATTTCACCATTATAAAGAAGGTTAACCTACCCCCAACCAAGGAAAATTACAAGTTAAGGGTTTACTTCGTAATCTCTTCATTATCCGAGGTTGTTTATACGTAATAATCTACTGGGACTTCTTTATCATCCACATCCATGTTTCTTACAAATGTATTTCAAAACATTTTTTATATTTACTAGAATATGGGTTAAAGTCATTTATACCCTTTTTTACTTTTATAAGTGGTTTATAAAGGATTATTTCTGTCATTTTCCAAACAAGGTTCTTTTTAACCTTTTCGACAGAATTAAGGTAAGAATGTTTTTTTAACTTATACGGCGGGTGCGGCTATTTTCCGCCGTTATAAAATCTTTGAAGCTTCCCTTACAAGATTATAAGAATAATTTCAAAGAAAATGTTATATTTTATAAATATATGACTCTTAAATGATTTCAAAATAAAAAGATATATTTCTCTAAAAAGAGTTTTGATTTCGTCTATGTCAACATCCTTTGACGGATTTTACGTTTATTTGAAGTTGATTTATTATGATACAAAACATCTATATTGTATTGAAGGTTTTGTTATATGTTTGATTGTGGATGTGTTATTTTTATACCATTCATGGTTTATGGATGAAGTATTTACATTTCGTATTCTATTTTTAATATGAATGTTTATGTTATGTTTAAACCTTTTCATATGGGAATGCATTGGACTTAATATGTGATGGGTGGAGCCCACTATAGATCCTAGATGCATCGGTAGGTCTCATGAGACAAACTAGTGTCTTGGCACAAGGCCTTGAAAAAATATCATTTGTATTCTTAGCACGAGGCCTTGGCTATGTGGTTATGATAGTCTGGAAATATGCATTCCATCATTATGAAAGTGATTATTGATATTGCATGTGATTATTCGATTAGTAGAATATCCATTTGAATAAGTAAATGGCATTATTTCATATTATTTTTTCCATACTATGTTTAAGTTCACATTTAAAAGGCTTTTGTTTTAGTTATAAATTGCCTTAAATTTTTATTCTTATTTATGAAATTTTCTGCTATATTTTTATCCTTACTGGGCATTTGAGCTCACCCATTTTCTATGTTTTATTTTTCCCAGGATGTCAAGAAGTAAATTATGAATGACCTGCAGGGATAGTATGAGGGGATAAGAGTGTGGAATATGGACACTATGTTGTTGTAGTTTTCATTTTTTATGATGTAATGTAAAGCTTTCACTACTGGAATTTGGTCTTTTCCCAACGGTAGTATACCAACGGTTTACTTAAACCATTGGTATAGTGAGCCTTTGCCAACGGTTTAATTAAACTGTTGGCAAAAGGAATTTCGGTGGACCCTTTCCCAACGGTTCACTGGAACCGTTGGGAAAGGGCTGCTAAACTCACACATTTCCCAACGGTTTTTATAAACCGTTGGAAAAGGTTTTCCCCAAATTCCAGATCGCGATCTCTTCTCCCCATTTGGACAGAGCCCTAATCTATTCGCTCCGCTGCTCTCGCGAACCCTATCCGACTCCACTGCTCTCGCGAATCCGAACACCAGCACCCCCCATCCCAACAGGTACACCCCCATACGAATAGGTAAAATTTGATATGGTCAATTTACAGCCCATCGCGATCTCCTATCCCCATTCTGAGTTTTATTTATATTATAATGGATATACATGAACATTAGGTGGGATATTAATGGGCATTCTGTCTCACAACATACATATACTCAATCCTCATAGGTAGATTATGTTATTTTTATTGTGTTAAATCCAATGTTTTCCATGGGGATGCTAGTTTTTATTATTGTTATTTGGTTCCCTTATATAAAGTGTTGTAGGAAGTGATATGGTGGGTTTTAAACCTCAAGCCACATGGTGTTCTATGTTATTTTATTGGATCCCTTCCTTTTTTCTGGAATTTAATTTTAGATATTAAATGTATATTTGAATTGAATATATACATTACTCTTTGGAATAACATTGATATGGATGTTTTTTTGTGTTTATGTATATGTTGTATTGATTCTCATTATAGATGTTGACAGATATTCATATGGTCAAATCATTTCTAAAGGGTTTATTCTATGAATGGGGAACAATTTACAGCCCATGGGTACCATGAATTACTTTTAGTCCCTTCAAACCAATTTGATATGTTTTGGATAATGGATTGTGGGGGTAGGGGGTGTCCACGGGGGTTGGTGGGTTGTCCAAGGGGGTGGGCGGGGCTGTCCACGAGGGTGGGAAAGGCTATCCACGAGAGTGGGCAAGGCTGTCTAGGGGGTGTGGGCTGTCCTGGGGGTCTGGGTGGGGTGTCCTGGTGGGGGAGGGGTGTGTGGGGTGTCCAGGGGGGTGGTATGTCTAGGTGGTGGTGGTGGGGTTGCAAGGGAGGGGGGTGTGGGCTGTTTGGGAGGGTGAGAGGGGCTATCCAGGGGGGGTACGGGGTGTCCAAGGGGGTACGGGGGTGGGCAGGTTGTCCACAAGGGTGGACGGGCTGTCCACGGGGGTGGTCGGGCTGTCAAAGAGGGGTGGGCGGGCTGCCCAGGGGGGGTGGGTGGGCTGGCCACGGGGGGTAGGGGTGTCCAGGGGGGTGGGTGAGCTATCCAAGGGGGTGGGGGATTTCCATAGAGAGAAGGGGTGTCGAGGGGGGTGGGTGGGTTGTCCACGGGGGTGGTTGGGCTGTCTAGGGGGTAGGGGGTGTCCATGGGGGTGGGCGGGGCTATCCAGGGGGTGTGGGCTGTCCTGGGGGTCTGGGTGGGGTGTCCTGGTGGGGGAGGGGTGTGTGGGGTGTCCAGGTGGGGTGGTATGTCTAGGTGGTGGTGGTGGGGTTGCAGGGAAGGGGGTGTGGGCTGTTTGGGAGGGTGGGCGGGGCTATCCAGGGGGGGTACGGGGTGTCCAGGGGGGTACGGGGGTGGGCGGGCTGTCCACAAGGGTGGACGGGCTGTCCACGGGGGTGGTCGGGCTGTCAATGAGGGGTGGGCGGGCTGTTCAGGGGGGGTGGGTGGGCTGGCCACAGGGGGTAGGGGTGTCCAGGTGGGTGGGCGGGCTATCCAAGGGGGTGGGGGCTGTCCATAGGGAGAAGGGGTGTTGAGGGGGGTGGGTGGGCTGTCCACGGGGGTGGTTGGGCTGTCTAGGGGGTAGGGGGCGTCCACGGGGGTGGGTGGGGTGTCCACGGGGGTGGGACGGGCTGTCCACGGGGGTGGGAAAGGCTGTCCACGAGGGTGGGCGGGGCTGTCCAGGGGGTGTGGGCTGTCCTGGGGTCTGGGTGGGGTGTCCTGGTGGGGGAGGGGTGTGTGGGGTGTCCAGGGGGGTTGGTATGTCTATGTGGTGGTGGTGGGGTTGTAGGGGAGGGGTGTGTGGGCGGTTTGGGAGGGTGGGCGGGGCTATCCCGGGGGGGTATGGGGTGTCCAGGGGGGTACGGGGGTGGGCGGGCTGTCCACAAGGGTGGACGGGCTGTCCACGGGGGTGGTCGGGCTGTCAAAGAGGGGTGGGCGGGCTGTCCAGGGGGGGTGGGTGGGCTGGCCACAGGGGGTTGGGGTGTCCAGGGGGTGGGCGGGCTATCCAAGGGGGTGGGGGCTGTCCATAGGGAGAAGGGGTGTCGAGGGGGGTGGGTGGGCTGTCCACGGGGGTGGTTGGGCTGTCTAGGGGGTAGGGGGTGTCCACGGGGGTGGGTGGGTTGTCCACGGGGGTGGGTGGGGCTGTCCACGAGGGTGGGAAAGGCTGTCCACAGGGGTGGGTGGGGCTGTCCAGTGGGTGTGGGCTATCCTGGGGGTCTGGGTGGGGTGTCCTGGTGGGGGAGGGGTGTGTGGGGTGTCCAGGGGGGTTGGTATGTCTAGGTGGTGGTGGTGGGGTTGCAGGGGAGGGGGTGTGGGCTGTTTGGAGGGTGGGCGGGGCTATCCTAGGGGGTACGGGGTGTCCAGGGGGGTACGGGGGTGGGCGGGCTGTCCACAAGGGTGGACGGGCTATCCACGGGGGTGGTCGGGCTGTCAAGGAGGGGTGGGCGGGCTGTCCAGGGGGGGTGGGTGGGCTGGCCACGGGGGGGTAGGGGTGTCTAGGGGGGTGGGCGGGCTATCCAAGGGGGTGGTGGGCTATCCATAGGGAGAAGGGGTGTCGAGGGGGGTGGGCGGGCTATCCAAGGGGGTGGTGCTATAGTGGTTTTGGATTATTTGAAATACTCTTAGTGTTTTATAAACCCTCATTTGTTCCATATTCATTTAAATTGATTTAATATCATTTTTTTCACACACACAATTATATCCTCTCAAACTATATTTAGATTGTATTTTCAATCATATGGTGTTAAATATTTTAGTAAATGTTCATACTAGCTTCTTTTATGTGTTCTAGGGGTTTAGACTAATGACAGGGCTGCATGATTATTGTGGGGGTATTCTTTTCATATAAATATACCTATACACCCCGACCCCCTTGGACAACCTGACCACCCCCACAGATAGCCCGCCCACCTGGACACCCCGACCCCCCTAGACAGCCCCCCACCCCCTGGACACCTCCGACCCCCCGGACGGCCCCACCACCCCCTAGACACCCTGCACACCCCTGGACACGCCACACCCCCCTTGGACAGTCCCGCCACTCCCATGATCCTCATCCTACTCCTCATCCTGATCTACATGGAGAAGTTAAAGTATAAAACTCATATACTCCCAACAAGACCCTTAAGGATTATGTATTCCTTGATCCACTTCCAATATCTTACTGGTCAATCTGTGAATATAGGTATTAGAAATTTTTTATCTTATTTTCTTATATACACTGTATTTTGTTGTATTTCTTAATATGATTCTCATATAGAGTAATGTGTCAGTTATGCTTTTATATAGAGTAAACAATTGTCATTTACGTAAATATTTTTTTGATTAAACTTTAATATTATTGAATTTCTTTGAAATGACTTATTTTGATTTTTTTACAGAATGGATAGAAGTTGGATGTACGAAACTGATCGGATTTCAACTGATTTTCAAAATAATTTGAACAGCATTCAAGATTTTGCATTTGACAAGGCTTCAGATAGTGGTCGCATACACTGCCCATGTTTTAATTGTGTTGGAAGACCTTGGTTGAGCCGTGAAGCAGTTAGCTATCATATTACCAAATATGGTTTCCAAACAAACTATTTTGTGTGGTATCACAATGGAGAGAAAATGGAATCTCAAAATGTTGATGATCCAAATGATAGGACTGAATTGGAGAGTTTGATATATGATCAGTTTCCATTTATTCGACATCATGAGAAGGAAAGGATGTCCAGCCAACAAGATTTCAATACAAGCACACATGATGCGTCCAATGAAAATGATGATGTTGATAGGGTGAAAAAATTGAATGATGCTGCGACGACTCCAGTATATCGGCAATGTGATAAAATGAAAAATTTGGAATTTTTAATCCGATTGTTTCATGGGAAAACTATGTATGGGATTTCAAATACTGTAATTGATTATATTCATACCTTCTTGAAGGACTTACTTCCAGATGATGCAGATATTCCCTCAAACCACTATATGTCATGGAAGTTGGTTGATGAACTTGGATTCTGAAAAAAAAAATTCATGCTTGCCCGAATGATTGCAGCTTATTTTGGGAGGAAACTGCTGAAAGAAATGATTGTATAAAATGTGGAACCTCCCGATGGAAGCCAAAAGATGATGGAACAACATCTCGTGTTCCAAAAAAAGTAATGTGGCACTTTCCATTGATCCCCAGATTACAGAACCTTTTCATGTCTGATGAAATATCCGTAAAAATGTGATGGCATGACACCGAGAGAAAAAAGAATAATGAAGAGTTGGTTCACCCTGCAGATGGATTTTCATGGCAGAGATTTGATGCTCGATATCCTGAATTTGCAGCCGACATGCATAACGTGAGACTAGGTCTGTCATGTGACGGTTTTAATCCATTTTGGCAGATTCTTACTTTGCATAGCACATGGCCGGTTTTCATACACATTTATAACCTTCCCCCATGGTTGTGTATGAAAAAGCCTTACACTTTCTTGAGTATACTGATATCTGGCCCTTCTGATCCCGGCAATGATATAGATGTATACATGCAACCTTTAATAAAAGAGTTGAAACTTCTTTGGGATCTGGGTGTGCCCACATACGATGCATGTTCGAAAGACATATTTCAGATGCGTGCTGCACTTATGTGGACTATCAATGATTTTCCTGCTTATGCAATGATGTCTGGATGGAGCACAAAAGGAAAATTGTCATGTCCTGTTTGTATGAAGAATACTCGATCGAGAAGACTGAAATATCGTCATAGTTTTAGTTTTATGGGACATCGACGATTCTTGCCAATGAACCATCCATATAGAAACAATCGTCGAAGATTTGACAATACCATGGAAAATGACGATCCACCTCAGCGTATGTCTGGAACTGATGTGCTTAATGAATTGAAAGATTTTAGTTATTCATTTGGGAAGAGTGTAATGAAATATAGAAAGAGGAAAAATGTTTCCAATGATACCTGTTACAATTGGAAGAAGAAGAGTATATTATTTGAGTTGTCATATTGGTCAACCAACTTGTTACGTCATTGCTTAGACGTAATGCACATTGAAAAAAATATATGTGAAATGTTGCTTTCGATTCTTCTAAATGTCAAGGGGAAGACAAAAGATGATTTACGATCTCGGCGCGACTTGGTAGATTGGGGGATCAGACCAGAATTGCATCATGTCTGTATTAGTGAAAATAAATGGCAAGTTCCATGTGCTTCTTATGTGATGACTCCTCCTGAAAAAAATCAATTTATGGAAGTGCTAGAGACTATTAAAGTTCCTGATGGATATTCAAGAAATATATCAAAACAGGTCAACAGAAAAGAGTTGAAGTTGAAATCTTTGAAGACTCATGATTATCACGTCCTTTTGCATGAGTTGATTCCAATAGAAATCCGTCATCTCTTGTCCAATAATGTTAGAGTCTCAGTTATTCGGTTGTGCTATTTATTTAGAGATCTTTTTGCTAAGAGGTTGTCCAAATCCCTCATGCAAAAACTGTTGGCAGAGACACCATTAATTTTGTGTGAGTTAGAGAAAATATTCCCTCCATCATTTTTTACATGCATGTTGCATCTGACTGTCCATCTTCCGACCGAAATACTTCTTGGAGGACCCGTTGCTTTCCGTTGGATGTATCCAACTGAAATAAACATGTGCACATTGAAATCATATGTTCGGAACAGGAATTATCCCGAAGGTTCTATTGTGAACGGTTACTTGGCTCAAGAATGTATGGATTTCTGCTCAATCTATTTGTCTGATCATACTACGAGAATAAACAGACCAATGAGAAATGAAGAAGAACAGTATGGGAAAATTAAACCCAGTTTTCCATCACTTCCTCAGACAGGAGGAATTACGGGATCATATACATTGACAACATTAAGCCTTGAAGAGAGAGAGATGGCACATCGCACAGTGTTGTTCAATTGTGATTTGTTCGATGAGTATATAAAGTAAGTTAATTGTACATGTAACTCTTATCTTATCTCTTGTAATTTTAAATATTTGTTAAACTATTATTATTTTTATCTACAGGGAACATAAATAATTGATATATAGAAAGCATCGTTCTTTATCTTTGAGAAAGAAGGAGAATTTTCATAGCAAAGGGTTTTCTGCTTGGTTGAAATTGAAGGTAAAAATATTTCTGTAATAACTAAATAAAAATAATATTTAATTAATTTTACTATTTGTTTATATTTAAGGTATAGGGTTTGCCTATAGACTCTGTTTCTGAGGAAATAAGAGCTTTGGCTTTTGGTCCTAATACCATGGTTCGTGCTTGTAAATCACTTGTGATCAATGGATACAAATTTTTTATCACTGAACGAGCAAGAAACATGAGAACACAGCATAATGGTGTTATGCTAACTGCCAAAACAGACTGTTATGCCAGTTCATCAGACACTAGACCTCGTTCTGAAAATGTTTCTTATTATGGTGTCGTGGAGAAAATAATAATTTTGGATTATTACTCGCATGGTCGAGTCATGATGATGAAATGTCAATGGTTTGATTCAATGACAAGGCAAGGCACCTTTATTGATGTTTGTGGATTTCGAGTTATTGACATGACTCGCACTCTTGCCACCGATGAACCATATGAATTGGCATCAATGGTGAAACAAGTTTTTTATGTCAAAGATCATCGTCATCCTAAATTCGGTGTAATTATTGAAGTAAATCCCAGACATGTTTTTGATGATGGTGATGATGAAGTTGACACTATCCCTACTGCAATTGGAAGCAATCCGTTTATTACTTATGATGACCCCAACAGCTCAATTGTCAGAGTTGATTGTGAACCCGAAGTTGTGGTGGGAAATATATAGAATCATACAGTCATGTTCTCACCTACATGTTTCACCTACATCATTCAGAACCATAAATCTTCTATTTCATTATGTTCTTTTTATCATAATGGTTTTTCTATATTTTGCTTTTTGGGTTACACATTAGTTATATGTTTCTAATTACTTCCATATTTGTTTTCATTTCAGGAAATGACACCCATTGAAGAGAGGCGGCGGAAAAAGATGACAGATAATAATCGTCGCATGGTACAGATGGGTGTTCCTCCACTCATCCCTATTGTGAGTATTTTATTTCAAATATAAATATTTCAATAACTTATAATATCACGTGTTTACTTTTCTGTCAAACTTTTTTTCAGGATCCATGCCCTAGATGACAGATATCTAACGAGGAGCCTGATATTGCTCCCAATAGAGAGGTTGGTGGTACGAGGGCTCGTGGGGCGAGAGTTAGACGATCCACTACCACAGACGTATCTTCTATGCCCTATTTTGATCCTAGCGTGTCATCAGGGACATATGAGATATTTAGACCTCCGATGTTTACACTACCAGCTGGCCAGACGTCTATGCCATCATCTTTTGCTTCTGGTTCATTATCTCCAGGTTATTATATTCCACCTTCTTCGACTCCTGCTGCGACACAGTATGTGGCTGAGGAGCATACACTGAGGGACACTCCACCTGTATAGGATATTCCTTTAGCTTATGCACCCATTGATCCGACTACCACAGTTATATTTATATAACTCTATCAAATTTTTATACCAAAATTTATTTTTATTATAACTTGTATTGATATTATTTTTCTTTAATAACAGATTCTTCTACAGATTAGAGGTGGGGGAGGGGGAGTACTCGCTTGCGTGCGGTATGGAACCGCCAGACACAGTTGATGGTAGAATACAATGTTGGTGGACAAATGATTGAGAAATCTGGGCAGCAATGTCGGGGTTTTTTGGCGACGCTAGCCAAATACTCCGATATCATTCCGGTCAGCCCTCTCTCTTGGAGACATCTACCACCCGAAGTCAAGGATAACGCGTGGGCACAAATATGGTTAAAAAATCTATTGGATTTAATGTAGTATATTTTTGTATTTAGATGAACTAATCAATTTGGTTTCAGCTTCGGTTTAACTTCCCTGAAGGCGAAGGTGCACGGTCAGCGCGTTTAAAAGAGCTAGGAGAGCTTTGGAGAGCTTATAAGCATGAGCTGTATGTTGGCTGGTGTGATAGAGTGGGCACGGAGTTAGAGACATTACCTATCGTGGATGACTGCCCGATAGAGAAATATCTCCAAATGATTACCCATTGGGCGACTGCCAAATTTAAGGTATTAATCTCATTTGAGTTATTTAAATGAGAGTTTTCATATTTTGAATTAATATAATCTTATTAATTATTAATCATTATTTAGGAATCTTCTGAAAAAAAAACATTGATTCAAAGAAATACCTCCACACTTTGGGGCACACAACAATGTCATATCATGAGAGGCAGCAGGTACGATATAGTTGTTTATAATTTTTCTTTAGGACTTTCCCTTTTTATTGGATCCTACTTAAATTATGTGATTTATTGAATAATGAATATATGATTATACTTTCACTTTATATTGTTTCAATGTCATTACAGAAGCAAAAAAATGAATATTGAAGGACGTATCCCTCGAGCAAAATTGTTTTTCTCGAGTAGAAGAAAAAAAGATGGAACTGCGGTAAATGAACCGACCCAAGAGAAGATTGTAAGTTTTAATTTGTTTATTTCAAATTTTAATATCTAATTTGAAATTTAATAATCTATTAATATTTTTTACAGGCTGCTTTAGAGGCTCTTGATGCCTAGGAGCCTGACAATTTTGGGCCACACGATCATTTATATCAGGTTTTGGGAGATGAGCACTCTGGTCGAGTACGCTGTCGACCTGGTAAGAATATAGTCCTGACAAGGTATTGGTCGTCTCCATGTATCCATTCTAGTACCACTGAGTTGGAACAAGTCAAGGAGCATGCAAGACAGTCTGATAGAAGGGTCACAGAGTTGGAAGTAAAAGTTCAAACAAGAGACAGAGAATTTATGAAACTGATGAGAGCTTTATCTTCATCACTTCCACCAGAGGCTAGTGCGGCTTGTCAGACATTTATGTCGTCGATGGGTGCATCATCCAATGCACCAGGCGGAAGCACTAGTGGCGATCTATATGATGAAGTTCCTGGTGATTATGAGGATACTGAAGAGGAAGAGGGCAAGGATGAGGATGTGGGCGAGGGAGAGGATGGGGCCGAGGGCGAGGATGGGGACGAGGGAGAGGATGATGTCGAGGATGAGGACGATGACGAGGACAGAGATGGCGGCGAGGATGAGGCTGATGATGATAGTAGTGATGGTGATGGTGATCAGAGGCAGATTGATCCATTACATTTTTGAATTCTGTATAACTCTTTATTTTTGAACATGGTTTTCCACTTTGGGGTTTTCCTCTGCTTCATAGGGACGTTGCATTCAGATTCTGTTTTTTGCACTTGATTCTTATTGTATGATTAGTCTACTACATAGACCATTAGTATTCATTGGTACTGTGATGCTCATTTTTCTATTTTTTTTACTTATCTTTCTTAGTTAGCCATGTATTTCATGTTTATGCATGTGGAAGATGATATGGAAAATGTGCTTTGAAGTAGTGGTCGGCACCACTAACATTTATTTGAAATGGACAGGATTTTAAGTGAAAACAACAACTAGCATACGGAATACAGACCAAACGCATTCGGATTCTGTTTAAACTATAGGAAAACGATCCATGGTTCATATGTGATGTGTACGAGTCAACCCTGCCGCAATCCGAGGTCCGGTGTGGCCTGTACAACTCAAAGTGTCTTTCTTTTGTTTAAAATGGATGCGCTTTTAAGTAAAAAAAACCACATATAGAAAACAGACCAAACACATTCAGATACTATTGATACTTTAGGACATGTATCCATGGGTCATTTGTGGCGTGTAGGAGTAAACCCCGCCTCAATCCGAGGAGCGGTGTGGCCGGCACCACTCAAAGTGTGTCACTTTTATTTGAAATGGACAACAATTTAAGTTAAAAGAACAACTGACATACGGAAAACCGACCAAACGCATTCGGATTCTATTGAAACTTTAGTACAACGATCCATGGGTCATATAAGATGTGTACGAGTCAACCCCGCCTCAATCCGAGGGCCGGTGTGGCCAGGACCACTCAAAGATTGTCACTTTTCTTTGAAATGGACAACGGTTTAAGTTAAAACAACAACTGACATACGGAAAACCAACCAAATGCATTCGGATTCTATTGAAACTTTAGGAAAATGATCCATGGGTCATATGTGATGTGTACGAGTCAACCCTTCCTCAATCTGAGGACCGGTGTCATCGGGACCACTCAAAGTGTGTCACTTTTCTTTGAAATGGACAACAGTTTAAGTTAAAACAACAACTGACATACGGAAAACGGACCAAAGGCATTCAGATACTGTTTATACTATAGGACATGTAT
Source organism: Viscum album (assembly GCA_963277665.1). NCBI lineage: Eukaryota > Viridiplantae > Streptophyta > Magnoliopsida > Santalales > Viscaceae > Viscum > Viscum album. Next base: position 2,136,264,147 of record OY728156.1, on the reverse strand, counting down.
CTATGGGTCATATGTGACATGTATGAGTCAACCTCTCCTCAATCCGAGGGCCCTTGTGGCCGGGACCACTCAAAGTGTGTCACTTTTCTTTGAAATGGACAATTGTTTAAGTTAAAACAACAACTGACATACGGTAAATGGACCAATGGCATTAGGATACTATTGATACTTTAAGACATGTATCCATGGGTCATTTGTGACATGGAGGATTCAACCCCTCCTCAATCCGAGGTCCGGTGTGGCCGGTACCACTCAAAGTGTCTTTCTTTTGTTTAAAATGGATGTGCTTTTAAGTAAAAAAACCACATATGGATAATTGACCAAACGCATTCGGATTCTGTTGAAACTTTAGGAAAACGATCCATGGGTCATTTTTGACGTTTACGAGTCAACCCCGCCTCAATCCGAGGCACGGTGTGGCCGGAACCACTCAAAGTGTCTAATTTTTCTTTGAAATGGACAACAATTTAAGTTAAAAGAACAACTGACATATGGAAAACCGACCAAACGCATTCGGATTCTATTGAAACTTTAGTACAATGATCCATGGGTCATATGTGATGTGTACGAGTCAACCCCGCCTCAATCCGAGGCGTAGTGTGACCGATACCACTCAAAATGTCTAACTTTTCTTTGAAATGAACACCAGTTTAAGTTAAAACAACAACTGACATACAGAAAACCAACCAAACGAATTCAGATTCTATTGAAACTGTAGGAAAATGATTCATGGGTCATATGTGACGTGTACAAGTCAACCCCGCCTCAATCCGAGGGCCGGTGTGGCCGGTACCACTCAAATTGTCTTTCTTTTGTTTAAAATGGATGCGCTTTTAAGTAAAATAAACGACATACGGAAAACTAACCAAACACTTTTGGATTCTATTGAAACTTTAAGAAAATAATTTATGGGTCATTTGTGACGTGTACGAGTCAACCCCACCTCAATCTGAGGCGTGGTGTGTCCGACACCACTCAAAGTGTCTAACTTTTATTTGAAATGGACATGATTTTATGTGAAAACAACAACTTGCATACGGAAAACCAACCAAATGCATTCGGATTCTGTTGAAACTTTAGGAAAAAGATCCATGGGTCATATGTGACGTGTACGAGTAAAACCCGCCTCAATCCGAGGGCTGGTGTGGCCGGGACCACTCAAAGTTTGTCACTTTTCTTTGAAATGGACAATGGTTTAAGTTAAAACAACAACTGACATACGGAAAACAGACCAAAGGCATTCAGATACTGTTTATACTTTAGGACATGTATCCATGGGTCATATGTGACGTGTACGAGTCAACCCCTCCTCAATCCGAGGGCCGGTGTGGCCGGGACCACTCAAAGTGTCTTTCTTTTGTTTAAAATGGATGCGCTTTTAAGTAAAAAAAACCGCATACGGAAAACTAACCAAACACATTCGGATACTGTTGATACTCTAGGACATGTATCCATTGGTCATTTGTGACATGTACGAGTCAACCCCGCCTCAATCCGAGGCGCGGTGTGGCCGAAACCACTCAAAGTGTCTTTCTTTTGTTTAAAATGGATGCACTTTTAAGTAAAAAAAATGACATATGGAAAACTGACCAAATGCTTTCGGATTCTATTGAAACTTTAGGACAATGATCCATGGGTCATTTGTGACGTGTACGAGTCAACCCCGCCTCAATATGAGGCACGGTGTGGCCAGCACCACTCAAAGTGTTTCTCTTTTCTTTGAAATGGAAAACAATTTAAGTTAAAACAACAACTGACATACGGAAAATAGACCAAAGGCATTCGGATACTGTTGATACTTTAGGACATGTATCCATGGGTCATTTGTGATGTGTACAAGTCAAATCCGCCTCAATCCGAGGCGTGGTGTGGACGACACCACTCAATTTCTCTCTTTTATTTCAAAAAAAATCATTTTAAGTGAATACAACTGAAATTTACACTCATCAACGACTCTTTTTCAGGAGTTTGGTAGTTTCACTCATGGGGTCATAAGTGACGAGACTCCTAAGAAAAATCTTTTCACCATATTTTATAAACAATACAAGTTCAATGCAAAATTAATCACAAATAATTACATACCCAAACCTAGTATCACAAAAAAAATGGGATTTGAGTCAATTTGAATGTCTTATTCAACTCTAATAGATATTTATCAAACTATTCTGCCTATTAGAATTTGATGGGTGAGGTGAATTACCATCGGATGATTGTTGTCATGTGTTTTTTTGGGATATTTTAGGTGTTTTTTATACTGTTTGAAGTTTGTATGTGGCTTTTGTGATATTTTTTATGCAGGTGTATAGTGGAGGGTATACTGAGGGCTGTTGTGCACTCTTTTTTATGTAGGTGTAGCTTCTGGGGGGCTTCTGGGTGCTGCTGTGCAGCAGTTTTGGGGAACAATTTACCAACGGTTCAGAACCGTTGGTAAATTGTTTTCTAGATTTCTGAGAACCTATACCAACAGTTTAAATGAAACTGTTGGTAAAGGGATTTCCCCACGCCTTACTGGCCAACGGTTTGGAAAACCGTTGGTATACCCTATACCAACGGTTTTCCATCCTATAGCAACGGTTATAAACCATTGGTATAGGATACTTTTCCAGTAGTGTTTATAAATATATCTAGTGTTTCCAAGGCTACTAAACTAATCGGTCTTTCGAGACTTGATATTTCTTGTGATCATACCAATGTTATGTAATAATGCACCGACTCTGGGTAACTGGGGTCGGGGCGTTACAGTTGGTATCAAAGGAATTTTAGTACAAACCTTGGAAGCTAGATTTAGATAAGCTCTGATTAGACCACATATATTTAAGATGGAATTTGAGGATTAGTATAGAAGAACTTCCTAGAATTTTGGTATTGTAGAGATTTTGTGAGTTTTCTGAGAAATACATCCCTGTCTGGATATGAGCAGGTAGAGGCGGCTCTGGCATAGATGTACCTAGGGGTAAAACCCAAAAACACCACTTTGAGCTAGACTCGAACGGGAATTGGTGCATGACAATGGGCCTTGCTGCACTCTTGGTTATGACACTCCCAGGGGATATTGTTAGGATAACTCTCATTTTCTTTACAAATCATTATGAAAGGTTTATGAGTATATACTTCCTCAAAGAAAACATTTTTATGATTATGGATTATATCCATAAATAGTTCAATTTATGTTAAGTGTTTTATAAGTATGTAATTATGTATTTTGATTCATAAACTGATCTAGTTTATGCCATTGTTTAGAAATGGTGCCTAGTGGAAGAAATGGAAACAGTATCAATGTACGCACTCAATGTAGGGCTTTCCCTCATGATTAATATAATTATAGTGGAGTTTGTGATGCAACTAGTTCCGATTAGCTAATCACCATACTAGGACAACTCAATCAGGTTATGAATAATAACCTTACCCATATGGAGCACCCTGATCCGCAGTGTGGAGGATCAATGTTAGATCGCTTCATGAGGCAACAACCACCAACGTTCAATGGGAGTACAAATACCTTAGTATCTGAGCAATGGATAATTTCCCTAGAGAAAATATTTCAGGATTTGGGGAGTAGTGAAAGTGAAAAAGTTATCATGGCAGTTTACCGCTTCACTGAAGATGATGATCAATGGTGGTCATTGATTCAAAAGACGAAGGAAGATGATTAAGTATCAAATATGGAATAGAGGGAGTTCAAAGATCTGTTTTTAGAAAAATACTTTCCTCACGACCATCGAGCAGATATGGAAAGGCAATTTCTAAGTCTGAGACAAAAGGACGATGAGAATGTCACAAAGTATGAGGCTAACTTTATAAGGTTATCAAGGTATGCTGTAGATTATATACATAACCCAAGAAGTATGAATGATCGTTTCTTTGATGGGTTAAAACCATTTCTCCGTCGAGCATTAGTCTCACAATCCTTCTCATCATACGAAGGCATTGTCTCATGTGCTATCAATACCGAAAATGAATTCTCTAAGTCTTATGACTTTAAAGAAAAGAAAGAGAAGAAAAGATCTTCTGATCAATCTAGGAATTGAAATAAGGGGAAGAAGGGAAAGGTTGAATATCCATTCTGTGGTAAATGTGGTAAGAAACACCCCGGTACTTTCTTGAAGGGAATGGGTGTCTGTTACAAGTGTGGTGAAAAAGGCCACCAAGCTCGTGATTGCAAAGGGAAGAAGGAAGCAACCAATTTTCAGTGCTACAATTGCAGTGAGATGGAACATTATGCAAATGAATTTCCTAATTTTCAGGGGAACTTACCTCAGAAAAGGCCAAGGGATCAAGGCCAAGCTTATGCTATCACTACTGCTGAGGTAGAAGCTCTGAAAGACGTGGTGGTAGGTAATTTAATGGTTTCCTCAAGTTTAGAAAATGAATTATTTGATTCTGGATCATTGCATTGTTTCATATCTTCCCAGTTTTCTAATAAAATTAGATATTTCCAATTTGATTTAACAAGGGAGTTGTCAGTTAAAACTCCTAAGGGAAGTATCATTGCAACAATGTTTTGTGAATCAGTCCCCATTAGAGAACATAAATGTTCTTTATCTGCTGATCTCATCATCATACCTATGATTGAGTTTGATATAATCCTCAGTATGGACTGGCTTTTGGACTATGATGCGAAGATTTGTTGTAAGAAGAAAGAGGTTACGATTCTTGATGATGATGATAAGGAACACCTTATCTTTAGAGCTGAATCATCACCACCTAATTCTTATCTAGATCCACCCCCATTAGCTCAACTAAATTCAATTATTTGGGAGGAAGATAATGAAATGACTATGGGTGAGGAAAGGAATGTTCAAATCGAGGATGTACCTGTTGTGGAAGAATATGTAGATGTGTTTCCGGACGATTTACCTGGACATCCTCCAGAATGAGAAGTTGAGTTTTCCATTGATTTAATTCCTGAATCAAGGCCTATATCAAATACCCCTTATAGAATCGCCACTATAGAATTAGTTGAACTAAAGAAACAACTAGAGGAATTGATTAATAAGGGATTTATTCGCCCTAGTGCTTCTCCATGGGGAGCCCCTGTTCTTTTTGTTAAAAAGAAATATGGATCTATGAGGTTATGTATCGACTACAGGGAGATAAATGCTATAACAATAAAGAACAAGTATCCTCTACCTCGCATTGATGATTTATTTTACCAACTACATGGAGCTCAATACTTTTCAAAGATTGACCTTCGATCGGGATACCATCAGTTGTGTGTAAAGAAGGAAGACATTCCGAAGACAGCATTTCGAACCAGGTACGGGCATTATGAGTTTACAGTAATGCCTTTTAGATTGACTAATACAACCTCTATATTCATGGATCTGATGAATAGAGGTTTCAAGGAATATCTCAATGAATTTGTGGTGGTATTTATTGATGATATCTTGGTATACTCTAAAAGCTATGAAGATCATGAAAATCAATTGTGCATTATCCTGAAGACTCTGAGAAGACATGACTTATATGGGAAGTTTAGCAAGTGTGAATTCTGGCTTCAGGAGATTTCTTTTCTTCTCCATATTGTCTCTAAAGATGGAATCTATGTTGATCCTTATAACACCATGTAAATCCAAGAATGGCCAACACCGACGAGTATAACTGAGGTATGTAGTTTTATTGGTTTAGCAGGTTATTATCGATGTTTCGTCCAGAATTTTGCCCGGTTGGATAACCCATTAACAAAGCTCACATGTAAAGGGGATAAATTTGTTTTTAAAAAAGAGTGTGAAGAATGTTTAGAAGAACTGAAGAGAAGATTAGTCAATGCTCCTATATTGACTCTACCATCGGGGAATGATGGGTTCTTTATTTATAGCGATGCATCGAAGAAAGGACTTGGTTGTGTCCTTATGCAGAATGATATTGTTATTTCCTATACATCACGACAGCTAAAAATTCATGAGAAAAACTATCCAACTCATGATCTCGAGTTATCATATGTGATCTTTTCTTTGAAGATATGGAGGCACTACCTCTATGGTGAAAAATGTGAGATTTATATTGATCACAAGAGTTTGAAGTATATTTTCTCACAAAAAGAACTCAACATGAGGCAAAGGAGATGGCTTGAATTACTTAAGGATTATGATTGTACGATACACTACCACCTGGGGAAAGCAAACAAGGTGGCAGATGCTTTGAGTAGAAAATACCATGGAGTTTTGAACAATATGAGAATTAAAAGGGACCCAATTTTCATGGATCTAGTGAAGATGGACATGGGAATAACCATGGAAGGTGAAACATCAATTATTTTTAAAATGGTTGCCAAAACATCTTTACTATAAAGGATTAAGAGTTCTCATACCAATGATGAAGAATTTCAAAAGAAGATTAAAGCTGTGAATGATGGGAGATTGAGAGACTTTGTGTATGAAGATGGAATTTTGAAATTTGGGAATAGGATTTGTGTTCCCGATATACCTGATCTAAAAAGAGAATTTCTGGATGATGCTCATAGTTACAATTTCTCTATACACCCTGGGAGCACCAAAATGTATAGATATTTGAAGGAACATTTTTGGTGGGACAACATGAAGAGGGAGATTGCTGATTTTGTGTCAAGATGTATGGTTTTTCAACAATAGAAAGCTGGAAGGGAACAACCTGGAGGAGTCATGCAACCTCTTCCCATACCGGAGTGGAAATGGGACAATATTACAATAGACTTTGTCATGGGGCAACCAAAGACTCCTAGAAGGAACGATGCAATATGGGTTATTATTGATCGTCTTACCAAGTCAGCACATTTTCTTGCTATAAGATATGATCTACCACTGGAAAGTCTAGGAAGACTATATATTAATGAAGTTGTGAGACTTCATGGAGTACCCCTATAAATTTTTTCTGATCATGATCCCCATTTTACATCAAGATTCTGGATGAGTCTTCAGAAATCCCTTGATACTTAACTTCATTTGAGCACTGCCTACCACCCTCAGATAGATGGACAATCAGAAGGGACTATTAAAACCTTAGAAGACATGTTGAGATCTTTCTCACTTGACTTTCAGGGTATGTGGGATCAAAATTTACCTTCGGTAGAATTTTCCTATAACAATAGCTTCCATTCAAGTATTCAGATGGAACCATATGAAGCGTTATACGGAAAGAGATGTCACACACCAACCTGTTGGGATGACGTTGGTGAAAGAAAACTTGTAGGTCCAGAATTGGTAGAGGAAACCATTGAAAAGGTGAAGGTAATCCAAAATCACATCAAAGCAGCTCAAAGTACGCAGAAGAGCTATGCCGATAATCGAAGGAAGGATTTGGAATTTCAAGTTGGTGATCATGTTTTCCTGAAGGTATCTCCATGGAAGGGAGTCATACATTTTGGTAAGAAAGGTAAATTGAGTCCCAGGTACATCGGACCTTTCGAAATTCTAGAAGTTGGCCAATGCCAATATCTTGAAGGCACTAGATCCTAACACCCTTGGGGATCATCCGAAGGTTGGGATTGGGGGGAAAGATAAGGTCATGAAGAAGAAGGTAGATCTGGAGCATTCACTTTTCAAGTCGAGGCCTCTCTGCGAAGGCATGCAGTTATCGTTGGGGAGCCGCTTTGTTGGATTGGAAGTTCAGGATCCTATATTGTCTCCGGAGGATGATTTTTCAGGTGATGACAGTTATAGTACTCCTTCAATGGACAGCATGGATCGATGTAAAGGAAAAGGCCCTCATAGCCCTCAGCGGAAGAAGGGGAAAAAAGTCGCTAGAGATTCTGGAAAATGTATTGTGGTCCAGGGGAAAAAGACTAAGAGTCGCAAGGATTATTCTCATCTTCCAAAACCAATGGAGACTAGGTCGGCCAAGAAGGGAATGATCAAAGTAAGCACAACCCTTCAGGAGGGGGAAAAAGAAGGAACAAACAAGCCTATATGTGACAAAGAAGAAGAGAATGGAGAGTGCTTGAAACTCATCCTGCACTCCAAGGAAGATATGATTGAACAAGCCATTCGTCCTAATGTTTCAGAAGAGGAGATCAACAGAATTTACGCACGAAGGCTTCAAGTTGATGCCACAGAGGAGCAAGAAGTGTGGTTAGATAAACAGGATAGAATTTTGGCCCGCGGGTTCAATAAGGGAAAAATCAACTCAGAGGAATTTATTCAGACGATGGAGAGGATGATTTCCTACTTTGAAGAGCTCATCAGAGAGGATCCTGACATCTAGGTTGGTATGCTACACTGGGAGCTCTTTAGAGCAGCAGAGTCAAGTAACTTAAGCCTTGTGTTTCACCACTTTGTAAGCTCTTTCAGCACGTAGTGCTCCCATAGTGTACTCTGGTTTTTTCCATTTTCCTTAAAATGGCTTAATAAATAAAAAAAATCTAAATTGGCTGGCTATTGGGAAAATACATGTCTCACCCAACGCATGTACTCACCTACGAGGAATTAGAACTGGAACCTGATCTGTCTTATTGTGAAGAGCCCGTCAATATTCTTGATACGAGAGAACAAGTGCTGAGAAATCGGACGACGTGTCTGGTAAAAGTTTTGTAGAGAAACCATAAGATGGAAGAGGCAACATGGGAACCCGAGGAACTTATGATGAAGAACCACCCGAGTCCTTTCATGTGGTTTTATTCTAGAAATTTCTAGGATAAAATTATTTGAAGGAGGGTAGAATGTAACACCCCAAGCTTCTACAGTACGCTTCTCTTTGAATAATGTGATAGAGTGTGTTGTACGCAACATCGAGTTCTAACATACCACAACCAATCAAACTAGCCGTTATGAATAGTAATACCTAGTTTTTGAACTTATATATATTTTATATTTCAAAATGAACTTCATTTTTGGATTCGAAATATCGAAATTATCCTAAGTTGAACTTTTGGTATTTTTCTGAGAACTTCCAATTTTTATGAATAGTGAAAAATACTTAAAAAAACTTTTTTAATCAAAATAATTTATAGTGATAAATTATACTATTAAGTTGTTTTAAAGTATAATTAGATTTTATTTTTACCATTTTATCCAATGGTGTTCATGAGAATTAATTTCACTTTGAAATTGGACATAAACAATGGTCAATCTTTTGATATATATTGTTTCTTAAAAACACGCTATTTGTTTTGACAGCAGAAATTAATTATAAAATCAATTAATTCAACTTATGTGTTTGTAATTTTTTAAAATAGACATCATTTTTGAATTGGGAATATCAATTATATCTTAGTGTGAAATTTTGGCATTGTTATGAAAAACTTCAATTTTTGATGAATAGTGAAACCACTAAGTGGTAGTTAAAAAAATGAATTTTTCATAAAACTTAATTTTACCACTTCTGTGAGTGGAATTTCAAAAATCCGAGAGACACGGTTAATATCAAGTAATAAAATTTGGTTCAATGAGATGAAAATAATTTTTGGTGAATAGTAACTTTTTTCTTTTATTTACCACGGTTAAAAGTAAATAGGGTAATTAAGGGTAAAAATGATATTAATATTACCCTAACACATGTCCTAATTCCATTGTACAAGTTTATCTCGACCAAAAACAACCATAGGAATAAAATATTATCATTTAGGTCCACTTGGATTAGATTAGGACATTTATTATTATTTAATTCAAAGAAGAGTTAAAAGAGTTAAAATCAAAGTTTATTTACTAAAACATTTTTAATATAGGGTTATACAAAAGATAAATTCAATTTTAAATATTCATTAGAAAAATAAAAAAATTCAACACATAATTATATTTTATTTATAATTTTTAGACATTAAATAATTTAATTTATTTATGACACAATGATGATGCAGTAATTACCATAATAGTGAAAAATTAAAATAAATGATATTATAAATACCAAAATAAATATAATTTGAGACTTTTTATGAATTAAACTAATTTTATAGGTTAATATGACATGTTAGTATTGACTTCATTAACTTTTTTCTAAGTAATCATTCTGTTATGATTTTCACAAAAATCAATTATTGAATAGTGTCAAAATTTACATAAAAGAGTTTTTAAAATAAATATTATATTATTAATTGATATTAAATTCATAAAAATATAAGGTTCGGCCAAGATACTTATATCATTATAGTTGTATCATTAATGGAACACTTGGGGGTCTCTTGTATGTATATAGTAAGTTTATTAACTATATAATATAAAAATACAAAGTGACATGGTAAATCTCAAACTAATTAACTAAGAGTTAAAACTAAAAGATAAGGTTAATATAATGACCCAAACCTATCTAAATTCTATTGGTTGATTTGTTTTAGACCCATCCCCACCTTAACCTTTAAATAATATACTTTTGAGCCATTATAAACCGAATATTAATTTATTATAAAATAATATTTCTAGCTTTTCCAAAGGTGCCCCTCACCCCTCTTATAAAAGGGCACCCCCACTTCTCACTAATTCACACATTCAAAGCCTTTTGGTTCGGCCAACCCCTGAACAAATACTCTATAAACTTACCTAACTACAACCTAGAGTCCTTAGTTTGATCAGAAATCCATCCTAAGGATCCCTTTTGATCAAATCAAAAAGAAGAACCCGAAGAAGAGGTAATGTTTTCACCACCATTTTTCAAATTCATTTCTTCTTTAACTTCTTCTTTATTTGTTATTCCCATTATAAAATAATGAATACAGTATCTCCTATATACTTTAATATTATTATAAATATAGTAAAACCATATTCAGTATTCTATCCATACTTTGAATGACATGTCACCATATGTGCGTACGTACGGCTTACCGTCTCCACGTTGTGGTATAATTGTTATTCAATATATTATTATTTGGATGGGTATAATAATAATTTTTAATTCATGTAAATAATAAATAAAACATGATAATGATTCTGTATATATGATATACCATCAAATTATATATTATTTTAATATCAAAAGAATGATATTGTCGCTCCTGCGTACGTACGGACTACCGTCTCCACGAACGTGATGAGATTCATTCTCCATCGTATCCATTCAAGTATAATTATCATATGATGATTTAAAAATAATTTTTAAAGGACTTTATATCATTATGGATATGAATAAGATACAACCTATCCATGACAAACATATCTTACGTAACAAAACATATAAAATAAAACAAGTAAGTTAATACCTGAAACAACAATAATACTAAGATATTATTAACAAATCAATGTTAAAAGATCATATATGATATCATATTAATGTATATAATTATTGTATAATTTAATAACAATTATTTCACCATTATACCGGAGGTTAACCTACCCCCAACCAAATAAAAGTACAAGTTTAGGGTTTACTTCGCAATCTCTTCATTCTCCGAGGTTGTTTATACGTAATAATCTACTAGGCCTTCTTTATCATCCAATTCCATGTTTCTTAAAAATGTTTTTCAAAACATTTTTACTATTTACTAGAATATGGGTTAAAGTCATTTATACCCTTTTTGACTTTTATAAGTTGTTTATAAATGAATCTTTCCGTTGTTTTCCAAACAAGGTTCTTTTTAACCTTTTCAACAGAATTAAGGTAAGAATGTTTTTTAACTTATACGGAGGGTGTGGCTATTTTACGCCGTTATGAAATCTTTGAAGATTTCCTTACAATCTTATAAGAATATTTTCAAAGAAAATGTTATATTTTATAAATATATTACTCTTAAATGATTCCAAAATAAAAAGAGATATTTCTCTAAAAAGAGTTTTGATTTCATCTTTGTCAACATCCTTTGATGGATTTTACGCTTATTTGAAGTTGATTTATTATGATACAAAACTTCTATATTGTATAGAAGGTTTTGTGATATGTTTGATTGTGGATGTGTTATTTTTATACCATTCATGGTTTATGGATGAAGTATTTACATTTTGTATGCTAGTTTTAATACGAATGTTTATGTTATGTTTAAACCTTTTGATATGGGAATGCATTGGACTTAATATGTGATTGGTGGAGCCCGCTATAGCTCCTAGATGCATCGGTAGGTCTCATGAGACAAACTAGTGTCTTGGCACAAGGCCTTCACAAAAATCTTATTTGTAGTCTTGTCACGAGGCCTTGACTACGTGGTTATGATAGTCTGGCATTATGCATTCCATCATTATGAAAGTGATTATTGATATTGCATGTGATTATTCGATTAGTAAAATATCCATGTGAATAAGTAAATGGAATTATTTCATTTTATTTTTGTCATACTATGTTGAAGTTCAAGTTTCAAAGGATTTTGTTTTATTTATACATTGCCTTAAATGTTTATTCTTATTTATAAAAGATTCCGCTATATTGTTATCCTTACTGGGCATTTGAGCTCACCCATTTTATATGTTTTATTTTTCCAGGATGTGAAGAAGTAAATTATGAATGACATGTAGGGATAGTATGGGGGGATAAGAGTGTGGAATATGGACACTATGTTGTTGTAGTTTTCATTTTTTATGATGTAATGTAAATCTTTATGAATATATATAGTGTTTCCAAGGCTACTAAACTAGTCGGTCTTTCGAGACTTGATATTTCTTGTGATCATGCCAATGATATGTAATAATGCACAGACTCTGGGTAACTGGGGTTGGGGCGTTACAAGGATGGACTCTTGTTCGGATTCTGGGACACACCTCCTAATGACTTGGTCAGGTCAAAACTTATAGAGGTATGGATCATCAAACACATAGTGCCTAACATCATAAAGGAATTTCCTTCGAGCTTGAGTCCCTAAGAATTTTGGAATTACTCTTGTAACTAATAAGTTGGCTATATCAGCATACCAAGGACAGTCACTCATAGAGTATAAGTGTTCATTAGGAAATGAATCAGACACAGAAAGATTATTTTAGTTGTCTTTGAATTCCATCATAGAGAGGTGATCAGCTATAACATTTTCAATGCCAAATTTATCCTTGATTGTGAGGTCAAATTATGGTAAGAGAAGGACCCACCTAAACATTCTAGCCTTAGAATCTTGTTTTTGGAAGAGGTATTTTAGTGCAGAATGATCAATGAACACAGTGATTGGGGATCCTAAGAGGTAGGACCAAAACTTCTCTAAGGCAAACACAATAGCAAGTAACTCCTTTTCAGTGGTGGTGTAGTTGATTTGGGTATCATTTATGGATTTTGTTGTATAAGAAATTACATAAGGAGTTTTATCACAACATTTTCCTAACACAGCTCCTACAGCAAAGTCACTGGCATAACACATAAGTTCGAAAGTAAGGTTCCAATTTGGAGATTTCATAATGGGAGGAGAGATGAGAGAGGATTTGAGGGTTGATAATGAACCCTCACAGCTTTATGTCCAAAAAAATAGAGCATCCTTTACTAGGAGATCACAAAGAAGATGGGAGATTGAACTAATGTCCTTGATTAATCTTCTATAGAATCCAGCATGTCCTAAGAAAGACCTCACTTCCTTGACAGTTTTGGGTGATGGAAGGTGATGAATGATGTCAACCTGGGCTTTATCAACTTCAATCCCCCTACCTGAGACTAGATGGCCTAGAACTAGTCCCTCTTTAACCATGAAATGGAATTTTTCCCAGTTTAGGACCAGATTATTTTATTTACATCTTAACAAGACTCTCCCCACATTCCTCAGAAATCCCTCAAATGTATCCTCAAATACAAAGAAGTCATCCATGAAGACCTCAAGAAAATCCCCTACCATGTATGAGAAGATTCCCATCATGCACCGCTGGAAGGTTCCAGGGGCATTACATAACCTGAATGGAATGCGTTTGAAGGAAAAGGTTCTGAATGGACATGTGAATGTAGTACTACCTTGATCCTCTAGGGAGACCTCAATTTGATTATACCCCGACTACCCATCTAAGAAATAGTAGAAGGCATGAACTGCCACTCTCTCTAGGACTTGGTCAATGAATGGTAAGGGGAAATAGTTCTTCTTGGTGAATGAGTTTAGCTTCCTATACTCGATGCAGACTCTCCAGCCACTACTCGCCCTAGTTGGAAGAATATCTCCATCCTTATTGGTTATCACTGTGATTCCTGCCTTCTTGGGAACCACTTGGATTGGGCTGACCCATTCACTATCAGCTATGGGATATATGATACTATCTTTTTACAATTTCAAAAGTTCCTTTCTCACTACTTCCATGAGATTAGGATTGAGTCGCCGATGAGGTTGAAGACATTTCTTTGAATCAGATTCTAGAACAATATTATGAGTCCCAATAAGTGGGCTAATCCTAGGAATATTAGACAGGGTCCAACCAATGGATTTCTTATGTTTCCTAAGGACATATAGAAGCATCCTATCATGATTGGATTCAAGAGAAGAAGAAATAATAATAGGATGTGTCTGATTGTCTTCTAGTAAGGCATACTTGAGTGCAGTGGGAAGTTCCTTGAATTCAAGATCAGGTTGGTTCAGAATTTCAGCAGAATATTGGGACATTGGATCAAGATCAATTTTGTTTCCTAGAGTTTTAGATAGGATTGATTCCCCACATGTAGAAGGTTCAGCTACAAGATTGTCTTGATCAGATTTAGGGAAGAAAGTTAGAGTGGTCTCCATGAAAGTGTTTTCCTGAAAGGTTTCATATATTGTTGGACCTAAGACTTCATCATAAGAGAAATTTGAAAATGATTCAATCCAAGGAGGTAAACTTCCTTCATGTGAACAAAGGAAATCAATCTCATCCAAACTTAAATATCCATCAAATATTACTTGATGTTCTATGGATTCATTATTAATGCTTCCTATAATGTTTACTTCATGTATGTTCTCATCATCCTCTATTTGTGAGCTTTCATTATAGATGTTCATGTCTAGACTCATGTTTCCAAAGGTGATGGTCATGTTCCCATTTCAGACTCAGATAACAAATTTGTTTGTTTCAAGTAAGGGATGACCAAGGATGATTAGGTTTTGTTCCTTATTTCCTAAGTTTGTATGGTTGTTAAGGACAATGAAGTCATTAGGGTAGATAAAGGTTTCAACCTTTACCAGAACTTCCTTTAAAATACCCTTTGGAACCCTAATGTTATGATCAACAAGTTGAAGTGTGACAGATGTGGGTTAGAGCTCTTCTAGGCCTAACTAGCAGTACACAGCATATGGGATGAGATTGACACTAGAACCTAAGTCACACAAGGCCTTGACAACTTTTCTCTCTCCTAGTTCAAGTTGATGTAAGGGAAAATCAGGTCTTTCATCTTAGGAGGAATGGTCCCTTGAATGGTGGTACTCACATTAGCTTCCAAAAGGACTTGTTTTTTATGTGAAAATTTTCTTTTAAAAGTGCACGGGTCCTTAAGGTACTTTTAGTAGGAAGGTATAGTTTGGATTTCATCGATAAGGGGAATGTCCAACTTGACTTGTGAGAAGATTTCCCTCAATGTTTCACTCAATTCAGGCTTGGTTTTCCCCCTCATGCATTGAGGAAATGGTGCAAGTTGTGGGGTTTTTTTGTTGAAGAGTTGTTTCTTTGACAATGTTATCATGTTTTTCATTTTGATTATTTGGTTCATTTGAATTTTCATCCAATTTTGAATCTACAGATGGGTTCTGAATTATTTTTTCATGTTTATCAATTGATTTCCAACTTCTTAAAATAGTCACATCCTTTATTTGTTCAAGAGTGGTTTGAGGGCAACTTGACTCTCCCCTTGAAGTTAAGGATGGTACTTCTTGAGTAAGCATGAATTTCTTTCTAGTTTTGATGGTTTCAAGTTCTTGTTTTAGGGAATAGACTTCCATGTTCATCCTTTCCATTTGTTTTCATAGTTTTTCTGGTAGGATTTGTGGAACAGTTTGGGTTGGTTCTTGAAAAGATTGGTTTATCCCAGGGGAATATTTTAGAGGTGGGATGGTTTGTTGAAAATGGACCGGTGGCTATTGGTATTGTATTGGTTGGGTTTGGAACTGGTTATGGGTTTGGTAGTTCTGATGTGGGTAATGATTGTGTCCCTGTGTTTGGCTAGGTTGTTGGTTATCCTTCTAGCGGAAGCCTGGGTGGTCATTATACCTTGGGTTGAAGGTGTTTTGGTATTGAATTTTTTGAAAGCTCAAAGAATTTACTTCTATTGTGGGTCCTCCTAAAAGAACATCCTTTATAGATGGAATGTTTGGGCAGTTGTCTGTCTTATGGTCATGTTTGTCACAAATTGTGCAAATATGGTCTACAGTTTGGATTTCATGGACTTTCCTAAGGTCTATCTCTTCAACCTTCCTAGAGAGTGATAAGAGTTTAGACCTAAGGATTTCCTCTTCTCTATGTGTATGAATTCCAGTAGTTATTTGTGGATTTTATGAATAAGGTGAAGTTCCCCATTTTTGGTTTTGTTCAACAAGGATTTCCGGATACTCGTAAGCATCATTTGGGGCTTTTTTTTAAAAGTTTCATTACACATCATGTCAATGAATTGTTTGTTCCCTGGACCCAACCCTTCATAGAAAATTATCACTTGTTCAGGAATAGAAAAAACAAGGTGTGGAACCATGTTTATAGTGTCTTTGAACCTCTCCCATGTTTTATAGAATGACTCTCCCTCTTTTTCAAAAAAGTTTTGGATGCTCTTTTTAAGAGCAATTGTTTTGTGGTGGGGAAAGTATTTTTTGTAGAATTCTCTATGTAATTGGTCCCAAGAGTTGATGGATGATCGTATCAAATTCTTTAGACAATTTTTAGCTCAATATTTTAAAGAAAAATGAAATATCCTCATCTTAACAGATTCTAGTTGATGTGGGTGACACATGGTTTCAACAATGTCATTGAACTCCTTAATGTGAAGATAGGGCATCTAGAACTCCATTCCATGGAATGTGGGAAGATGGTTTAGGACATGGGGTTTAAATATGTAGTTGTAATCTCTTAGTTAGTTGTGTCTAATTCATGAGGGGTCATTGGTCCAGGCAGGTGTGAGGTAGTCATTCATGGTTTGATCAACTGTATTCCCCAAGTTTGGGGCTGCCTCATTTGGGTTTCCATTTTGGTTCCCACCCGGGTTTATGAGTTGGTTTCTTTGAAGACCTTCCATTGAAATGGTCTCATTTTTTTACTCAGGGGTACTAGGAAGATTTGGATATAATGAAATTAGTTCCCTTGGTGTACTTGACTCCCCAACCCCAGGACTATCCACCCTAACTAGACGGTTTGATTGATCATGGGTGTAGGTGGACATGTGCCAAAAGAAAGAAAACGATAAAGGGAAAAGATAAGAGATCTTGGGTGAGAATAGAAGAAATGGGGGAGAATAGAATAGGTGTTGAGATGAATTACTTGGGTCCCCTGAAACAGTGCCAAAATTTGATTCACGCTCAAATTTACCCAAGAGATGAAGGTAGAACGACCTTGTAGTTTAGCTTGGGTTATCGAATCCTCAGAGACCTAAGAAGTAACCTAAAGGCACGTACATTATATTGATTGTTTTTTTCTATCAATTAACAAACTTTGGTTGATTTTAGATGGGTTTAAGGTATCACTAACAGATTTAAGTTAATTCAAATTAAGATAATGAGTTGATCCTAGGTCATCGCTTGGGGTGGATTGGATGAATTCCTTTTTTAATGATTTCAATTTCTTATATTTGAGATGGGTTCATTTAAGAAGGTCAAACAACATCATAACATACTATTTTAATACCTAAAACCTTTAATACTAATCACATATACACTTTAAGGATCAAAGTTTTGATCACTTTAAGTTAAAGGTTCGTATTAGCACTTGAAGTGGGTGGCCTTAAATTCAACAAGGATAAAGGAGTTTAAAGATCTTCAAACAAAATTCTCAATTAAAATAAGTGATATTACATTAATGGGGTGATAAAAAACATTCAATCCTGCCCCTTGATACTCCCTTAGATCAATTCATAAGTGGGTTATCCCTCCATTTATGTTATGGTTTCAATGGAAGCGGGAGGTAGACTCATGATAGAGGAATTAAAGAAGTAAAAAAACAATAAAAAGAAAATGATCACTCAATAATTGTGTGAATAATTTCACAAGGTTTGGTGTGAATAATTTCACACCTTGAGAAACGGTATCAAAGTGAGATGGATAACAACAAAATAATAAGAGAAGAATAAATTTTATTAAGAAACAAGGATGAATTAAAACAATTTACATGTGGAAGACAAACTTGAGACAACAAAATCATATCATAACATTACAATGAATGAAATCTCCAAAGATGATAAAATCCTCCACCACCACTGACTTAAATAGGCATCATGGGAGCCTTGGTTCAAGACTCCAATAGTACAAAGCATCCCACTTGATTATGGTAGGCCTTGGGTGGTGGAAAGCTTGTAGAACTTGGACTTTTCCACTCTTGACCCGAGGTGGCAGCCAGCTTGAAACCACCAACCAGACGCGCCTAGAAGACCTTCTAGATGGCCAAATTAGAGTGATCCATAGAAGAATAAAATGTAGAACCGGATGTTTCCTAACCACCTGAAAATTTTTGGAAAATTTGGAGTTTTTGATTCCTAGATATGATTAAATTGGTAGGCTATTTTCTGGGTCGCAGATTCTGGCATAGAATTTTATCTCCAAATTAGTCTACCGTAATAACCACCATGGATGATAGATTAGCACTAGTTCTGAAGGAATTATTTGTTCCTATATATTTTTTCTATATTCCCATGAAATTTGAGATTCATTGGGACTGTATGATGGGCCCCACATTCTCATCAGTGGGATAGTGTCCAATCTGCCTTCTCCAGAATTGTTTGCATGAAATACCATTTTGGTGGTCTTCCAATGTGAATCATCCAACACTCCACAAGTATGAATTCTTCCAAATATAATTATAAATCTTAAAGTTAAATATTAAAATAAAATCAAGATCATTGAGTACTTTAAATGATGTTCAAAAATGTACCACATAATAGTGCATTTTAAGAACGAATTACAATCACAATGTGAAATGTTGTTCAAAGTCTAAAATGAAATAAAATGGTGTTTATGAATAATAAAGAACATGAATATTATATATATTTATAATAGATATTAGCCTCATTTAGTGGATAATCAGAATATGATAAACATTCAATGATCCTTTTTTTCTTGTTTTTTATTTTACTAACATTGAAAAACTACTTGATAAATGTAGGAAATTTTTTGTTTATATATAACTATGATAAATATTTTTATAAATATATTACATTTTTCTGAATAACCTTGAACAAATTTTATAATATTTATCCTAAACGTCTTCTAAAACTACAACTTACAGAAGTATTTTTATTATTTTATATAAAAACATTTATCTTTTAGAAGGAAATTTTTACTTCATGTGTTTTATCTTATATAAATTTTAATTAATAGCCCCTTTAATATTTTTGTTATAGCCTTATATATTATTTCTTAATATTTATTTAGTCTTACAAATTTTTTTTTGTGCTATGACTTAATCTTATGTATTTATATATGTTTTTAGTTTTCCTTTACACACTCTTAACATTTTTGAGATTACTCTTGTGTATTCATATTATTTTTTATATACTCTTATGATATCTTTATATTAATCTTACACTAGTTTGTATACTTTTATTATTCCATGTTCTTAACTCTCATAGTTTTATTTTTCTTCTTTTTTATTTTATTAGTATTCTTTTTTATAATATCAAATGGTGAGAAAGTATTTGTTTTTCTATTAATTTAGTAGGGTGGACTGGTATATGTTTTAAGAATATTTTTTAGGTGAATATTCAGCATGTAAATGGGAATAAATAAAGGGGGATAATTTTTTTAATAATTCATTTAAAATCATAATGGGGAGTAAATTTTATATAAGTATAAGGCGTTTTATACTTAATTTCATTTCATTTGAATTTTCATATTTTACTATTTTTAAAATTTTTTATTATAACAAATGGGATATTATTGATCCATTTTCCTTAAAAGACAACATTTTGACCTATTATTTTTTTGAATCACAACATACTCCTAGTTTTACATTCATTTACTTAATTTTTTTTTTGTTTTAATTTTTTATAAACTAAACTTCTGAATCACATTTTCTCATGAGATGATTATGATCCATATAATTTTTTGGAACATTTTAGAATATACCTTAACTACATAAAATGGGAGATATCTTGAAGCATTTGTGCTTGTTAAAAATCCTAAATTTTTCACAATATACCATTGGTATTTTTTTATAAATATTCTTATAAATTCAAAAGGAGGCTTTAAGGAATGGAAGATATGGTATATTGTACTGAAAAAATTTGATTGCATTCAAGTTGTGAACTAACTCAATTCTTTGAGATATTTATTTTTACTTATTTACCATTTATTTCTTATAGATTTATCTGTATGTTTTTTCCATTTTTAAATATCTAATCATTTCAGTTTTAATTTTTTTCTTTTTATCATTCATGAATGAAGAGATTATAGGGATAGGAATGTGGTTTCTTATGAGTATCTAGTTTTATTACATATTAGGGAGGACATACTATCTTTCAATTTAATAAAATAGGATATTATGGATATGACTTAATGTTACTAACATCAATCAAATAATTATTTGTTTGTACTTATATCTTCCTATCAGTTAATTCGATGAAGATCCAAGTTATTGGAACATATATCCTTTAGATATAGTTACTATTACTCTTACCACTTTAGAGTAAAATTGAATATTTCCTTTAATTGTAACTTGTAATATCATTTATAATATCATTTAAATAAGTTTTCATATTTTCATTTGAAAATACATTGCATTATTTTCAATTTTTATTATTTTCTATCTCTCTTTGGTTTATTTTACTTTATATAGTTTGTAAATTATGAGTCATTAAGTTTCTAATGCTTTTATATTTGTCTTGACACTAATTAATTAAAAGTAAATAACTTCAAAACCACTTATTATCTTAAGTGGGAAAGTTATAACTTTTCATTAAACTTTAATTCACTCACCACTTAAATATAACATATCTTGGATAACATTATGAAAATTTCATTTTATTAAATAATATATAAAATAATCCTTTTAATTTTCAAGCACCCAAAAAATTGAAATATATAGTTGATTTTATCCAAACTTTATTTTACCTACCCTATCCTAACATTACTTTTAACTAAAGGTGCATTATGTTCATAAAATTCCATTTCTAGATTCAGATATATCATCATGTCCAAGTTATCATCATTATTAATCACTTGAATCTCTTGTGTAATCACATTCAAAATCTATGGATCGATATGCTGATTTTTCACTCCTATATTACCTTATCCTACCTAAATCCTTCTTGGAAACATTTTCCTATGATCTCTAAATAATTTAATTAAAATAAATAACTAATTTATATATTCTAGTGAACATTTAGGTTCATATATATCTTACTTATAAATGAATTGAAAACAGGAATAATCAAACAAGATTTGTTTTCTAAAACATTTTCAAAACAAATTTTGAAAATAACTATTGATTCACTTGAAATCCATTTTCAAAACCATTTTTGAAATTATTTTATGTGATAAAATTATTTCATTTCTAAAATGATGGATAATCTCTTTCTTATGTAAATCCATAATAATAATAATCATGGCATAAATAAGAACATACTTATAAGGATTTTATCAAGATTTATTTTACCAAGACTTCATAGTAAGTCATTATTCTCCATAAAAAGGGTAAATATGATTTATTTTGGGTACATTACAAGTTTGAAACTTGTTATCCTCCAATCATATAACACTTCCCAAATATTAATAGAAAAAAAATGTTATGACACCCTTTTTTAACCACTCAAACAAAGTACCAAAATCCTGATATGAAAAACAGACAACTATGTGACCTTAAGTGTGCTCCCAGGCCATCAGTGGTTAACAACTAGTTCAAAGGGATATAAATAAATAATTGAGGAATTATTTTTCCATAAAAGACATAAATCAATCCATGAATTATATAGATATATAAAAAATAATTTTTAAAATTTTTTATAAAAAAGTTAAATGATAAAGTGTAACATAAAGAAAAACATTGCCAACAATGATCCTCTTAACCATAAATAAATAAAGGTTTGTCAACATAAACATGGAAATACCGATAAATTAACACTATATATCTACCATGGGAACTGTGGTTCAATAGCCACAAAGAAGTATGTTTTCCTTTTACCAGTATTATAAGGACTCAAACATTATGTATATAAATATACATTATTTTAAATGAATATTAAATATATCTTATAATAATACATTCTTAAGAACCTTAAAGTTTTATTGAGTTATGAGAATATATACATAATCAACTTATTTCATTAAATATATTCAGAATATTCAACAAATTTCTTCCCATGTAGTACCCTTTTTATACATATCCTACTTAATATATTTCTTTATAACTTAGGGAAATAGAAACATTAGAAATGATGAGATCATTTTTTTAGTGAGGGTAAACATAGTAGATATAAATAGATGATCATAACTGAGAATAATATGATAATATGTTTATTAAAACATGATTATAACTTATAAAAATATACCCAAAAACATAGATCATAAATCATGATCCATGGAATAAGGCTTTTCATAACAAAATACATGTGTCATGATAGTGTGACAACATCAATAATAAGTCATAAGCCATGAGATCATATAATAAGAATAATACTTAAGTTTTTTTAGAAAAATAAGTATATAAAATCATTTCCTATGTCAAGGATCCCTTCCAAGACTATCATAGAGGATATATTCTCATTGTAGACTGGGTTAACTCTAAATTCCCATAAACATAGAGGACAAAGTCACGTAATGAATTGGGTTCATTCATCATTCCGTTTAATATTATATCATCTTATATAAAGCTTTTTTAATTCATTTTAGGTCTATATAATTCAATTCCCACCTGCCAAATAAGAAAAACTATACATATGTGTGCCACAATATCACAAAAATATTCATCATTTCATTATAGCTTAATTGACCCATGGGAAAGAAATGAGTTACATAAAAATATACTTTGAATATCATCATTAAAAGTATATGAATAAATAAAATAGTTAGTATCATAATATTATATCCCTAGTGAAGTATAAAAATCCTTAATGGAAGTTAACATAGAGTAAAATTACTTTTATAAAAGAATTAAAAATATACTTTGAAAGCCAAGAAAAAAAAATCCTTTTATTTTAGTAAATTTTCAAAACTAAAAAAATATGGAAAAATTGGAATATTATTTTCTTGGAAAAACCATAGCCACTTTTAAATTAAGTTAAATCGTAAAGAAAAGACCTAATAGCGGGAATGTATTTTCAATCTGTATACATTAAAAAAGATTCTTTTTACACTTTTATAAATAAATTAAAAAGCGAATCATATGGAAAATGTTTTAAAATATTCCTTTTAATAATTTATAAAGAAAATAAATGGTAGTATAAAATAAATTTATCAAACATTTAATCATAGATGAAATATTCCATAAAATAAATATGAAGAACATGAGAACATGACTATGGAGGGAAACGATTCCTGACCAAAAAGGATAAATAAGGTCATCTTTTCTTAAAAAAATATTTCGGCGTTTTTTTGTACCAAAGACGCAGAAAATGGAAACAATACTAAAAAACTCTCGAAATAATTATAGTATAATAAAATGGAATTGGTTTAAGAGAGAAACATCATATAATTCATTCAAAAGAGAATGGAACATAAACCCTTACACCTTTGGTAACTTTTTAATTAAAACCTAATGAAATAAATAATCTTATATAAACTAGTAAATTTCCATAATTCTTATAAAAATTACCATAAAATAAATTCATGGCGAGTATATACACCAAAAAAAAATAAAAAGGTGGTGAATATAAAAAATATCACAATAAATTGAAATTGAAATGAGGAAACCCTTACCTCAAGTCCAGACTTACTTTGTACGCACTCTAAACTTATGTAAAAAAATTATAATTATTATAATTATATTACAAAACCATATTAATTTTTATATTAATATATTTAATTACCTTATAATTTATAATTACCCATTTATTAAAAATTCAATGTTAATGTAACAGACCAAGCTTCCACGATACGCTTCTCTTACAAAAATGCAATAGCTTGCATTGTACGAAAGTTCGAGATTCTAACACACCGCGACCAATAAAAATAGCCGTTATGAATAGTAATACCCACTTTTTGAAATTATATAAATTTTATATTTCAAAATGGACTTCATTTTTGGATTCTTAATATCAAAATTATCCTATGTTTAATTTTTGGTATTTTTTTGAGAACTTCCAATTTTCGATGAATAGAAAAAAATACTTAAAACCAACTTTTTTAATCAAAATAATTTATAGTGATAAATGATACGATTGAGTGATTTTAACATATAATTAGAATATATTTTAACCGTTTTATCCAATGGTGTTCATTAGAATTAATTTCACATAGAAATTAGACATAAACAATTTTCAATCTTTTGATATATATTGTTTCATAAAAACACGCTATTTGTTGTGACAGCAGAAATTAATTATTAAATTAATTAATTAAAATTATATGTTTTGAATTTTTAAAAATAGACATCATTTTTGAATTAGGAATATCAAATATATCTTAGGGTTAATTTTGGTATTTTTCTGAAAAACTTCAATTTTTGATGAATAGTGAAATCACTAAGTGGTAGTAAAAAAACTAATTTTTCGTTTAAATGAAACTTTACCACTTCTGTGAATTGAATTTCAAAAATCCAACATATATTTTTGTCATTAGTAAGTAAAATGAGGTTCAATGAGATTAAAATATTTTTTGGTGAATAGTAACTTTTAAGTTTTATTAATCGCGATTAAAGGTAATTAGTGTAATTTAAGGTAAATATAATGTTATAATAATATGAAATTACCTTTACACTTGTCCTACCCTTATTTTATGAGCCATGGACGACCAAGACAATCCATGGGTCAACTTGGGGACCCCATGGAGCCACTTGGGTAAGAAAATGACATTAAAAACTTTTTATTTAAAGTAAAAAATAAAATTGTCACAAACATGTGTTGTTTTACTAAAACAATTATTACATTGGGTTATATAAGTTACCTTTTCAACTATAAATATTCATTGGAAAGATAAAAATATTTAATACATCATGGTAATTTTTTTATAATTTTTAGGCATTAAATAAATAAATTTATTTATGACACCATAATGATGCAGCGATTACCTCATTAATGAACAATTTAAATAAAATGAAAAGATAAGGTAAACTCTAAGACTTACAATTGTATAAAACCTATTGGATGTGTATATTTAGAACCCTTATCACCTTATCCTAGAAATATATCATTTTGGGACCTTTAAAATCCTAGAATCATTTCATAATAAAGTAACATTTCATGACTTTCCAAGAGTGCCCCTCCTCTCCTCTTATAAAAGGCCCCTAACTCTACCACCTTATTCACACCATCAAAGCCATTTGGCTCGGCCAAACTATGCCCAAATACTCTCTAATATTCCATATCTTACTCCTAGAAGCCTCAATTTGTGCAGAATTATTCCCAAGGATGCCTTTGTCTCAAATCAAAAAGTGTTACCCGATTTTAAGGTAATGTCTTCACTTGTGTTATTTTGTTTTATTTTGCTTCTCCAACCACCTAAACTCTTTTTATTCCTTTATTTTGTAACAAAACCAATATCTTCAATATAATAGGATTTTTTATGAGAATTATTCGAGCTACACTTACACACACCTCCGTATAATTGTTAAAGAACATACTGTTTCTGTGGATGGCGAATTTCTGCCTCACGAAACGATGATTGTTCAATCTTCTTTTAACACCTTTCATGGTGGCCATTAATATGTAACTATATATATATATTATGTTTATTTATTCCTTATTCTTATGTATTTTTCATTTATGGCATGCCTTTATGACTTCCATTATGGTTAAATGCGATAATTTCATTTTAGGAAGTGCGGACTACCGCCACCTCAAAGTGATTTGATTCGTTAATGCCATATGAGGGACGTATAAAGGATGGAGTTAATGATATTATATATGATATTATATTGGAATTATTATATAAATTTATATAATTATTATTTCATTCCATTTAATATGAAATAGAAATGAAATTAGCGTTCATGCGTACGTACGGCTTACCGTCTCCATGAACGGTGCATTTCATTTCTTACCTCTAAATGTTAATTAATATTATAAATGAATGTATCTACTGGATATATATGATATATATGATATCTAAATCATGAATATGATTTTGGAGATAATGTATATCTTACCACATGAACAACTTGTAATTACAAGAAGTTTATTGTTGACTCAAGTACCAAAGATCGACAAAACGACCGTTATTAACTTAAATGACTACATAATGTTCATAACATGGTAATAAGTGATATAAAAGGAATAATGAACTTGAAAAAGTTTCTTAAGCAAGTAGATATTAACTCTATTTTATTATTCAGGAGATTAAAAAATGATCGAGTCAAATCGGACACGAGGTAAGGTACTTCGTCTCAATCTCCTTTCATTGAGGCGTATTTTTTTTATACACAACTTTATTTTATATGGTGTATAAACCCCTTTGACTTTTACGTTAATTAAAAAGGAATGTTTTTTATATGAAGCATTTTACTAAACGACAAAAGAGAATGTTTTTTTGTCATACGTATGCAGCGGAAACGACTTCTCCACCGCCGTGACCATTATTTGATTTTCGGCTTCCTCTACAAGCCATAACTTTTAAAAAAAATGAAAAATAAATACAATGTTTTACTTTTAGTTTATTTTGGTATTGAAAATTGTTTTGATAATGTTTGTATTATATCAATGTGTTGTATTGATATCCTGTGATTGTAATGTGGAAATGTTATGTTTCCTTTACGCATGTTTTATGTGATACGATTATGTTATGGTTTATGATATGTTTAAACCTGTTCATATGAGGAATGCATTGGACTTAATAAGTGACGGGTGGAGCCCGATATAGCTCCTCGATGCATCGTTATGTTTCATAAGAAAAACTAGTGTCTTGGAACGAGGCCTTGAAAAATCTTATTTCTAGTCTTGGCACGAGGAATTGGCTACGTGGTTATGATAGTATGGAATTATGCATTCCATCATTATGAAAGTGGTTATTGATATTACATGTGATTATTCGACTAGTAGAATATCTATGTGAATAAGTAAATGGAATTATTTAATTTTATTTTTTCCATATTGTGCTTAAGTTTATGTTTAAAAGGATTTTGTTTTAGTTATACATTGCCTTAAATGTTTATGTTTATTTATGAAAGTTTTCGCTGTATTGTTATCCTTACTGAGCATTTGAGCTCACCCCTTTCTATGTTTTATTTTCCCCAGATGTGAAGAAATATTTTATGACTGACCTACAGGGATAGTCTGAAGGGGATATTTGTGTGGACTATAGAGACTATGTTATTGTGATTTTTCACTTTATGATGTAATGTTACATTTATGAATGTATCTAGTGTTTCCAAGTCTACTAAACTAATCAGTCTTTCAAGAATTGATCTTTTGTAATCATGCCAAAGTTATATAATAATGCACCGGCTCTGGGTAACTTGGGTCAGGGCGTTACAGTTAAAATCAATATATATATATCAAATGTTCTTTTTTCTATGTATGTTTGAGTTAAATGACTTCAATAATTACAAATTGGTCATGGTTTCATCATATAAATAACCTTAATTATGTATTAAATGTTATATTTATTAATTTATACACTTTTATAACCATTACTACAAGGTGGTGATTAGAAATTAGTTATATTACTTCATGGAGGTGGTAATATACACATACGCATGAGTGATAGTTTCATTTTTTGATGGGTGGAATAAAAGGAAAGAAAATAACAATTCTTCTTGATTGAATCATAATTATATCATAAATGTAATATAAATTCATTAAATATATCTATATAACCATATATGAGTGTTTTTGATGAAAAATGAAATACATTGTTTCATGGAGGTGGTTTTCAACATGTACACTTGAGAAACTCTTTCATTTTACAATAGCTGGATGGGATGTAGATAATGGTTATTGAATAAAGATAATAAAATATTATTATTTTTATGACAATTATTTATTCATATTAGTTGGATATAACAGAATCATAGGAAGTGGAAGAAGATATAAACTTTAATGAACTCAGTTAAGACAACTACATCATCTTTGGGTGTCCTCCTTTGGAATACACCTAAATCCTTATTAGGATGGTATTTTAGTGAGAAAAAAACCACTAGGATTTGGGTAAGAGAGTTTGGAAATGATTTCGGTAGATATTGTTCAAGATAATTTTTTCAAAGTGTGTGGAGAAGTGTGGATATGAGGTGCCTTTTTCTAAGTGAGGGGAGCGACACCATTGTAAAAACCCTTGATATTAAAATAATATAAACAAATTTTCTTGGTATAGTGGAAAAAAATAGAAAATTCTAAAATATAAGATGAAATATTTTGAAATGAAATAAATAAGTAAATAAATATTAGGTTTAGTGATAATTTGAAACCTTATCCCTTTATTTTAACACTTTTTACCCATTTTAACTTTTACCATCATGACAAACCTTTTACCAAGGTAACTTATGTATTATGAAAAAAAATTAATTAAAATTATATAAAAAAATTTAAATGATAATTAAATTTATTTAATCTATGTTATAATATTATATTTATGTAGGTGTTATAAATTAACTATATTATCCATACACAAAAAGTGTAAAAACCATTTTTCAAAAAAATGTATTTTTAAGAATAAAATGATTTTATTATTATTATATGCCTAGTAATAACCATTATATGAATATCAATTTTTTTCATGATTATATTATCTACACATTTAGTTAAAATCATTCATTAATAGTGATTAATTTAATTTACTATGATAGAAATACACTACGCACATAAAAAATAGTTTTCTGAAAAATATCTTTTTTTACCTTAAAATGATTTTATATTTATTTATAACCATTTTATAAGTAATTTATGAATTATTATTCATTTTTATACATGTATAAAAAAATTAATACAATAAATAATATAAATTAACTTTTAAATAAAAACATATATACTACAACAATGTTTGTAAACAAAAAAAATTACTTTTAGCCAGGAATTATTGGAATAGTATTCCTTACCATTCAGTGATAATTAAATGGATGGAATTAATTGATTTTATTTTTTATTACATAAATATTTTCAATAAATTTTGATATCACTACTTAAAAAATATTTAATTTAACAAAAAATCATATTTCAACTAAATAGTTTAAAATAGTTTCTTTAGAATCAATTGTATTTTCTTAAGTGAATTTGACACGTTTTAAAAAGTATTTTATTTTATTAATTTAATATCCTACAGAATTATTTTTTTCATTTTATATTTTAATAAATCATTATTCACTTAAGTTTGGTGTTACACAAATCACAATCTGTTGAATGAATCAAATTTATTAAAGAAAAATATATTATAATATTTCTGAGGGTTACATTCAATACCCCTTAAAATAAAATTTCCCTCAAAATTTCATTACTATGATAAAAACAAATGAGTTTAATTATACCTCATTACATTATTAGGTTCTCAAATATCATCCTCAAACTTATGGTTTCACCAAAAAAATGACCATGTGGGTGTTCTTGTTTTTCATCACTTTATCTCTTCAATCTAAAATCTCTAAGGATTCTTCCTCATAAGAAATATCATTCTCTAGTGGTACAACCAATGAGTCCAGTATATATAAAATATTGGGTTTATACATCCCCAGAATTGATAAATAGAATACATCATGAAATCTTGAGAGGTTTAGTGGAAGCACCAACTAATAAGATACAATTCCAATATGATAAATAATCTCAAAGGCTCTGATATATATAGGGCTCAGGTCCCCCTTCTTTCTAAATACTATTACTTTATTCCCATGAGATATTAAAAGTAATACCTTTCTACTAACTTTGAACTCTATATATCATCATATATTGTTATAATGACTTTATTGTCAACTCTGATATTCTATAATGTTTTGTAAAATGGTTTTAAACTTCTCTATTATTTCCTCAGGTAGCTCATGTCCCAATAAGTTTTTTTTCTAAAACTTTATCCCAATATGTTGGAGTCCTACAATTCTACACATATAGATCTTCATAAGGATCCATCTAAATACTCTAGTAGAAGCTATTTTTATAAGAAAATTCTACTAAATGAAGGTGTTGATACCGAACACCTTTGAAATTAATACAGTAATCTCCAATCATATCTTCTAGGGTTTGAATGGTCATCTTAGACTGACCATCCTTATTAGGATGATATATAGTGCCAAATTTCAATTCCATATTCAAAACTTGTAGAATAATTCTCTATAATATCAAGGTAAACCTTGGATATCGATCAAATACAATTGACAAAAATACTCTATATAGCCTTACCACATCCTTAATATATATCTTGGAATTTTATTCAAGTAAGAAATATTCTCAGATTACAATGAAATATATAGACTTCATAAGTCAATAAACTATAACATGAATAGTTTTTTGGAAATTAGATGACTTGGGGAGTCCTACGATGAAATTCATGGTGATATTTTAACATTTCCATATTGGTATGGGTAATAGTTTCAACATCCCTTTAGACACCTTTCAATTATCCTTAACTTGATGACATACTAGGCATCAAGATACACACTCTACAGTGTCCCTTTTCATGTTGTCCGACTATAAATTTTCCTTAGGATCTCTATATATATTTTTACTTTTATAATGGATAGATAATGATGTGATATGTTCTTTATCCAATACATACTTCTTTAATTATATTGTTTAAGGTAAAAATAATTATTTCTAGAATATTATCATATTTTCGTGGTCATGGATAAAATCTTGAAAATTCCTAAGCTTATTTTAAAGTTATAAATCCTCCTTACACACCTCTTTAATATTCAAATAGATAGATGATTGAAAATTAATTTTAGAAAGAGAATATGTATCCCCTTTCCTCATTATTTAAAGGTCTATCTTATACATGCCCATTAGTATTGTATCTTTTTCAATCCCCCTCATAGACAATCTAACATGATCCTTCTGACTCAGAGAATCAACCACTTTGTTCACCATCCAAGGTTAGTAATGCATTGATTAGTCATAATATTTTATCAACTCTAACTGTATCCTTTGGTTCATATTCAACTCTTTTTTTTTTGAATATACACTTAAATCTTTTATTATCAGTATATATATCACACATTTCACCATAATGATAATACATCCCTATTTTCAATGAAAAAATTACCATTACCAACTCCAAATCATGAGTCGGGTAATTTTTATCAAGAATCTTCAATTGTCACAAAGAATATACTACCACAATAACACTCTCCATGAAAACACATACTAGTATACTATTTGATGCATCACTATATGTCACTAATATTTCTCCATTAAAACATAGTGTAATAACAAGTACAATAAATAGCCTTCTATTTATCCCCTTGAAATTTTATTTATATTCATTTTTTCAAAGGAACTTGACTTTTTTCCTTATCAACTTAGTTAGTGGATTTGATAGCCATGGGATATTTCTCAAAAATTATTGATAATATATTCCAAACTAAGAAAACTATGGACATTAGTCACACTATATAGTATATTAATTTTCTCAATAACTTTCATCTTTGAATAATCCACCAATACACCCTCACTTTTAATTACATGAGACAACAAGGATAATTTTTTAACCATAATTAACACTTGATAAATTTGGCATACATTATTTTATTTATCAGGGTATTAAAAAACTCTAATGATCTTAATGTTATTTATTTATCTTGTAAGATACCACCATAAACCAATAAGGTTAATCTCTAAAGAATCTATTCATTAGATCCATGAAGATATTGAAAGTATTGGTATGTCAAAATGGAATCACTATAAATTCATAGTGTTCATACCTCACACAGAAGGTTGTCTTGGGTATATCCTCTATTTCAACCCTTAACTCATGATATCCATATCTAAGATCAATCTTTTAAAAGTGTTCATATTAGTGTAGTTGATCAAACAATTCATCAATACAAGGTATAAGATACTTATTCTTGATCATGATCCAATTAATTTTTTGATAATAAATACATAGATTCATTGACCCATATTTCTTATTAACAAAAATAATAGGTGCACCCTATGGTGTAACACTAGGGTATATGAATCCATTTTTTATATTTTCCTAGATTTTATTCTTCAATTCCTATAACTCAATTGGTTTTATTCTATAAGAAGTATTTGAAATATTAATATCCCTAGCTATGAGTTTTATTCAAAATTAAAATTCATTATTCGAGTGAATAAAAGGTAAATATTAAAAAAATACATCAAAATATTTCCTAAATAATAGGAATATATTTAATGTGGAGTTTCTCCACAACTATTTGATGTAAATACCCCTCTTGAATAGGCATTAAGACCCATATAATGTAAGTAAATTTCGATATAAGTTCATGTTCATCCTCGCACCAGTAAATGATCATAGGTGGATTTAGGATATCAAATGTGACTTCCATTTATTGAAAATTTATATGGGATCTATATACATAGAGGGAAAATATATGCCCAAAATCACATAAAATCTAACTATAGGGATAATAATAATCTTTTTAGAAATCACATTACCAAAAAATTATATCTGAGAGGGGTTATATACTTGAGATTTAATCATAATACCATTATGAGAAACTATTTCTTGATATTTTTATTAGTTTAACCAAAGATATTATCTATAGTAACACATAATTTTCATACATAAATATGACATATTATTAAATGAATATTCAAAATATAAAATTAACAACCACACTAGAATATTATATATTTAGTTTCTTTGGAAAGTTGGATAAATAAAGAACTTATTCATAAGTGATCTACATCATCTCCCACTAAGTTCTTCATAGCTAGCACCCTTCTTAGATATATCAAACTTAAAGCCTTTATTCATGACATAGGTAAAGGAAACATAAGAAAGGGTGAGCTTAGATACTCAGTAAGGGTAAATAAGGGAGAGATAAAGTATTACTTAAACATAACAATATTATAAGGGTATGAGAACATGAGATTAATATTTGAAAACCACACCCTTCATTTAAAATATAATAATCTTGATTTATTGAATAAATCTTGGTATTTAATAAGAAATTAGTCATAAGTTAATAAAATAACAAGATCCATGAGGTCAAAACATTGACATAATACATAAGTTTGTAGCATACACATAAAAATATAAAATCATTTCCTTAGTCAATGATCAATTACAATACTATCAAAGTGGATTGGGTTCACTCCTAATTCATCATATCCTTAGTAAAGGTTCACTCACAAGACTATAATAGTGTACAAATTCCCCTATTGAACATGGTTCACTCTATATTCAATTCCTTATTATCTCATGAGATATCAATCTTTTCCTAATGCATTGGAGGAATATATAATTCCAATACCACTCAACACATAAGTAAAATCATTCATATGTGTTCGACAAGATCATAAAACATTCATCATAGTATAACCTATGGAAAGAAAACAAGTTTGATAAACATTTCATCATATAATTTTAGCATAACCTATGGAAAAGAAATGGTTTTCATAAAGTTTACTTCATAACTTAATTAACTAGTTGGAAAGAAATGGGTTTCATAAAATCATCCTCAAATCACCATCATAATAAGCCATCCAAAAAATGAAATTGTATGGTATCATCATATCATAGCCCCATTAAATCATAAGTAACATCAAATGATGTTATCATAGATAAAAAATTCCTTTACAATATCACAAGAATATTTTTTGAGGAAAATACTTTTTTCACTATAAAATCACTTATTTAAAATTTAAAAACTTCCTAAATATTAAGGTAAAAAATTTTATTTAAAAATAACTATTTAAAATTTTAATTTAAGCTTCAATTAATTAAGTGCTCATGGTATTGGTAAATTCTATTCATGTTGTGTACATTAAAACCAACATTATTTTCACATTTTTTGTAAAAAAGAAAAGGTAAGTGGTTTAGAAAAATAAAGTAATATTCATTTTAAACCATTTTTTAAAATTCAAAAAAGGTTAAAAATGACTTCAAAAAAACATAGTATAATATTAACAACATTCTTGAAAACATTTTTAAAAACACTGATATGGAAGAAAAAGTATTTTCAATCGAAGAGAGAAATAAAGTCAGTTTTCCTTGAAAATATTCTTTCATTATCTGGAATTATTAAAGAGATAAAAATAAAATGAAAGAATATAATCTCTTGAAATAAATATATTACAATAAACTTCAAGTAATTTTTGATATATAGGTATTAAAATTTAATTATCTAAGCTTAATCATAGACAATCCTGATAAACAATGATATTGTAACACAAATCACTTACCTCAAGCTCAAATTACTTTTAAAGCACTATAAACTCATTTATAATAAATTTAAACTTATTATAATTATAAAACAGATTCATTTATATAATTATAATAACATATATTATCAACTTATAACATTTCAACACCTATTTATTAATTATTCTTTTTTAAAATCATCATTTCTAGGTGTTAATTGTTTTCTTTTTCATGATAATTTCGGTTCGGTGGTTCTAGTCCCTATAAATTGATCATGGTTATATAATATACATAATTTTAATAATTATATAAATATTATATATATTACTTATACATATTTTGATATTTAATAAAAGTTATAGATAGAAAAAAAAATGAATTATATCATTCATTGAGACGGTGGGTCGTACGTACTCATGTACACTATTTTCACTTCTTAACCGATGGAATGAAAGAAAGATAAATAATAATTCAAATTTATAGAATCATTATTATATTATATATATAATATACATTCATAAAATCTATCCTTATTATCATCTGTTCAAATAAAAAATGAAAAACAAATTGTATCGCTTCCTAGAGGCGGTAGTCCACACATGCACAAGAGCGAGGATATTGTTTTCCAAATGATTGGATGGTAAGAAAGTAGATATGATATTATAATTACAGAAGAATAATTATTTCATAAATATAATATATAATCTTTAAACCTATCATAATAACCATCAATGAAATAAGGTTATGGGAAATGTATTCTATCGCTACATGCATGCGGTAGTCTGCACGTACGCACGAGCGATACTTTCACTTCCCATTTGATGCAATAGAGGCTGGATATTGGTGGTTAAATAATCAAGATATCATTTAAGTATATTTAGGATACTAAATATATTATTTTATGATGAATACCATAGATTTATAGTAGGCATAATAAGAAATAAATTGAAATAGGTCGAATAAGATGATTACCTCTTCTTCAGTATGCCTCCTTTAGATCCTTTCTAAAGGACCCTAGGAATGGTCTTTTAAGAATACCAAAACCTAAAATTAATGTATAGAAAATTTTATAAGATAATTGGGTAGGTTTTGGTTGAGATATATGGCTTGAATTGGTGTGAATAAGAGAAATAGGGGTGTCCTTTATTATGTGGGGGAGAGGACACACTTGGAATTTCTTAAAAGATTAAAATATAATAAATTAATATTTAATTAAAATGTTTCCAAATGGATAAATATTTAAATTTGGGGTATTATAAGGTTTAAATATGTCCAACCAATACGATTTACACAACTTTATTCTTCAAAATTACCCTTATCTCATTGTTTAACACCCCCCCCCAGTAAACTCGTTTTAATCTTAACTGTGGCAACATATTTTTACTATTTTTACTATTCATCATGAATAAAAATTAAGTTGATATTATTAAATAATAATAATTATGATAATTAAAAACATGGAATCCATTTTATCAAATTAAATTCATGTAAGTGGTATAATTTAATTTAAAATTGAACCCACAAACATGATAAAAAGTGGCTTTCCAAAAAAAGTTTTCTTAAGTATAAAACGTTTTTATATCAAAATTCAACATAAAATTGATTAAAATATCCAAAATTGAATTATTAATAATATAATTGAACTAATTATACTTTTAAAACCATTTTAAAAAATAAATTTCTAATTTTTTTAAAGAAAAAGGTAGTTTTTAATAAAAACTAATATTTTTCACTATTCATCAAAAAATCAATCTTTTTGGAAAATTATAAAAATTTCACTATAATATAATTTTAAAATTATGATTTAAAAATTAAACTAATTAAGTGAAATAAATTTTCTAAAATTTGAAATATTTTTTTATTATTTGTTCACAAAAATCAAGAAAAAAAATTTGAGGAAAAATATATTTTTTAAAGCATATGAAGACTTCCATAAAAATTGAGTACTTAATTATAAATATATTTTATCTATCTAAAACCTTTATATATAATATTTAAAATTTGGTTATTCATATTCATTATTATAATTTAAGAGATATTTTGTAATGGTATTATGGTTCATTTAGACTAGGGTTTTCATGTATCGCAAGCTAACAAAGAAATTAAATTTATTTGAAGAGTAAAATATCATAAAATATCAGAGTGTTAAACTATAACCCACTTAAAATGAATTTCACCCTCATAATTTTTTCACTTTAACACAAAAAAAATGAGAATATATCCATTTCATCGCATCCTCTAGTTCCCATTTATATTTTTCAAATTTATTCCTCAAAATATATTTAACCAGGTTAGTAGTCATATTCAATTACCCTTTATATCTATAATCCAAGATTTATACCATTTATTATTCCTAATAAATATCATTCCCCAGTGTTATAACCTCTAAGTTTATAACATGTTAAGTAATAAGTATTTACTCTCTTTATATAGACACGTAGAGCAAATCATGAACTTGAGAGAGGTTTGGTGGAAGAGCCAATTGATAAACTACCATCCCTACTCAATTAAGAATCTCAAAGAGGATTATATATATAGGGCTCAACTTTAACTTATTTCTGAATCTCATAACATTTTTTCATGGATAAATTCATAGGAAAACCTTCTCACCAACTTTGAATTTCAAATTTCACTAGTGATTTTTTGCATAACTTTTTTATTGACTCTAAGCTGCCATAATGTATTACTGAATAGTTATAACTTTATCTATTGTTTAATAAACTATATAAGGTCCCAATAGATTTATTTCTATAACTTTTTCCCAACACATTGGAATTATTCATTTTTTCCCATGTATGGCTTCATAAGAAGCCATCTAAATGATCAATTGAAATCTATCATTGTAATAAGACTTGATGAGATGAAGGTGTTGATTCTAACCACCTTTGAAATATATATAACAAGGACTCAACATATCCTCCAGAGTTTTAATTGTTCTCTAAGACTGACCATATGTATTATGATAATAAGAAGTACTAAAACACAACTATAAATCAAGATTTTTCTGAAGATTTCACTAGAACATTGAGGTAAACCTCATATATCAATCAAATATAATAGATTGTGGTACTCCATGAAAACTAACTGCTTTATGAATGTATATTTTGGAAATCTAATCAAGATATAAATATTCCTTGATAATAATTAAATTTTATTAATTCATAAAGCGATTGAACACAATCCAAATAGTATTATACCCCCATAGACATTTTAGGGAGTCCAATGACAAAATCCATTGTGATATTTTCTCATTTCTATTCTATTATAAGTAGGGTTGCAACATTCCATTAGAATTCTATCTCTTAGACATAACTTGATGATATACCAATCAATGAGGTGCATACTATGTATTATCTCTCTTCATGTTTTCCCAACAGAGATACTCTTTAAAATCTCTACAGATCTTTATAATTTTAGGATGAATATATAATGATGAACTATGAGCTTCATCCAATAGATCCTTCTTAAAGTATAGTATTGATGGGACACATACTAGGTTCTTGAACCTTATAATTCCATCACAATCAAGGTATAACTTAGAAATATTTCTCAACTTCATTTTTAGTCCTAAATATTCCTTTTTTGTGTCTTTAATATTTACCTGGAGAGATGGTTGAACACTCATTTAAGCGAGATAATATTTTTCCCCTTCATTAAAAATTTCTAGATCCATCCTTTGTAAATACATATATATTATATCTTTTTTTATCTTCATTATTTATAATATATCATGATCCTTTTGACTCAAATCATTAACCACCTTTTTATTTTTCCTATGATAGTAATCTATTGAGTATTCCAAATATTTAATCAACTCCCACTATCTTCTCTAGTGAATATTCAACTATTTCTAAGTGAATATATACCTTAAAATTTTATGATCAGTATATATTTCATACCCTTCTCCATAATGATAATGCCTATATATCTTTAATGAAAAACTTGCTACATATAACTAAAAATCATGATTTGGGTAATGTTTCTCATGAACCATTAATTTTCATGAGTCATAGGCTATCACTATATCGTTCTGTATGAGGACGCATCCTAGTTTGTTCATTGATGCATTACTATAGATCACAAACCCTTATCTACTTCAATTTAGTGTAATAACAGGTGTTTTTAATAACCTTCTATTTAGTTCCTTCAAATTTTCTTCACATACATCTATCCAATGTAAATTTTCCCCCTTATGAGTTAACATAGTGAGTGGATTAGATATCCATGAGAAACTTTCCAAAAATCATCAAGAATATACAGCCAAACCAAAAAAATTATGGATCTCAGTCACCATAGTTGGTCGGGACCAACGTTGAATAAATTCTATCTTGGATGGTGTAGGATCGAAATAACAAAGTAGATGCTCAATATACAAGAGGGTGGTGAATTTTATACTTTAAAAATTCCTTTGGAACCTTTAAAGTTTGATACGGATAACTAAATTTTTCTTATACAAGGAAAGAAGTTTAACAAAGTTAAACTATGCAAATTCACAACACCTCTAACACCAACTTTAGAATTGGAACAAGGTTTACAAAATGAGATTCTACCTTAAAGCGTATATAATCTAAACTTATCAAAGTACATGTGTAAGGAAATATAAGAAGGTTATACTTTCCTTACAATACAATATGCAGCGGAAACAATCAAGTAGTAAAACTACAAGTAACAAGATATAATTATTTTAACCCAAAGAGAAGGGTATCCAATAACCTTGGATAAAGGTCCCTTGATTTACACTTTCAAGAAAGTCTGTCTTACCCACACCAGGGCAAGCCCTCAATACGAAGATCGGAATCTCTGTCTTGCTATCCCCGTAAGCCCTCAACTTCAACGTAGTTGGAACCTCTGTCTTCCTCAGCAAGGAAACCCTTGAACTTCAAGGTAGTCGGCACCTCTGTCTTCCTATACCCAGAAGTCCTCGAATGTAATCAACAACATTATGAGTCACACGAAGAAAAACCAAATGAGCGGTTCAGTACGCACAAAGCATGAAAATCTTTCTCTCTCTAGAAATCACCTTAGCAGTGTGTGGTCTCTAGATTGATAAAATTAATTCATCTATCACACCCATTATTGAGCTCTTTCAAATGAGCTCCTATTTATAGGAAAATTTCCAATGGTCGGCTCCCTCCTCCAACGGTCATATTTTTCTTAAAATTTGGAGAGACCTGTACACGTGTAACTCAACCAACGGTTAGTTAGAAACAGAATAGACGACACCATTTAATAACGAACTAAGTATAACTGAATTCACGACATCATTTTGAAATATAGCATATGTAAGTAGAGCAATACAAAATTTTGGAGTGTAAGAAAATTTAAAAGTTCGGAGTCTAACCAAAATGAAATTCAGAATGAAAAAATTAAGAAAAGTTTGGATTCTATTTTTATAGGAATTTAGAGTCTGGTTTTACTAGAAATTGGAATCTGAATTTGCAGAGTTCAAATTTGAACCAGTAAAAGTTCGGAGTCAAGCTTCTTAAGAGTTCAGAGTCGAACTACTTAAAAGTTCAGATTTGAAATACTTAAGAGTTCGGAATCGAACTACTTAAGAGTTCGGAATCGAACTACTTAAGAGTTCGGAATCAAACTACTTAAGAGTTCGGAATTGAACTACTTAAGAGTTTGGAGTCGAACTACTTAAGAGTTAGGAGTCCAGAATACGGATCCTTAAAACAGAATACTCCAAAACTTATCATTATATAATTTCGGGATTTTGGTTAACAATCCAGGTTTTTCAATTAAGAAAAATATTTCTAAGTATAAGAAACTCTGGGTTATGATAAATTTCATTATGGAGGTAAAACATACATTTTCTTAAGTATAAGGTGTTTGTGATTTTCAAAACAAGAAGGAATGGAAAAGGCATAAGGAAAACCTTATTGACTCAACAATCTCCCCCTTTTTGGAAAGCACAAACATCCTTACGAAAAAGAGAAAAATTTCATTAGGCTTTGAAATTAAAACTTATCTCCCTTTGTTCATGAATAAAAGATAATACAACTAACTCCCCCTTAGGCATTGAAACTCTAAATATTGTATTCTAAATTTCCGGAGTGGGGTTTTCATTATTGTGAGAATGAAATAAAGGTCTCCCCCTTAGATAAACTCCCACTTACTTCGGGATGGTTCTTTGACTTAGAAATTTTCTTTCTCACTATTTTGAGTAGTTCTTATCCTTCTCCCCCTTTGTGATTTTCAAAAAGAATTAAAGGGAATATAAAGAATTAAAGTACCTGAAACACTAATTCATAGAGGCAAAAGATACAAACAACCAAACTCTCATTAGAGTTAAAAACATTTTTACAAGGAAAGAAAAAAGAAACAAAAGATTAGAGTGAAGTCATTTGTCTTCCTTTTCTTTTGGGATCAGATTTTTTAATAAGGCATTGATCTTATTTAGATCTCTTTTATCTTCCTCAGCCTACTTCTCCAATGCTGAGATCATTTACCCTTGAACTTTTAATGCTTCTACCTGAGCTTTCAAAGCTTCTTCTTGCATCTTGACCAACTCATTTTGCTGAACGACTCTCTTTTCAAGCTCAATCCGGAGATTCCTCTCTTTTATAAGATTTTGATCCAAAGAATTTTCCTTGTCATTTAGTTCCTTCACTTCTTGATTTTGGTAACTCTACTCGATAATCAAATCATCTTGAAGATTCTTAAACTTTTTATCTATTGTGTCAAAGGATTCTTTCACATCATTCTGGAAATTATCAAACACAACCAAATCTTCTTCAACTCTCGTAGACCACTTTGGTTACCTTGCTGCAAGACTTTCTATGCACATCATAATCGATAAGAAAACTTTTCTGTTCCGCTTCTATTTTCACACACTTTTCCATTAACATGAATAGTGTCTCTGATTTTGGATTTTGGGTTTGTTGAAGCATTTTACATCTAGAGTCAATGGTGGGAAAGATCGGAATGACATCCACCAACTTCTTCAAAGACTTAACAATAAAATCATGACTCTGAGATGATGATTCCAAATCAGATACATCTCTTTGAGATTTCTCTTCTTCATCTTTCACCAACATTCTTTTAGAGGTACCACCAACCTCTTTCTTCCTAATAACATCTTTAATAGGAGTCTGAATCAAGACTTCCTTCCCTTTATCATATTTCAGAATTGGTTCCTCATCAAAAGATACTTCCTCGGATTCAGAAACTCGAATAATCTGGTCTTCATCTGGTTTCTGTTTTACTTGACCTTCCTCTTGAAAATTCTTCTCATATTATTCTTCCTCATCAAACAAAAAAATTTCTTCTTATTCCTGTTGTTGCTTACTTGCTTCTTCATCTCCCTTTCCTAGAGATACTATCTTTGTGGATTCAGCCTTTTCTTTATATTCCTCTACCTGCTTTATTAAGGCATCCAAATCTTCACAATCCTCTTCTTCCTCAACTTTTACTTGTTCAGTGACTTCTTTTTAAGCCTCTTAAACTACTTATTTACCCTTGGCCTTATTTGGAGTGACATAAATCTTTGCTTGAATTTCTGGTAACGTAGTTTCAATGCTAAAAGTTTCCGGAACGAGAAGCATTCCGGAAGCTATCTCTGTATCTTTCAACAAAGATTGCACCACTTTAGCTTCAGATATTTTCTTTTTCATCTTCTTTTTCTTCACTTGCTTCTATAACTCTTAAGCAGTTCTTTCTTTCAAGGCCTTAGCCTCTGCAGGGTCCAATCTGAATTGTGGATCCCCTTCCTTCCTCTTTTCTTTGTCTTCCATCCAATTTGCAGCTACTCCATCTGTATAAGTTTTCTTCTTCTTCGGCTTGGGGAAAGCAGACTGAGTTTCCTTACCCTTATTATTTTCTTCATCATGAACCACTTCATTAACTTTTCTATTCCTCCTTTGTTTCTTGGATGGTTCCGGATTATGTGATTCTTTTTGAGTTGCTTCAACCTCTTCCACAGACAAAGGGAAAAAAACTCCGGATTCACTGGAAAAACCCATCTTCATTCTTTTCAGAGTATCATCACTGACTAGCATAATCTTGCAATTCCGGATTTTTGATTTACATGCAAATTTGAAGGATTCTAAGCAACAAACTATCAACCTTGATAGTAAAGCAGGGTACATAATAATATGAGCCCTCAAATTCCCTTCCTTGATTTTTTTGATCGTAATCAATACATGCCTCATCAAATTAAATTTCCTTAGATTCACCAAGAAATCTAAAACATAGATATCACTCTTCTTCATATTTTCCTTGTCGCCTCTTCTCGGAACGAGAAAACCTTGCACCCAAAGTTGAAGAATCTTGTTGTTCGGAGTGAGATGAGAAATCTTGACTGTTGTTGCATCCTTAAGTCTAAGGAACTTTAAGGCCTTCACCTTATTGAAACTTCCTTGCTCATATGGAAGCTTATGAGAACAAAACTCAACTTCCCCCTCATAGGACAACCCAACCAGGCTCGCAGCCTTGGTGTAGGAAAGATTGTAAGTCTTGCCATAAGACTTAAAGTAAAATATTTCTCTGCCATCTTCCATCTGGAAGGAAACAGACTCATAGAATTCTACCAATAAATCTATATACATTGGATCCTGCTTTTCTGACTTGAACAAGAAAATATCTTCCCATCCATTTAGTCTGATATTCTTGGTTACTATAGATTCAAGCTTGTAGAAATATGGATGCACTAATCTTTCCCTAAAGACTATCCACTCAGAGATTGGTTTCGTGGTTGACATATCTTGAGATTTAGCTTCTACATACATTCGAAGTGGAGAAATCTGAAAGATTTGGAATAACTTTGCACAGTTCGGAACCATCCTTAAGAAATATAGCAGGGATTCGAGACGCAAAATCTTGAAAAACCGACATGGGACGAGAAATAGGGTCCCCTTTATATAGGCGATGAATGTGACTGTTGGTCTTTAAAAATCCATCTAACGGTTGAATAACTTCTTGATCTGATCTGACGGTTGAGAATATTCCCTCAAGAAAATCATGACTCTGGTCTTTTGAGGTTTTAGGGAAAACATTCGGATTTGAGGAAAGAACTAGAATCTGAAATTTTTTAAAAAAACAAGGAAAATACCAGCAGGAAAAAATAGAACTAAGAAACTATAAGTAAGGAAATTATAGCTTTCATATTGGCTAGAAAATTTTTTCGTATCTGGTAATATTCTTCTTGAAGGGAAAAAACTTCATACGAAAATCTCCATTCTGAAAAATTTCATTACGAAAATCTTGTTACGAAAACTTCAGTACAAAAATCTCCATTCCAAAAGTTCTCATTCAGAGAATTTCAATCCTGAAAAATTCAGTTCCAGAGATTCCCATTTCTAAAAACTTAGTTTCAGAAATTTCCATTCCAGAAATTATAGCTCCAGAAAAAATTTAGTTAAAAAAAACTTTTGAAAAACAAATTACAAAGAGAAAATTTAGAAACACTAACAAACAAATGTACTCCCCCTATAAAGAAGGAGTTTATTACTGTTATGAGACCTGTTCAAAAATAATTTATTAATGTATTATTACCTCACGGTTGTCATTCCTAACTTTTGTTTAATGTATTCATATCTATCATAGGGTAAAGATTTTGTGAAAATATTAGCAAGTTGATCGTGTGTTCCAATAAACTGAAGAATGATATCTCCTTTAAGTGTGTGATCCCTAAGAAAGTGATGCCTAATGTCTATGTGTTTTTCACGAGAGTGATGTGAAAGATTCTTACTTAGGGTAATGTCACTTGTGTTATCACACATAATTTTAGTCTTAGTAAAACTCATGCCATAATCTGTGAGTGTGTGTTGCATCCAGAACACTTGAGCACAACAACTTCTAGCTGCTACATATTCGTCTTCAGCAGTGGAAAGTGATACAGAATGTTGCTTCTTGCATGACCTAGAGACTAATGAATCTTTTAAGAAATGACAAGTTCCGGATGTACTTTTTCTATCCATTCTACATCCACCAAAGTCAGCATCCAAAAAACTTTTTAAAACAAAATTATTCCCAGAATTATAAAATAATCCTAGATCCATGGTTCCCTTTAGGTAGCGATAAATTCTTTTCACTGCCTTTAAGTGAGATTCCTTAAGATTG
This sequence comes from Viscum album, assembly GCA_963277665.1. Lineage (NCBI taxonomy): Eukaryota > Viridiplantae > Streptophyta > Magnoliopsida > Santalales > Viscaceae > Viscum > Viscum album. The sequence continues at coordinate 2,136,219,785 of OY728156.1, read as the reverse complement.
GATTGGTATCTTGCATATAAGCATACTGAGAACATTAATTCTGGTCGACTAGCTGTTAAGTAAAGTAAAATTCCAATCATACCTCTAAATGATGTTTGATCAACTGGTTTCCCAGCTTCATCAAGATCTAAAAAGTTTGAGGTACCAATGGGAGTACTTATACTCTTAGTGTTTTCATAACCATACTTTTTAAGAAGATCTTTAATATACTTATTTTGAGATATATCGGTTCCTTCTGGTCTTTGAGAAATTTTAAAACCAAGGAAAAAAGTTAACTCACCCATCATACTCATTTCAAAATCATACTTCATTAGACTTGCAAAAGAATCAGTTAAAGATTGCTGAGTTGAACCAAATATGATTTCATCAACATAAATTTGAACGATCAAAACATTTTTCTTATCTTTCTTTATAAATAGGGTTGGATCTGCATTTCCCTTAACATAGTAATTTTGAAGCAAAAATCTTTTGAGTCTATCATACCAAGCTCGTGGGGCTTGTTTAAGACCATACAAAGATTTGGTAAGTATAAAAACATGATTAGGGTGTTTTGTATCTTCAAATCCAGGAGGTTGTTCAACAAAAACTTCCTCTTGAACATAACCATTAAGAAAAGCACATTTCACATCCATTTGAAAAAGTTTTAAATTAAATAATGCTGCAAAGGAAAGTAAAATATGAATAGATTCAAGTCTAGCTACTGGAGCATAGTTTTCTTCATATTCTATTCCCTCTTGCTAATTATATCCCTTAGAAACAAGTCTAGCTTTATTTCTTACTATGACTCCACTTTTATCACATCTGTTCCTAAAGACCCATTTTACCCCAATGACAGAAGTTTCCTTAGGTCTTTCAACTAAGGTCCAGATTTTTTTCCTTTCAGATTCATTTAGTTCATCTTTTATGGCTTTGATCCAATCATCATCACCTAAATCTTCATTAGTGCTTTTTGGTTCTAATTGGGAAAGAAATTATAGATGTTCTACTTCATTTCTCAAGGAACTTCTAGTCCTTATAGGTTGATTTACATCACCAATGATGCTATCACTGGGATGATTCTTAAGGAACACCTGATTTGGGTTTTGTAAAGCATGTTCATCAACATAGGGCAGAAAGTCTTCTAGGGTAAATGTTTCAGAAGTATCTTCTTGAACATTTTCCTTATCAGAATGATCTTCTATCAAAGGTTGATAATCAGTTTTTGAAAACACATCTGTGGATATAGGTTGAGATGGTTTAAAAACAAAAGGATCAGATTCATCAAATCTTACATGCATTGTTTCTTCAACAGTACAAGTATTTTTATTGAAAACTCTATAAGCCTTAGAATTTGTGGAGTAGCCTAAGAAAATTACTTCATCAGATTTTGGTGCGAATTTGTTTAGATTATCTTTAGTATTCAGAATGAACACTTTTCAACCAAAAACCTTGAAGTAGGAAAGTCTTGGTTTTCTACCGTTCCATAACTCATAAGGAGTTTTATTAAGAAAAGGTCTAATCAAAACTTGATTTATAGTATAACAAGCAGTACTAACAGATTCATCCCAGAAATGTCTAGCTACAGAATATTCATTCAACATGGTTCTAGTTATTTCTTGAAGAATTATATTTATTCTTTCAACTACACCATTTTTTTGAGGAGTTCTAGGTACTGAAAAGTTGTGAGTAATACCTTTTCTACTGAAAAAAGTTTCAAAATCAGAATTTTGAAATTCCCCTCCATGATCATTATGAATAGTTTTCAGTGGAAGATTTTTCTCATTTTTAACTTGGGCTCTAAAACTTTTGAAATAAGAAAAATATTCAGACTTCTTTGCTAGAAAATAGACCCACGTAAATCTAGTGTAATCATCAACTAGAAAAAATACATAGTGTTTGCCTCCAATGCTTCCGGTTTGTGTTGGACCAAAATGATCCATGTGCACTAACTGTAATGCATCAGTTGTTGAGACTTCACCGATTAATTTAAAAATAGATTTATGTTTCTTTCAATATTGACAAGGATCACAAACTTTAGAAGAATCGATCCTAAGCTCCGGTAGATCCTTAACTAGTTTCTTCTTAGAGATTTTACATAAGTTCCTAAGGTTACAGTGGCCTAATCTTATATTTTGTAACCAGGAATGATCTTCCATTGCACTAAGGCAATGTAAATCTTGGCTTCTAAGATCTTCTAGGTTCAAAGTGTATACATTCTCTTGCCTATTGTGTAACACCCCGAGCTTCCACGATACGCTTCTCATTCAGTAATACAATAGCTTGCATTGTACGCAACTTCGAGTTCTAAAACACCGCGACTAATCAAAGTAGCCGTTATGAATAGTAATACCTTCTTTTTGAAATATTATAAATTTTATATGTCAAAATGGACTTCATTTTTGTATTCGTAATATCGAAATTAGCCTATGTTGAATTTTTGGTATTTTTCTGAGAACTTCTAAAATTTTATAAATAGTGAAAAATACTTAAAACAACTTTTTTAATCAAAATAATTTATAGTGATAAATTATAATATTTGATGGTTTTAAAGTATAATTAGAATATATTTTTACCATTTTATCCAATGGTGGTCATTAGAATTAATTTAACATTGAAATTGGACATAAACAATTGCCAATCTTTTGATATAAATTGTTTCTTAAAAACACGCTATTTGTTGTGACAGCGGGAATTAATTATAAAATTAATTAATGCAACTAATATGTTTGGAATTTTGTAAAATAGACATCATTTTTCAATTCGGAATATCAATTATAGCTTAGGGTGAAATTTTGGCCTTATTCTGAAAAACTTCAATTTTTGATGAATAGTGAAACCACTAAGTGGTTGTTAAATAACTGATTTTTCGTTTAAATGAAATATTACCACTTCTGTGATTTGATTTTCAAAAATCCGACATACATGGTTGTCATTAAGAAGTAAAATGTGGTTCAATGGGATAAAAATAATTTTTTGGTGAATAGTAACTTATTAAGTTCTTAATCGCGATTAGTGGTAATTAGGGTAGTTTAAGGTATAAATAATACTTTAATAATATTAAATGACCTAGACACATGTCCCAACCTCATTGGTTGTGTCATGGACGACCAAGACAAGCCATGGCCTAACTTGGGGACCCCATGGATCCACTTTTGTAGGGAAATAACATAAATTACTTTTTATTTAATGTTAAAGTGAAAATGACACTAACATAAATTGTTTTACTAAAACAATTTTTAAGTAGGGTTACACAAGTCCAAATTTTGATTATAAATAGTCATTGGAAAGCTAAAAAGATTTCCTACATCATAGTATTTTTTTTATAATTTTTAGACATTAAATAAATTAAATTATTTATGACATCATTATGATGCAGCGATGACCTCATTATTTAACGATTTTAATAAAATGAATAGATAATGTAAAATCCAAGGCTTACACTTGTCCAAAGCCAATTGGATGAGGGGATTTCGAAACCTTATCACCTTAGCCTCGAATTATATAAGTGTGGGACCTTTAGAATCCGAAAAGCATTTTGAAATAATGTAACATTTCAATCTTTCCAAAAGTGCCCCTCCTCTCCACTTATAAAAGGCCCCCACCTCTCCCACTTCATTTACACTTTCAAGCCATTTGGCTCGGCCAACCTCTGCCCAAATACTCTCCCAACATTCCTCCCTTACTCCTAGAAACCTCACTTTGGGCAGAACTCTTCCCAAGGAAGCCTTTAGCTCAAATCAAAAAGAGTTACCCGATTTTGAGGTAATGTCTTTTCTAATGTTGTTTTGTTTTATTTTTCTTCTCCAACCCCCTAAACTCTTTTTATTTATTTCTTTTGTAACAACACCAGTATCCTCAATATACTAGGATGTTGTTATAAGAAGGATTCGAGATACACTTACACACACCTACATCTAATGGTTAAAGAACATACGGTTTCTGTGGATGGCGAAATTCTGCCTCCCGAAACGATGATTGTTCAAATTCTTTTAACACCTATAATGGTGGCCATTTTGATGACACTATTTTCATATATGATATATATATTATGTTTATGTTTTCCTTATGCTTCTGTATTTCTCATTTATGGCATACTTTATGATTTCCATTATGGGTAAAACGCGATAATTTCATTTTAGGAAGTGCGGACTACCGCCCCCTCAAAGTGATTTGAATCGTTAATGCCATATGTGGGATGTATAAAGGATGGAGTAAATGGTATTATAAACTATATTATACTGGAATTATATTATACATTTATATCATTATGATTTCATTCCATTAAATATGAAATTGAAATGAAAGTAGCGTTCATGCGTACGTACGGCTTACCGTCTCCATGAACAGTGCATTTCATTTCTTACCTCTAAATGTTACGTAATATTATAAATGAATGTATATACTGTATATATATGATATATATGATATCTAAATCATTAATATAATTCTGGATATAATGGATATTTCACCACATGAACAACTTATAATTATAAGAAGTTTATTGTTGACTCAAGTACCAAAGATCGACAAAACGACCGTTATTAACTTAAATAATTACATAATGTTCATAACATTGTAATAAGTGATATAAAAAGGATAATGAAATTTAAAATGGTTCTTAATAAGGTAGATATTAACTCTAGTTTATTATTCAGGAGGTTAAAGAACGGTTGAGTCAAGTCGGACACAAGGTAAGGGAATTCTTAACCCAATTTCCATTCTTTGGGTTAATCTCCTACTTTAAAATTATGTCATGATATTATTATATCCTATTTTGTATTTTTACTTTATTTATGTGTACTTGTAGTGAATACACATAATAGATCTATTTTATTTTAAAAATGATCTTTGTAAGGGAATTTCTTAACCCAATTTCCATTCTTTGGGTTAATCTCCTACTTTCAAATTATGTCATGACATTATTATGTCTTATTCTGTATTTTTAATTTATTTATGTGTACCTATAGTGAATACACATAATAGATCTATTTTATTTTAAAAATGATCTTTTTAAGGACTTCGTCCCAATCTCCTTTCATTGAGGCATATTTGGTTCTATACACAACTTTATTTTATACGGTGTATAAACCCCTTTGACTTTTACGTTTATTCAAAAGGAATCTTTTTTTATACGAAGCGTTTTACTAAACGACAAAAGGGAATGTTTTTCTTTCCGTACTTATGCGGCGACAACGACTTCTCCGCCGCCGTGACCATTATTTGAGTTTCGGCTTCCTCTACAAGCCATACCCTTTTTTTTAATGAAAAATAAATATCATGTTTTAACTTTCTTTTATTTTGGTATTGAAAATGGTTCTGAAAGCGTTTTTATTATAACAATGTGTTGTATTGATATCTTGTGATTGAAATGTGGAAATTTTATGTTTCCTTTATGCATGTTTTATGTGATACGATTATGTTATGGTTTATGATATGTTTAAACCTATTCATATGAGGAATGTATTGGACTTAATAAGTGACGGGTGGAGCCCGCTACAGCTCCTCGATGCATCGGTAGGTCTCATGAGACAACTAGACGTGGAATTGGCCGAGGCCCTTTCCCAATTTGATTTATGGTTTTGGCCGAGGCCTTAATCATTTTAGATGTCTTGGCCGAGGCCTTGACAAAATGTTTCAGAATGTCCGGCATTATACATTCCCTCATTATGAAAGTGGTTATTGATATTACATGTGATTATTCGACCAGTAGAATATCCATGTGAAGAAGTAAATGGCATTATCTCATTTTACTTTTGCCATATTATGTTGAAGTTCATGTTTAAGAGGCTTTTGTTTTAGTTATACATTGCCTTAAATGTTAATGTTTATTTATGAAAGCTTCCGCATTATTGTTATCCTTACTGAGCATCTGAGCTCACCCCTTTCAATGTTTTAATATTTTCCAGGATGTGAAGAAGTATTTTATGAATGACCTGCAGGGATTGTCAGAAGAGGATATGAGTGTGGACTATAAAGACCATGTTATTGTAGTTTGTTTAATTTTTGATGTAATGAAAGAATTATTAATGTATCTAGTGTTTCCAAGGCTACTAAACTAAACGGTCTTTCGAGGCTTGATCTTTTGTGATCATGCCAATGTTACGAAGTAATGCACCGGCTCTGGGTAGCTGGGGTCGGGGCGTTACAGTTGGTATCAGAGGCAGTTTAGTACTAACCTTGGAAGCTAGATGTAGATAAACTCTGATTAGAACGCATAGCCCAAAGATAGGCTTCGAGGATTAGTATAGAAGAACTTCCTAGAATTTTGGTATTATAGAGATGATATGAGTTTTCCGAGCAATACATCCCTGTCTGGATACGAGCAGGTAGAGGCGGCTCTGGCACAGATGTACCTAGGGGTAAAACCCGAAAACACCGCTTTGAGCTAGACTCGAACGGGAACTGGTGCACGACAACGGGCCTTGCTGCACTCTTGGTTACGACACTCCCGGGGGATACGCTTAGGATAATTCTCATTTTCTTTACAAACCACTATGAACGGTTATGAGTATATACTTCCTCAAATAAAACCTTTTTATGATTATGGATTATATCCATAAATAGTTCAATTTATGTTAAGTATTTTACAAGTATGGAATTATGTATTTTGATTCATAAACTAATCTAGTTTATGCCATTGTTTAGAAATGGCGCCTAGTAGAAGGAATGGAAACTGTATCAATGCACGAACTCCGTGTAGGGATTGCCCTCCTGCTCAAGATAATTATTGTGGACCTGAAGATACAACTGGTGCTGATCAACTTATTACCATACTGGGACAACTCACGCAGGTTATGAATAACAACCTTACTCGTATGGAGCACCCTGATCCGCAACGTGGAGGATCAATGTTAGACCGCTTCATGAGGCAACAACCACCAACCTTCAATGGGAGTACAAATCCTACAGTAGCTGAGCAATGGATAAATTCCTTAGAGAAAATATTCCATGCCTTGGGGAGTAGTGAAAGGGAGAAGGTTGTCATGGCAGTTTACCGCCTCACTGGAGATGCCGATCAATGGTGGTCACTAATTCAAAACACAAAGGAAGATGATGAATTAACAAACATGGAATGGCAGGAGTTCAAAGAACTGTTCTTAGAAAAATACTTACCTCGAGACCATCGAGCGGATATGGAAAGGCAATTTTTGAGTCTGAGACAAAAGGAGGATGAGAATGTCGCAAAGTATGAGGCTAACTTTACAAGGTTAGCGAGGCATGCTGCAGATTATATACGTAACCCAAGAAGTAAGATTGATCGTTTCTTTGATGGGTTAAAACCATTTCTCCGTCGAGCTCTAGTGTCACAATCTTTCTCAACATACGAAGATATAGTCTCATGTGCTATCAAGACAGAAAAGGAATTCTCTAAGTCTTATGACAACAAAGTAAAGCAAGAGAAGAAGAGAACGGTGGAACAAGAGACAGATAAAGGGAAAAAGGGAAAGAAGGATTTTCCATTATGTGATAATTGTGGGAAGAATCACCCTGGTACTTGCCTAAAAGGAATGGGAGTCTGTTATAAATGTGGAGAAAAAGGTCACCAGGCACGTGATTGCAAGGGAAAGAAAGAGGCTGTCAAAGTTGAATGCTACAATTGTAGAGAAATGGGTCATTATGCAAATGAATGTCCTAAGCGTCAAGGAAACTTACCTCAGAAAAGGACAAGGGATCAAGGACAATCTTATGCTATTACTACAGTTGAAGCAGAATAACTAATGTATTGGTGCTTTTGGACTCAAGGATTATATTCTGGTTATAAGAATAATGTAATATATATATATGGATTGTACTGCATTACTTTTTGATTTCAGTAAGGTTTTAATATGATTAAGGTAATCATATTTTTGGTATGTGACAATAAGAGAAACATTTCTTTGTTTGGGGAATCTGATAAATTGATTTTGGAATTAAGAGACCTTTTAGAGAAAGTCTGGACAGAGGTATTTTGGATAACTATAAAGGTTGGAGTGGATTAAGTTGATTTTTGGATAGTATGGTTTAAGGTTAAAAAAAAATTTATGAAGATTATTTTTGGGGTATTATAATACTATAGTTTTAGGAAAAGGACAACCTGCAGGGTGGGGCATAAACCGTTGTGTCGGACAAAGCTGTAGGAATCGAACCCACAATCAAAGTGCGACAGGCCTTTATTTCCTACCACTAGCCTACAGGAAGTCCCTGGTTATTACAAAATAATTTTACTAATCTAAATGGTATGTGTTAACCTTTGGTACCTTATACAATTAGGATAAATAGAATATTTTTGAGTTCTGTTACCATTTGGAGTAAAAGATGGGTTTGTGGTAAAAATTCATTAATGAATGAAAGTATACATAACAAGTATGTATATTCCCTTACGTTCTTAGTAAATCTCCTAAATAAAATCCTCAACATTATAAAAGGTAACTTAAAACAAAAATGTTGTCGGTTAACTTTTCCAACTAGGGATTCAATGACTGTTTAACCAATCACAAGTTTGTGATTTTCTTGTGGTTAAACTTTCTCCTAATCCTGTTTTCTATAACTCCCCATCAGACCTTGATGGTTTGTTTCTCCTCCATATCCATATTTTCATAGAATCCTATAATGGGCTATATCGGGTGACCTTTGTACTTATCCTGCTTTCTTTTAATGTTATATATTTATTAACCTTATTTTCGATGTGGGTTTTCCTCAAAGGTATTTTCTCTTTTCAACCTTGTATTTTCCAAGAAAAATTTCAAATTGCGAGGACGCAATTTATTGAAGGAGGGGAGAATGTAACACCCCGAGCTTCCACGATACGCTTCTCATTCAGTAATACAATAGCTTGCATTGTACGCAACTTCGAGTTCTAAAACACCGCGACTAATCAAAGTAGCCGTTATGAATAGTAATACCTTCTTTTTGAAATATTATAAATTTTATATGTCAAAATGGACTTCATTTTTGTATTCGTAATATCGAAATTAGCCTATGTTGAATTTTTGGTATTTTTCTGAGAACTTCTAAAATTTTATAAATAGTGAAAAATACTTAAAACAACTTTTTTAATCAAAATAATTTATAGTGATAAATTATAATATTTGATGGTTTTAAAGTATAATTAGAATATATTTTTACCATTTTATCCAATGGTGGTCATTAGAATTAATTTAACATTGAAATTGGACATAAACAATTGCCAATCTTTTGATATAAATTGTTTCTTAAAAACACGCTATTTGTTGTGACAGCGGGAATTAATTATAAAATTAATTAATGCAACTAATATGTTTGGAATTTTGTAAAATAGACATCATTTTTCAATTCGGAATATCAATTATAGCTTAGGGTGAAATTTTGGCCTTATTCTGAAAAACCTCAATTTTTGATGAATAGTGAAACCACTAAGTGGTTGTTAAATAACTGATTTTTCGTTTAAATGAAATATTACCACTTCTGTGATTTGATTTTCAAAAATCCGACATACATGGTTGTCATTAAGAAGTAAAATGTGGTTCAATGGGATAAAAATAATTTTTTGGTGAATAGTAACTTATTAAGTTCTTAATCGCGATTAGTGGTAATTAGGGTAGTTTAAGGTATAAATAATACTTTAATAATATTAAATGACCTAGACACATGTCCCAACCTCATTGGTTGTGTCATGGACGACCAAGACAAGCCATGGCCTAACTTGGGGACCCCATGGATCCACTTTTGTAGGGAAATAACATAAATTACTTTTTATTTAATGTTAAAGTGAAAATGACACTAACATAAATTGTTTTACTAAAACAATTTTTAAGTAGGGTTACACAAGTCCAAATTTTGATTATAAATAGTCATTGGAAAGCTAAAACGATTTCCTACATCATAGTATTTTTTTTATAATTTTTAGACATTAAATAAATTAAATTATTTATGACATCATTATGATGCAGCGATGACCTCATTATTTAACGATTTTAATAAAATGAATAGATAATGTAAAATCCAAGGCTTACACTTGTCCAAAGCCAATTGGATGAGGGGATTTCGAAACCTTATCACCTTAGCCTCGAATTATATAAGTGTGGGACCTTTAGAATCCGAAAAGCATTTTGAAATAATGTAACATTTCAATCTTTCCAAAAGTGCCCCTCCTCTCCACTTATAAAAGGCCCCCACCTCTCCCACTTCATTTACACTTTCCAGCCATTTGGCTCGGCCAACCTCTGCCCAAATACTCTCCCAACATTCCTCCCTTACTCCTAGAAACCTCACTTTGGGCAGAACTCTTCCCAAGGAAGCCTTTAGCTCAAATCAAAAAGAGTTACCCGATTTTGAGGTAATGTCTTTTCTAATGTTGTTTTGTTTTATTTTTCTTCTCCAACCCCCTAAACTCTTTTTATTTATTTCTTTTGTAACAACACCAGTATCCTCAATATACTAGGATGTTGTTATAAGAAGGATTCGAGCTACACTTACACACACCTACATCTAATGGTTAAAGAACATACGGTTTCTGTGGATGGCGAAATTCTGCCTCCCGAAACGATGATTGTTCAAATTCTTTTAACACCTATAATGGTGGCCATTTTGATGACACTATTTTCATATATGATATATATATTATGTTTATGTTTTCCTTATGCTTCTGTAATTCTCATTTATGGCATACTTTATGATTTCCATTATGGGTAAAACGCGATAATTTCATTTTAGGAAGTGCGGACTACCGCCCCCTCAAAGTGATTTGAATCGTTAATGCCATATGTGGGATGTATAAAGGATGGAGTAAATGGTATTATAAACTATATTATACTGGAATTATATTATACATTTATATCATTATGATTTCATTCCATTAAATATGAAATTGAAATGAAAGTAGCGTTCATGCGTACGTACGGCTTACCGTCTCCATGAACGGTGCATTTCATTTCTTACCTCTAAATGTTACGTAATATTATAAATGAATGTATATACTGTATATATATGATATATATGATATCTAAATCATTAATATAATTCTGGATATAATGGATATTTCACCACATGAACAACTTATAATTATAAGAAGTTTATTGTTGACTCAAGTACCAAAGATCGACAAAACGACCGTTATTAACTTAAATAATTACATAATGTTCATAACATTGTAATAAGTGATATAAAAAGGATAATGAAATTTAAAATGGTTCTTAATAAGGTAGATATTAACTCTAGTTTATTATTCAGGAGGTTAAAGAACGGTTGAGTCAAGTCGGACACAAGGTAAGGGAATTCTTAACCCAATTTCCATTCTTTGGGTTAATCTCCTACTTTAAAATTATGTCATGATATTATTATATCCTATTTTGTATTTTTACTTTATTTATGTGTACTTGTAGTGAATACACATAATAGATCTATTTTATTTTAAAAATGATCTTTGTAAGGGAATTTCTTAACCCAATTTCCATTCTTTGGGTTAATCTCCTACTTTCAAATTATGTCATGACATTATTATGTCTTATTCTGTATTTTTAATTTATTTATGTGTACCTATAGTGAATACACATAATAGATCTATTTTATTTTAAAAATGATCTTTTTAAGGACTTCGTCCCAATCTCCTTTCATTGAGGCATATTTGGTTCTATACACAACTTTATTTTATACGGTGTATAAACCCCTTTGACTTTTACGTTTATTCAAAAGGAATCTTTTTTTATACGAAGCGTTTTACTAAACGACAAAAGGGAATGTTTTTCTTTCCGTACTTATGCGGCGACAACGACTTCTCCGCCGCCGTGACCATTATTTGAGTTTCGGCTTCCTCTACAAGCCATACCCTTTTTTTTAATGAAAAATAAATATCATGTTTTAACTTTCTTTTATTTTGGTATTGAAAATGGTTCTGAAAGCGTTTTTATTATAACAATGTGTTGTATTGATATCTTGTGATTGAAATGTGGAAATTTTATGTTTCCTTTATGCATGTTTTATGTGATACGATTATGTTATGGTTTATGATATGTTTAAACCTATTCATATGAGGAATGTATTGGACTTAATAAGTGACGGGTGGAGCCCGCTACAGCTCCTCGATGCATCGGTAGGTCTCATGAGACAACTAGACGTGGAATTGGCCGAGGCCCTTTCCCAATTTGATTTATGGTTTTGGCCGAGGCCTTAATCATTTTAGATGTCTTGGCCGAGGCCTTGACAAAATGTTTCAGAATGTCCGGCATTATACATTCCCTCATTATGAAAGTGGTTATTGATATTACATGTGATTATTCGACCAGTAGAATATCCATGTGAAGAAGTAAATGGCATTATCTCATTTTACTTTTGCCATATTATGTTGAAGTTCATGTTTAAGAGGCTTTTGTTTTAGTTATACATTGCCTTAAATGTTAATGTTTATTTATGAAAGCTTCCGCATTATTGTTATCCTTACTGAGCATCTGAGCTCACCCCTTTCAATGTTTTAATATTTTCCAGGATGTGAAGAAGTATTTTATGAATGACCTGCAGGGATTGTCAGAAGAGGATATGAGTGTGGACTATAAAGACCATGTTATTGTAGTTTGTTTAATTTTTGATGTAATGAAAGAATTATTAATGTATCTAGTGTTTCCAAGGCTACTAAACTAAACGGTCTTTCGAGGCTTGATCTTTTGTGATCATGCCAATGTTACGAAGTAATGCACCGGCTCTGGGTAGCTGGGGTCGGGGCGTTACATATTGGCTGAGAGAATAAATTCTTCCTTGGAATTGTGAACTAAGCACTTATCATTCCTAAAATTCACAAGGTATCCTTCATCACATAATTGACTTATGCTAATGAGGTTGTTCTTAAGACCCTTAACAAAAAGAACATTTGAAATCAAGGTTCTACCAAGAAGAACAATATTACCTATACCAACAATTTCTCCCTTAGCATTATCTCCGAAAGTTACCTTTCCTCCTTTCATTTTGATAATCTTTTCAAAATAGCTTTTGTTACCGGTCATGTGCCAGGAAAATCCAATATCCATGTACCATGTGTTGTTGTTGGTACTCCCTTTATTTTCCTGAAATCAAGAAAATAATTAGACTTTTGGAATCCAAACTTGTTTGGATCCGAGATTTCCATATAACAAAGTTTTAGGCACCCACATCTTCTTTGAAAAATATGCCTTATGAAAACCTAAGGATTGGGTTTTGTTTAAAGAACAATTCTTTGCCCAGGGACCACCACATTGACACTTGGTAAAAAACGGGGCACTTTTTGGAACAAAGTAATTTTTACTAAAAGTTGGTTTCACATGGGTATAACCAAATCCGGATTGTTTCTTAGAGGTCGTATTTGGGAATACATTTTATCAAAATTTTCTTTACCGTGGGTAAATTTTGATAAACACTTATTTAAGGAGAAAACTTCAGACATGAGTTTTATAACCAAGTTTTTTTCTTCAAAATAATTAGATTTAGAACTAGAGCTAGGCTCGAAGATACTTTTCTTAGAAATTACTTTTTCTAAATCTATAGAAAGTTTGTTCTTCTCAAAACTTACTTCCTCAAGAGTTTTTGAAATACTTGTAAAATCATCATTTTTTCTATCAAGATCTTTAGATAGATCTGATATTTCTTTCGTAAGAATAGAATTCCTAGAGTTTGCCTTATCAAGTTTTTTATTGAGTTTAGAATGATCAATTCCAAGAAGTTCAGCAAACCTAGAAACCTCTTCATAGGTAGGTAAAGTATTTTCTTTATCAGATGAAGATTCTTCATTAGAAGAGTTATAATATTCTTTATCATTAGAGTTTAAAGAGATATTGGTCAATGATTCAGCATTTCTTACCTTATCAATAAAAAAATGATTGTTAATAGGTATTCTGGCTATAAGACCAAGATTTTTCTATCCTGAAGATTCATAATCAGAATATTCATCTGAAGAGTCACCACCACTGGAACTCCAGGTATCACTAGCTTTTATAACTTTCTTTGCTTTGGCTTTATAATACTTTTTTCTGTTCCTGTCTAAATGCCTTTCCTTCCTTTCTTTCTTTTTTAGCGAAGGGTAATCCAGTCTAATATGTCCAGTTCTCTTGCATTCATAACAAGTGACTTATCCATCTTTCCTATCTTTCCTTTCCTTTTTCTTATACTTGGATTGGAAACTTCTTTGGCCATCTATTTTGTTCATCCTTCGAGAAATATTTGCTAACTCATTTTCTGATACTTCACTCTCACTATATTCGGATTGGAAAATGAATTTCTTAGACTTCGATCTGGTTACTCTCTCAGGAGTCTTAGCTTTCATTGGATTTGATGTTGTTGTAAAAGCAACAGTACCATTCTCATTCTTCTTCTTGATGTTTTCAGCATCTCTCTTCATTCTTGTTTCATGTTGAAGAAGAGTTCCGAATAGCTCATCAAGAGAAATTTGAGTTACCTTCATATTCTCATCAATAGCTATTATTTCGGATTCCCACTCATTGGGCATAATATCAATTATCTTATCCACAAGATCTTCATCATCTAACCCTTTCTCTCCCATAGACTGTAAATTGTTTACTATAGTCATGAATCTTTATTGAACTTTTCAAATTGGTTCACCATAAGGAAAATTGAAGCCATGATATTCAGCTCTAAGCATAGTTCTTCTAGTCTCAATCACTTTAGAAGTTCCAAAGTGTGTAACCTCTAACTTCTTCCAGATACAGTTAGCTGCTTCACAAGAATAAATTTGGCTATATATATTTCTAGTCGTTGAACAAAGTAAGGTATTGTGTACCTTATAATTGAGTTTATACTCTTTCTTTTCCTGGTTAGTGAAGGTTCTAACTTCCTTATCAAGAATTTTATAATCATCAGTAAGCATTATGAAATTATCCACTCCAGTATTGATAATAAAAGTCTTCATTCGATCTCTCCAGTACTCATAGTCATTACCATCAAATATTGGTGTTCTTGTAGGATTTATATTATCAATAGAGCCTACATTGATTCCTGCCATACTTATAAAAACTTTCCAACCAAACTAGTTAGTAGAAAAAGTTTGTAACCACAATGTTCGGAATGATAATTCAGAATGCCAAAGTTCGGAATGACAAAGTTCGGAATGACAAAGTTCGGAATGACAAAGTTCGGAATGACAAAGTTCAGAATGACAAAGTTCAGAATGAAAAACCTGTACGTGAGTATAAGTATCTCAGATACCTCCTCTGATACCAATTGTAGGATTTAAATAACAAATTAGATGCTCAATATACAATAGGGGGGGTGAATTGTATACTTTAAAAATTCATTTGGAACCTTTAAAGTTTGATACGGATAACTAAATTTTCCTTAGACAAGGAAATAATTTTAACAAAGTTAAACTATGCAAATTCACAATACCTCTAACACCAACTTGAGAATTGGAACAAGGTTTACAAAATGAGATTCTACCTTAAAGAGTATAGAATATAAACTTATCAAAGTACAAGTGTGAGGAAATATAAGAAGGTTATACTTTCCTTACAATACAATATGCAGTGGAAACAATCAAGTAGTAAAACTAAAAGTAACAAGATATAAGCCTTTTAACCTAAAGAGAAGGGTATCCAACAACCTTGGATAAATGTACCTTGATTTATACTTTCAAGCAAGTATGTCTTACCCACACCAGGGTAAGCCCTCAATACGAAGATCGGAATCGCTGTCTTGCTATCCCCGCAAGCCCTCAACTTCAAGGTAGTTGGAACCTCTGTCTTCCTCAGCAAGAAAACCCTCGAACTTTAAGGTAGTAGTAACCTCTTTCTTCTTATCCTCGGAAGTCCTCAAATTTAATCACCAACATTCGAAGTCGCACGAAGCAAAACTGAACGAGCGGTTCATTATGCACAAATCATGAAAATCTTTCTCTCTCTAGAAATCACGTTAGCAGCGTGTGGTCTCTAGATTGATAAACTTCATTCATCTATCACACCCATTATTGAGATCTTTCAAATGAGCTCCTATTTATAGGAAAATTTCCAACGGTCGGCTCCCTCCTCCAACGGTAATATTTTCCTTAAAATTCGGAGGGACCTGTACACGTGTAACTCAACCAATGGTTAGTTAGAAACAGAATAGATGACACCGTTTAATAACGAACTAAGTATAACTGAATACACGACATCGTTTTTAAATGGAGCATATGTAAGTAGAGCTATACAAAATTTTGGAGTGTAAGAAAATTTAAAAGTCTGGAGTCTAACCAAAATAAAATTCGGAATGACAAAATTAAGAAAAGTTCAGATTCTATTTTTATAGGAATTCAGAGTCTGGTTTTACTAGAGATTGGAATCTGAATTTGCAGAGTTCATATTTGAACCAGTAAAAGTTCGGAGTCGAGCTTCTTAAGAGTTCGGAGTCGAACTACTTAAATGTTCGGAGTCAAACTAATTAAGAGTTCGGAATCAGACTACTTAAGAGTTCAGAATCGAACTACTTAAGAGTTCGGAATCGAACTACTTAAGAGTTCGGAATCGAACTACTTAAGAGTTCAGAATAGAACTACTTAAGAGTTCAGAGTCGAACTACTTAAGAGTTCGGAGTCGAGAATACAGATCCTTAAAACAGAATACTCCAAAACTTATCATTATATGATTCCGGGATTTTGGTTAACAATATGGGTTTTTCAATTAAGAAAAATATTGCTAAGTATAAGAAACTCTGGGTTAGGATAAATTTCTTTATGGAGGTAAAACATACATTTACTTAAGTATAAGGTGTTTTTGATTTTCAAAACAAGAAGGAATGGAAAAGTCATAAGGAAAACCTTATTGACTCAACAGATGGATCCATATATACTCACTTGATATTATATGACCCAAAAATGAAATTTTTTTATAGGAAAAATTGACACTTGGTAAATTTTTCCTAAAACCTATCTTTACATAGGGTGTTCAGTACAATTCTTAAGTTATATTCATGATATTCCTTACTCTTTGAATATATAAGAATATCTTTTATAAAGACTACCAAAAACAATTAAAGGTACTATCTAAAGACTCTATTCATTAAATCCATGATTATAATAGGGGGATTACTAAGACTAAATGGTCTCACTATAAATTCATAGTGTTCATACCTTATGTAGAATGTTTCCTTAGGTATATCCTCCTTCTTGAACCATAATTGATGATATCCAGAATGAAGTTCAATATTAGAAAAGTATTGATCTCTATGTAGTTGATCAAACAACTCATCAATATAAGGTAAAGGATACTTGTTCTTGATAGTGATCTTGTTAAGTTCCTAGTTATCAATATGGAGTCACATTTATCCATATTTATTATTAACAAAAAGAAAATTTTCACCCCAAGGTGATATACTTGGATGGATGAATACCTTGTCAATATTATCCTAGAGCGGCTTCTTTAATTTCAGAAACTCAATCAGGGAAATTCTATATGGATTTTTTGAACTACATGTAGCACCAAGTATGATTTCTATTAAAAACTCAACTACATAATTTGGTGGAGGACTAGTAAAGTATTTTGGAAATAAATTTAAAAACTCATATAAAATAATAATATCTTTTATGTGGAGTTTATCCCTAACCATAATATATAAAAACCCATTTTAAATAGGAATGAATACCCATATAATTGATGTGATGTCCATCATAAGTTCATATTTATCATCGCACTGATAGGCAATCACAGGTCGGTTCATAATATCAAATATTACTTCGTTTACTCAAAAATTGATATGGGATTTCTGTAAATAAATATCATACATGATAAACGTAACACTAAATTCATCTATATGGATAATTATCATACTTATAGGAATCACATTCCAAAAAAATTTAATCAGATAAGAACCGTATACTTGATATGTGATGATCATGCCACTAGGGGTTTTCACTACTAATTCATCGTCTATTTGTTGAGGTGGTATTATGGTACCCTTATAAAATTATTCATATATAAAATACACCATAGATACATAATAAAGTAATAAATTAGTATTTCTATATTGGATGGTAAGTGTAGCTTTCACCATGTCATTATCATACCCCTAATCTACAATAGTGATCTCATGAGATTTCCCTTTGTCTATAGGACTAATTGGTTTCTAGAGTCAATAATAATCATAAAACTTTATATTTGAGTATTGTTTAACATAATTCCCATACTCTATGAAATTTAAACACAAGATTGTGGGTGGTTCATTTTATAGTGTGTTTTCTCTATCATTAGCTAACTTCTTTTTCCCATTGATTTGACATTTTATTCCCTGATGGCCTTCCTTTCCACACTTAGAACATTTACTAGTTACCTTATGACAATTTTATCCATTTATCCTTCTACACTTTGAGAATAAACTAAATACCATTTTCTTCTATCTATTGTTTTTATAATTTCCTTTGAATTATATCTTTCTTTTCTTATCAAAACCATGGGATTGATTTGTAATTCCAATATCCATATTCACCTTGATAACAAATTGAATGATTTATTCATATATAATAAAGTCTATTATGAATAACACCATTCATGGAATTTGTTTTAAGTCACTAATGAATTGATTAACCTTACTTTTAGGTTGGATTATAATACCATAAGTGTACTTCACAAGTGTTGTAAAATTTTCCTTACATGTACTAACAGATTCATCATAATTAACTTTAAGCATAAGAAATTCCTTTTCCATTTTAGTATGAATAATATAATAAAAATACTTATTTATAAACAAGATCCAAATATCTTCCCACTCTATAGAGTCAACTTTCTCCTATTTTCTCATGTTCTTGATAGGATTCCACCATTTATCTACTTCTCCTTCCAAATGATAGACAAGTAAAATAAATTTTTCATGTTCCAAATATTGGGGAATGGAAAATATATTTTTAGTGGTCCTGGTCTATTTATGAACAACTAATAGGTCATCAGACCCACTAAAAGAATGTGGATGTTACCTCATGAAGGAATCAATAGAACAGTGTTCCCTCCTTTGATCGATTGGAATTTAATTATGATTTATAGCTTTATAAAGTTATGTACGAATATAAACAATATTTTTTAATACATCTCCCATAAAATTGTGTTTCTTATGACTAAAATACTTGCATTTTCCATCACATTTATTATTATGATGATTCCTTCAGTTTATAGTCATTGACTAAAACCAAAAATCATAGTGTGATCAACAATAATCATATTGGGAAACCATATAATAATGAAAAATATTTTATAGGATGTTTAAATCATGAATCTTTATTTTAAATATATGAAACCTTAGTTTCAACCTTGGTCATTCATAGTTATAATCTATTTAAATTATTTAAACAATTTTATAATTAAAACGTGAGTTGTCCCAAGAATATCCACAAGGAGTGTCAAAGTTAGTTCGTAGTAAGGGTGAAGTTACCCGATCAGGATCCAAGTATCACTAAGAGGGGGGAGGGGTGAATCAGTGATATCTTTCTCTTTTATGATTTCTTCCTTTTTGAAACAACATTTGCCTCATTTTAAATAGTTATTTCCCTACTGAACACACACAACCACAGGAACACAATATTTTCAAGGTTCTTTATTCAACAAGAGTAGTTACGTGCTTGGTATGGTACAGAAATAATCTAATACCACACAATCCACTATAAAACAATCCTTTGATGTGGAATACAACAATTAGGATATACCCTTACACTCATGTAGCACTTGGAAAACAATCCTAAAGCGTGTTTGCACCCACTTATCATAAATAGAGAGAAAAAAAGTTTCAGTGCTTCTTAATCATCTTTCACAGTTTGATCTTTCAAAACAATTCTTCTCTTTTCTACCAAAAAATGGTAAGAACAACCTTTCACAAAACTTACTGCTTGTGCTAAAATAAAATATTTCATGCACCCTCTTACATGTCTTGTGTGAAAATTTTATGTTGTGTGCGCATGATTTGACTTTTGACACAAAATACCTCTTGCGTGCAACTTCAATCTTACGTGCAACTTCTCCTCCTTACGTGCAAATCTCTTCCTTTCGCGCACCTCCTTTACTTAAAATTATTTCACGCTTCAGAGCTCGGGATTTATCTAAGTGATGAGCATGCAAAAATGAGAGGGGTTTACCTCTTATTTATAGTCCTCGCTGACCCCCATGCGCAAACACCCTGACATGTCAGGCAAAACCTAGATGCATCGCGCAAAACCCCATTTGACGTCACATAGGGGCGCGTAAGTCTCTTTCACACCAACCTTATCTTTCGCACACTTTTTGAATCTTTTACGCACTTCTTGAATCTTTCACACACTTCAAGCCCTTGCCATTTTTTGTTGTTCTAACCTTGAATCATTTCTTGCATGCAACATTACAAACCTTCTTCAATCTTGCATGCAACATCCTTTGCCAAAAACACATTTCTCCGTATCTCGATTTTCAAGCCCAAAAATTTGGCAAACACTGGAAAATAGCGCCACATTAAAACATTCTTTTGTGATGCCTCCAGATATTCCATTCCTTTTTCATGATTATATTCATTTTATTCCATAACCATTCTTCTTCTTTTATCACGAACTATACTATCGTGATATGTATCCTTTGATCTAACAGCTCTAGCATCGTCAAATTTTCAACAAAAAGTAATGAACCTTCCCGCTCTTCCACTAGAATATTTCCTTCCATTAAAAAATAAATATGACCACCACCACCTTTAATCCCCCTTTCCTTCATAAGGCTTGCATCACAAGTTCTCCAAACTTATGATATTTTGGAAATACAAAACAGCAAAGCATCATCTGGTTTACAAGTCCTTTACAAAGTGAACTGATTTATCTTTTTTTACAATAAAAGACAACACCCTATAACAGAAAACTCATCTTACTTCCTTATCCATATAACTTTGTCTCAAAAAATAGAACACTCATCATGCACAAAAATAATGATTTAGATATACTCGATCAACCCTTTTTAAGGTTATTACCCCTATATGCATCTATGCCAAAAATCCAGATATAGAATCCAGTCAAGGATGTTTTTCTAGGAAAACCACACTCCTTTAATTAACCTAATTTAGGATGTACTCCTATACATAGGATTATCCATAGGGTTCAAAATATAGTTTTATCATCCTAGTTTCAAGAAGTAAATAAACTTTTCCTTGATACCATTTATAACAAACCACACATTTTATACATAAATATCACATCTTAATAGATTAATATTCAATATATAAGATTGTAATCCATTCTAGAATTGTATATTTCTAGTGTATTTGAAAATTTCGATTCATTGAAAAAAAAATCATAATATATCAACATAATATCTCACTAAGTTCTTCGTAACTAGCATACATATTAGGAATATCATACTTAAACAATTATTCATAACCTAGGGAAAGGAAACATAAGAAAGGGTGACCTCAGATGCTGGGTAAGGGTAAAAATGGGAGATATTAATGATCACTTAAACATGACATTAATATAAGGGTATGTGAACATGAACTTAACATTTGAAAACTACACCTTGTATTTCAAAGATCATAATCTTGAGTCATGGAATAAATCTTAGAAGCTCATAAGATAATAATCATAAAGTAATAAAATAAAATGATTCATAAGAGCATAACATTGGCCTAATACATAAGTTTTTGGCATACACATAATCATACAAAATCATTTCCTCATTTTAAGGCTCATTTCCAAGACTATAATAGTGGATTAGGTTCACACACAATTCCATCATATCCTTGCTCATGGGTCACTCCAAAAACTATCATAGTGGATAGAGTCACTAACTGAATTAGGTTCACTCCATATTTCAATCCTTATTATATCATGAGATATCCATATTTACCCAATGAATTAGAGGGATATATAATTCTAATCCCACCCATCACATAATGAAAATCATACATATGAATTCCCTAATAATGTAAAACATTCATCATAGCATAACCCATAGAAATAAAATTGGATTCATAAACATTTCATCATGTCATCTTAGCATAACCCATGGAAAAGAAATGATTTTAATAAAGGTTTCCTCATAATTTAATTAACCCATTGGAAAGAAATGGGTTTCATAGAATCATTATTAATTCATAATCATAAAAATCCATCCAAAGAATGAAATTGGATGTTATCATTGGATTATAACACCAATAAATAATAAGTAATATGAAAGGATGTTATTATATATGAAAAATTGGTTTAAAATATCATTGGATCATTTCTTGAGGAAAATACACTTTAACCTTGAAATCGCTTATTTAAAATCTGAAAAATTCCAAAATATTAAACAATAATTTTCTTTAAAAATAAACTTGGAAACTTTTAATGTAATATTAAAATAATTAGTTATTCATGATGATGGAAAATTCCATTCATGTTGTGTACATAAAAAATATTAATTTCACATTTTTGGTAAAAAGTCAAAAGTACATCGTCTAAAAAATGAAAAAAAACATCCATTTTAAACCATTTTGTGAAAATTCACACATGGGTAAAAATGAATATAAATATTTATAAGATAATAGTAAAAAATTCACTAAAATATTTTTAAAAATTTGGATATGTAAGAAAAAGGATTTTCAACTGAAGTGGGAAATAAAGTCAGTTTTCTTTAAAAATAATATTTCAGTCTCATTAGTTCTTAAAGAGAATAAAAATAAAGGAAAACACATAATATATAGAAATAAACTAAGGATAATAAAATTTAATGGATTATCAAGATATAGGTAATAAAATTTCATCATCATACACTTAATCATAGATAACCTTGATAAACAATGAGATTTTAACATAAATCACTTATATCAAGTTTGAATTTATTCAAAAGTGTTATAAAATCCAATATAATAAATTGAAATTTATTATATTTATTTAAAATAGTCATTTAAATACTTATAATATCATATATTATCCACTTATAACATTGAAACCCCCATTTATTAATAATTACTTATAAAAATCATCGTTTTTTAGTGTAAACTTTTTCATTTTTCATGAGAATTTCTGTTCGGTAGTTCCAATACTATTAATTTGATCATGGATGAATAATATATATAATTTTATTAATGATATAAGTATAAAATATATTCATAACATATATATTTTAAGTCATCCAAAAATTGTAGAGATATAAAAAAATGAATTGCATCGTTCATGGAGACGGTATGTCGTACGTATGCATGAACATTGCTTTCACTTTTCGATGAATAGAACAAAATAAAGGTAAATAATAATTCAAATTTATAAAATTTTTATTATACCATATATAATATATATATTAATCAAATATTTCCTTATTACAATCCATGTAAATCTAAATTGAAAAACGAATCACATTGCTTTGTGGAGGTGGTAGTCCACACGTAGACATGAGCGACGTTGTCATTTTTCAACAGGTTATAAGGTAAGAAGGTAGATGTCATATTATAATTATACAAGAATTATAATTTCATAAATATTATTCATAAACTTTAAAAACATCATAATAAATACTCATGAAATATGGTTATTGAAAATGAATTATATCACTACGTGGAGGTGATAGTTCACACGTACGCACGAGCAATACATTCACATCGCATTTGATGGAATAGAGGGTGGGTATTGGTTTTTAAATAATAATAATATAATTTTATTCTATTTATAAAACTTAATTTATTATTTTATAATTAATACCATTTATTTAAATGAGGTAGAAGAATAAATAAATTGAAAGAGGTCAGATAAGATAATTACCTTTTCTTCGGTAGGCTTCCTTTAGATCCTTTATTAAGGACCCTTGGAATGGTATTTTAAGAACACCTTCACCAAATATTAGTGTTTAGGGAAGTTTGTAAGATAATTTATGAGGTTTTGGTTGATCTGGAAGAATCAAATTGGTGTGAAGAAAAAAAATCAGGGGTCTCCTTTTATAAGTGGGGGAGAGGACACACTTG
This sequence comes from Viscum album, assembly GCA_963277665.1. NCBI lineage: Eukaryota > Viridiplantae > Streptophyta > Magnoliopsida > Santalales > Viscaceae > Viscum > Viscum album. The sequence goes on along the minus strand of OY728156.1, from coordinate 2,136,195,968 downwards.
GAATTTCTCAAAATGATTAAAATATAATAAAGTCATATTTAGTTAAAATGTTTAAAAATGGAAAGATATTATACTTTTTCTAAATTATATGGTCTAAATATGCCAATAAATAGGATTTATACAAGTTTAATTGGTAAGATTACCCTTATCTCTTGGTGTAACCCTTGGTAAACCTGTTTTAACCTTAACCATAGTAGCAAATTTGTATTGTTTTTACTATTCATTATGTTTGAAAATTAAGTTGTACTTATTTAATAATATTAATTATTATAATTTCAAATATTAAATACATTTTATCAAACTCAACTCATAGATGTGTAAAATTTTAAATTAAAATTAAACCCATAAATACGATGAAATACTATTTTCCAAAAAAACGTTTTCTTAAGTATAAAAAGCTTTTATATCAAAATTCCATATGAAATTAATTCCGATTATGTAAATTGAATTATTCATAATATAAGTGAACTAATAATTCTTTTTAAAAAATTAAAACAAAATGTAACTTTATAAATTCTTTTAACAAAAAGGCATTTTTCAATAAAAATCATTATTTTTCACTATTGATTAAAAAACAGTCTTTTTGAAAATTTCTCAAAAAATCACTTTAAGATAATTTTGACATGATGATTCAAAAATGAATTTAATTTTTTAAAATTAATTTTATAAAATTGGAACTAATTAATTTTGTTATTTTTTCATAAAAATCAATAAAAATCATTTTTTAGGAAAATGTATTTTTTAAAGCATATAAAGACTAATAAAAATTGAGAAGTTTTTATCAATATATTTTCTTTATATAAAAAAATTATATATATTTTACAAATCTATTGGTTCCTATTCATTTATCCAATTTAATTTCTAGGTTGTAATGATATTATAGTTCATTTAGACCCAGGTTTTCTTCTATCACAAGCTATCGATGAAATAAATTTTATTAAATGGAAAAATATAATAAAATATCATGGTGTTACAATGTGATCAACATAAATTTGAGAAACGAAATTGTACTTAAAAACTTTTCTGGTAAAAAGTGTTCATTTTTTCTTCCCATTAAAAAAATTATTTTCAATTATGAAATCATAAAATTAGTCATACTAGAATTTTAGAGATTTTTTAAGTATTTAAAGAGATTTGGAAAGTTTAAAAAAATAGGTAATTTAAATTTTCAATACCAAGAGGTTTTCAAAGTAAACCTCCTGATAAACAAATATTTTAAGGAATTAAAATTTACATCCATTTAAAATAGGGTAAAGTTAAGTTGATCTGTGAAAGGAAGAAAAATACAATTGGATATAAACCAGCTAGAAGAAAAAAAGATCTCTATAATCTATACCCTCTTCCTAGTTATAAACTAAAATAACTAGCCTTACTTTATTATGAAAAATAATCCAATTTTCATGAAACTTATTCTAGAATACCCATTTCACACCTATGATCTGAAGATCCTTCATATGCTCAAACAAGATCCAAACATTATTATATTCAAATTAATTTACCTCTACTATTATAAAAACTATCCAAATTTCATCAACCAAGGAATAATATACCATTTTAAGTTCAAATTGGAATATTAATTCAAGATACCCACATTAATTTATAAGGAAAATATCCACCAATTCTATGCCTGGGTAAGAAAACTCAATGTAGGAAACAATAATCATTCAATAACAATGAAATATTGTCCATAAAGTAGTGATTCAAAATTTTTTCCAAACTTCTTCCATTCTCACATCTTCGTAATAGAAACTGACTCCATCCTGTAAGAAATAATTCATATTTTTTCTTCAATAAAGTGTTAAAATGGTTCACAAATGTTGAAATCATTTCTTTCCCCTTTTAAAAAATCCCCTTAAATATATTATCTCCCTTGAATAGTAAAACACATATAAATTGATAGATTTATTTTTCATATTTATATCCCTTTGATAATAAACTATAATGAAAATATGGGAGAGGGAGTAGATATTACAAACCTTTCCCTAAAAGAGAGTGAGTGTATCATCTCGGTTCAGCTACACTCATAAGTAACTGAACCCGATCAGTCACATGACCACAAGTCTGCCTCCCCGTATTCTAAATATTATTGACTAGTAGTGAGATTATGTGCTAGTATAGTGGGGATATTATTCCCCCATGATCAGAGTGCAGCATAATAGTATATCATAATAGTAAGCAGTGGAAATAGTAACAAACAATCAGCAGTTTAATAATAAAAAATCATCCCAACTTAATAAACTGGAGGAAGATAAATCAATTTCATATACAAAAATGATTATTATGTCATGGAAATTATCTAAATGGAATAAAAATAGGATAGATAGGTACATACATATACAAAATTATATAAAAAAATAAAAAAAATCTAAAAACTACCTCCACTAACATCACGAACAAAGGCTTAGTCCTCTTCTCTCATGCTCTATCCTAGGATAGTAAGTCAAACATAAAAATTTGGATGCTTCCCTTTGTCCCTACTTACAACCATAAGGAATATGAATACCAATCGGTTTCCTGAATAAGGTGTGCGATATACTGAGTAGGCCACTAATGTAGCTGTATTTTGATGCATTTTTTCCACATAACTTCTTTAAATTAATTCTGTTTTTTTATAATAATATTTTGATTGATTAATTTACTTTGATGATAATATGATATTAAAATAATAAAACTATTAATTTAATGATTTTATGTTTAATTAATGTTTATTTTTATTTTAATCATAGTTTTTAAACATTGAGTTTATTATTTAATTTTGAAGTTTATTTTAAAATATTATTCTCATGTCATTGTTTAATTTCATGTTATGATAATTCTTTTTGAATCTTTTCCTTATGTTTTGTAAATAACTAATTAATTGGAGTTTAGTATTTAATCACTTTTTTTTAAATTTTAATAATTTTTTATATGTAATTATAATTTAACTATTTTAATTAATTTTATAATTTATTAATAAATTAATAAATTAATCAGTTAATTATTTTAAATAATTATTTTTAATAAAATTTATTCTTTTAACAAAATAAATAGTTTTTATTTTATTTTAATTGTTTATTTTTATTAATATTCTATTATCAAAGTAATTTTGATTTTAATTTAATTTTGAATTACTTATTTTTGTTTTAAAATTGTAAAATTTTATATCAATGTAATTTTATTTATAAGTTATTACGTATTATTTATTTATTTATTTTATTTTTTTATTTTTTTATTTTATTTGTTTTGTTGTACAGGTTATTTCTTGAAGATAACGTTTTGGGTTATGCACACATAAGATATATTTTCCTATCTACATAATAGATTTTATGTACTAGTTTACATAAGATAATTGATGATATGCATCAGATAAATTGAGAAGTTGTATGCATAAGAAGTATTTGGTTCTAATATAAGAAGATCCAACCCCTACATAAGACAAATTAAATTATCAACATTGGATAATTTATCTTAATAAATGAACTAGATATGAAGTTTATCAAATAAAAACTAGAAAAGTTTTAAATGAGGACTTTGAGATCATTGTGCTGCTACAAACTAGTACCAAAAATAGGATTCATGCTTCTGGGAGAAGAAACTCATGTGAGCTCAACTAAAAACCGATGATCAATCATACACTGAACACAGCTACCACTGTGAAATTAACAGAATGAGACTTTTTTAAATCATTTAATATGAGGTAATGTGGAGGATGATTTTGTTGATGAAACCGTCATTGCAAGAAATGAACCACTGACAAACCAGATCTGAACACACTTTCAAGTTGGTGCTTGAAATCTGAGTATAATGAAAAATGATGAAACCAAATCTATTGAAGGTTGGACATGTGATGATGATTGAAATCAGATCTATGATCAAGCCCAAGGTTGGAAATGATGGTGCAATTGAATAACACTTGTCATCACCCGATGGAACTGAATCTATAAAGGAGATGATCAGAACAAACCTTGTTTGACAATGTTTGAATCTAATTTGAAGATAAAACCAAGAATTGGGATATCGCCAAGTGAAGCCTCACCACCTCAGATGAGTTTGAGGTCATTATCATCATTTGGAGGGATGGATGAGGTCAAAATATATCCAAGAACCGATGTTGATGTCTAACGACTGTTGAGGTTGCACTATTGAAGAAGAATCGTGATCTAAAACACAAAGCCGAGCTCAACCACCATACGTGAAATCTGGTCGAACCTATTGATGTTGATTTTTTTTGTAGGTTCTTGAAGAAGTTAAACCCTAGATCTATTTTTATTTTGAGGCTATTTAAGATGAATCATAGGGTGACTCTGAGTTCTTAATATCACTATTAGAGATGGAGCTTAATTCCACCATTGTTGTTTTCTTTGGTTTGAATTGCTGAATCCAATGGGAGAAGGCGATGAGGGTGTGCTGGCGAATGAGTCAAAGAATAATTGTTTTGGTGAAATTTCATTTTTTGGTTTAGTCGACACCAATGGGGATGTGGGCTCAAGTTCATGGATAACCTGATGATGGGGTCGTTCAAGAGTAAGATTAACTTGTTCATGGAAATTCTTGGCTGAGACTCTTTGTGAGATGGATTTTTGGTGGGGTCAAGATTACACTTTTCCAAGAAAATTAAGTGTTGTTTGTAGGCTTTCTGAGCACCTGACACCTATCATAAATTTGTTTCGGGGTTTAGAAAAAGAGGATAAGACTTATATTAACACATAGCATATGAGATTTAAATGCTGAAAATTTATATTATATGTATGGAAGTCACTTGAAGACTTAATAAGTGAGGTCTACAAGATCTTTTCTAAGGATCATATGATAGTGATCGAATTATGGATATTTTTATTATTCTAAGCATCAGTAACTAATATGAGGTGGTGTTAAGTGTTTGTGACCTAATGGGAAGAATAAAAGGATCCCAAACACAATTAAAATGGGGATTTTAAAAAAATGAGAGTTCAAGAAGGTGGACATTTTTCACAGCACCCGAGTGGAGTGATGGAGAGCAGAGCAAGGAGATTTGTTGATGAGCATGAACAAGACTTGCTACCAAGAATAGAGTGGAATATCGAATGTTGATCACATTCCAAAGTCATGATTAGCTAATTTTCTTGAGTTCGTACCTGGTGGTTTTATATGGGGACTTTGTTCCAAGATTTTACATATTCTTTCAATTTTTAAATAATTTTCAAAGTTGAAACTATTGAAAAATCAATTAATGTTTGATAATTATCTTTCTGTCATTTCATTTCATTTTATTTTCCATTCTTTGACTGATATATAACTAATTAGCATATGTTTTTCAATGGGTCCAGACTATTAGGTTATCCCAATTAGGAGTTTTGTAAATAAAATCTTGTTGTTGAATCTCATCTGTTCTTGATTGATAATTGTGAGAAAAATGGTTCTATTCTATCAAAGTGTCTGATGACTATCGCTGTTTTGACCTTATCATGATGAAAATAGGTCGATGACTTAGATTCTAGTCGTTGGATTCGATTTTTCAAACTTAATGTGACACACACCTTTGAGATTTTGAGCTGTGTGTTAATATTTTTTATATATAGAAATCATTTAAAGGAAATAAAGAAAAAATAATCCAGTAGAATCATTTGGTAATGCCACTTACCATTTGTAAATTCTCTCTAGATTTATTTTGGTGTTGTAATTTTTCTTTTGTTTTCCTTTGTTTCCACATCTTTTAGATTTATATAATTAGGATACTTTAATTTCTACCTATGAAACACCCCAATAATTATAATATTTTACTAAAAAAATAGAAAATTGTGACCTAAAAACTCCACAGTGGTATCCTCATTGGGAGACAACCATGGTTGCTACTATATTGCAGTAGTCTTGAGATTCAAAATATTGAAAATGGTAAAAATGACACTAAAAATATCCTCTTTAAATTGTATCCATTACTGGGGAGGCTTCCAAGGTGTTTCACAAATAAAATATAATAATTAGGTTTCTAAAAAAATAAAAAATAAAAAGAACAAATGGATTTTGACCCAACCTTGATGAAATTGTTAGATATCTTTCCTAGAAAATCAGAGAGAATTTCAAGACATTGAATGAAATTGAATTTAAAACAATTATTGAATAATATAAAGAGTATATGAATCCAAAATTCTAGAAATACTTAGTTGATGAACTTCATGAATTTTCACAATTTTTTCCTAAGTTTTATCTAGAAGATCTTAAATTCCCAACTTGTGATGAGGAAATCCAAGAGGTAGAGGCTGAATTTTATAAGAATTCACTTCTTAGAAAATTCGATTTTTCAATGGAAATGGAGGAAGAACAAGGCATGCCAACTATTTTGTTCTTAGTGTTAATTTTACCATTCTCATCATTCAATTTTAGATCACTTGGAATCTAAACTTTTAACTGAATCCCCTAGTTTTTGCGTTGTAGGAAAGGTACCCACTTTACAAGCCCAAGAAGAACTGGAAGTGTTTATAGAAAATAGTTTAGATTATTAAGAAGATAAAATGGATATGGAAATAGTTATTGAGATATTATATATAGAAGATTATTTGGAGATGGAATTAGTGAATGAGGTTGTCTAATATTCTGATAAGGAAAAAAATTATTTTCACTGAGGATGTACCTTAGAGATGTAGAGGGACTAGGGGACACCTCTCCCCTAAAAAAGTATATGTTGGGGGGCATTTTTTATACTTTCATCCTCAACTAACAAATTGCACCACACTAAGAGGGGGATGAATAAGTATTACCATTATAAATGGGACCTCAAAAAAGAAGTTAAGTTGAACAGATGTGGGAAGAAGAAGATGTGATGGTTCTTACCACATAATCCACATTCACCGATGGATTGGGGATAAACAACACACTTTCCAGGTATGGAAAGTATATATGTAGCACCTATTAGGGGGTTTAAACCAAGATCCTCTTCCCCTTACTTATTTTCCATTACTTTTAGTTTTATGTTTTTTAATATCAATAAAATTTTTAATTATTCTTGTTTTTCATATAGAAAATAAAGTTGACAGCCACTATGTACATAACTTCCAAGGTTTTCCACCTTCTACTAAGTTCAATGATTTTCCAGTGAAATATACTAGGGGATTCTCTCCATCATTTTTTATCAGATTCTTTATGAACTATATTCATTAAAAGAAGTTACAAGCTAGAGAAACTTGATTTAAACCATCATTTTCTTAACCCTGGTTACATTTTACTTGAGTTGGATCATACTTTAATTTAATGTTAATCTGTTTACATTTTTTAAGAAATTCAAAGATATCTAGAGGAGATTTATAAAAGTAAATAATGGATAACATTTTAGTGGATTGGAAGAGAGATAAATCTTCTATTTCATGGGATTTTATGTTAAAAAAGTTCTTACTTTTTAATGCTTGTAATATTTTTTGTTGTAGTTAATTTGGTCTTAAATTGCTGAAAATTTTTTGAAATGAAAGGACCCTTTACATGCTGAAAATTAGTGATTAAATATTCTGGTTGTTTCACTTTAATTGAGAGTTTTTTGTTTTTTATTAGTTATAAGTAATTATGTGCTTTTATGAGGATTTTTCGGCACTCTTTTTGAACATACATAGTATACATATTATATTTTTGAGCTGAAATTTTTGAATTAGTAACCAATTAGTGAACTTTGGTGTATGTAGTACTGTATGATTTTATTTATTTTTTGTGGCAGAATATTTCATTGAGATTTCATGAAACCCTTTTTGAACATGATTTTAATCTACTATATTTTCAAATCTATTTGAACTTTTAAAATCAATTTACATGTTTTCTCCACCTTGAGTTCAACATTGAGTAAAATGTTTATCTTTACAAGTTTCCTTTAAATATTTTAATTTGTATTTAAATTAGTAATATTTTCACTCAAATTAATTATGAATTGAAAATAATAATCCTGGTTGAACTTTTTCTTTTATTATTTAAGCTATCAGATGGGATATTTATACTCCTTTTAATTTATTAAGTGTGATCATCCAAGTAGATGTCTAATTATTTGATTTCTAATTTAAGTTAGTCAGTTCTCCTGGAGGTAAAGAGAAGTTTATACTTTCAATTAAATGAAAATTTGAATGAGTTTAATATGAATTCAAATTTTTAGGGTCAATTATTTTTGTAAAACGGGAATCAATTTTTCCCTTAAAGAAAACTTAATTTCTTAAGGTTTAACATTTGAAATATAAGGGGGTAAATATTTTTGAAAACCAATTTAGTTTGGAAACCCAATATTTTTAACTTTAGAATTATTACAAATCACTAAATTTGAATAAATTATTCGTTTTAGGATAATCAAAACCTTAGTGTTAGAGAATTGATGTGGTTCTATTTTGATGCATTTTTTCACATAACTTTTCTAAATTAATTTTTTTTGTTATAATAATGTTTTAACTGATTAATTTACTTTTATGATAATTTTATATTAAAATAATATCACTGTTAATTCAATGATTTTATGTTTAACTAATTTTTCTTTTTATTTTAATTATAATTATGTTTGAATTTGAATTTATTATTTAGTTTTGAAGTTTATTTTAAAATATTATTCTTATGTTATTGTTTAATTTCATGTTATGATAATTTTTTTTAATATTTTCCTTATTTTTTGTAAATAACTAATTAATTGGAGTTTAGTATTCAATCTCTTTTTTTAAAATAATTTAATAATTGGTTACATGTAATTATAATTTAGCTGTTTTAATTAAATTTATAATTTCTTTAATTAATTAATTAATTAATTAATCAGTTAATTATTTTAATCATTTGTTTTTAATTTACTTTATTCTTTTAACAAAATAAATAGTTTTTATTTTATTTTAATTATTTATTTTCTTTAATATTCTAATATTAAAAGGAATTTATATTTTAATTTAATTTTGAATTACTTATTTTTGTTTGAAAATTGTAAAAAATTATCTCAGTGTAATTTTATTTATAAATTATTGATTTTTTATTTATTATTTTATTTATTTATTTAGTTTATTTTTTTGTTGCGCAGGTATTTCTTGAAGATAATATTTTGGGTGTTGCACACATAAGATATATTTTTATGTATGTGTAATAGATTTTCTGCATCTGTTTGCATAAGAGAATTGATGACATACATCAAATAAATTTAGAAGTTGCCTGTATAAGAGGTTTTTGGTTCTAGTGTAAAAAAATCCTACCTCTGCGTAAGAAAAATTGTATTATCAGAGTAGAATAATTTAGGGGGAATGATAGTTGAGGACCAAACAGATCCCTTAATACCAGTTAAGGACCTCCTTTATTTTTGACTAAGTTGGAATCTAATTTTAATTTAAAATCGGTAATGTTTTTGGACCATTATTGGCAATTTTTCATCTTTTATTTTTAAAGTGGAATTAACTGTTTTGGTCATCAACTATCATTTCCTGAATAATTTATCTTACCAAACCAACTAGATATGAAGTTTATCAAATAAAAATTATAAATTTGTGAAATGAGGACATAGATCTCGGTAACTTTCTGCAAATAAGTTCCAAAGTAGGATCCAAGATTCTAGGAGAAGAAACTCCTATGAGATGAACTGATTATCGATGATCCATCCTACACTGAACGCAACCGCCACTGTGAAATCTCCAGAACCAAGACATTTTGAAATCATCTAAGATCAGTCCATGCAGAGGATGGTTTTTTTGATAAAGTCGCTGCTATAATAAATGAACCACTGACGAACTAGATCTAAATAAAGTTCTGAGTTGGTGCTTGAAATCTGATTTTGATGAAAAATAAAGACACTAAATCTATTGAAGTTAGGTCATGTGTCAAAGTTTGAAATCAGATCTGAGGCTAAGACAAAGGTGTATGTTGATATTTATTTTTGTTGCAGGTGTTTGTAGAAGTTGAACCCCAGATCTGTTTTCATTTCAAGGCTGTTAAATGCGAAACTGAGGATGACCCTTAGTTCTGAATGTCTCTTTTAGATAAAGATTATAATCCCATGACATTTGTTTTCTTTGGATAAAATTTCCAAATCTAGTGGGAGAAGTAGATGAGGGTGGTCTAGTAAATGAGTTAAAGAACAATTGTTTTAGTGAAATTTCAGGTTCTAGTTCAGTTGACACCAATAGATATACGGGATCAAGTTCCTGGTTAACCGGACCACTATTTCATTCAATATTAATATTAACATGTTCATGGAAATTCGTGGTTGAGACTCTTTGAGAACTAGATTTTTGGTGGGGTAAATATTAAACTTTTCCAAACCAATTAAGTGTTGTTTGGAGGCTTTCTAAGCACCTGGCACCTATCAAGAACTTGTTACAGGTTTGGACCAAGAGGAGTTCACTGAGATTAAAATTTGTAATATGAGAGTTTAATGTTGAAAATTTATTATATAGTTCTAATAGTCACATTTAGACATAATAAGTAAGTTCTACTGAAGCTCTACTAAGGAGTAGATGATAGTGACTGAATGATGGATATTTTTATTCTTTCAAGCGTATGTCACCAATGTGTGGTAATTCTATGTGTATATAACCTAGTGGGAAGAATAAAAGATCCCCAGGAAAAATTAAAATGGGGATTTAAAAAATAGGAGAGCATGAAGTATAACATTTTTCACAAAACCGGAGCAGAGCGATGGAGCGAAGAGATAGTAGATCTATCGCTGAGCTCAAAGAATACTTTCTGTTGAGAATGAAGTTGAATATCGAAGACCAATCGTGTTATGAGGACATGATCATATAATTTTCTTATGGTTGTACCTTGAGGTTTTCTTTGGTGATTTTGTTCCGATCTTTTACATTTTCTTTTGATCTATAATAATTTCTAGAATTACAATTATTAAATAATCAACTGATGTATGATAATTGTATTTCTGTAATTTTGTTTCATTTTATCTTCCATTATTTGAGTGACACATAGCCAATCGGTGTGTCTTTTTTCATGGGTGTGGACTGTTAGTTTATTCTGGTTAGTATTTTTTCAATCAAATATCGTTGTTGAATATCATCAATTATTGATTGATAATTGTGAGTAAAATGGCTCCATTCTATCAAATTGTTTGATGACCATCACTACTTAAACTGTCTCGTCATGAAAGGAGGTCGATGACTAAGATTATAGTCATTGGATTCAATTTATCAAACATAATGAGTTACATAAATTTGATATTTTGAGCTATGTGTTGAGTGATTTTATAGAGAGAAATAATTTCAAGTCAATGAATAATGGATAATACAGTAGAATCATTTGGGAAGGCCACTAACTATTTCTGAATTCTCTGTAGCTTTATTTTGTATCAATGTCTTCTAGATTTAGATAATTATGATAGTTTCATTTTTTTCTTTAGAAACCCCACCTATAAATATAATTGTTTAGTAAAAAAATAATAAAAATAGAAAACTGTGACAAAGAAACTCCACGGTGGTAGCCTCATTGGAAGACAACCCTGGTTGCTACTATATTGTTGTAGTTAGGAGATTAAAAAAATTTAAATGGGTAAAATCAACTAAAAACCCTCCTTTAAACCACCACAAATGGCATATAAAACTATCCATTATATTCATATATGATAATTAGTGTGTTTTTAATAATTAATTTAAGACATTAAATAAATAAATCATATCAGACTGGGTTCCTCACGGGACACCCAACCGACACAACCTACTTTGAACTATGATGGATGTCTCTAAATAGATGCCACCCTACATGTACATTCATATATATAAAGGTATGTATTTATATGTCTCACATGAATATTGACATATATGTGAATATAAATAGATACATAGTAATAGTTAGTACTTGAGGCGTATGCTCAAGGCCTCCACCATTACTTATGAGGGGTTTTACAACCCTTGAGGCATATGGACGTGGAGATATAACTAAGCCATCATTAAAAACCAATAGAAATAGTGGACCGAACACAATAATATTCTTTGGATTACTGAACAAATCCTTAGTTTTAGAATGGTTGGCATACTGAGCTCGTCCAAGACATTCCATATAAAGAACTCGGGTAACGCCCCAAGTACACTAATAAACCCATCACTATAGGAGCCCATCCAAGGAATCCATATACAAACCCATGTATCACTCACAGCATGGTATAAATTATATCCCTATGATTTTTTAGATGGTGTACCCCATCTGGAACTAGGTATCACTCATTTCATGCTACAGTAACAATGCCTACTGAGACCATTAAAGGTCATCCACTAGGGAACTAGGTATCACTCATGGGAATCATAAATACATCCACCCGATAATCCCATACATGGTGTTCTATAAAGAAAATGTTTATCACTCCCAACATTATATAATCAATTACAACTTCTAGTTTTTAAGATTGATGAGAAGGTGTCCTAAATTGGGACCCTTGTATCACCCTTGGATTTTTATAAAGGAATGGTCATAGCTAAAATTAAACTCATTCCATTCAACAATAATTTGTAATCATGTTGTCTAATTCATTTAATATTGTTAATTCAACTAAAATAAGATGAGTAATTTTTTACACATATGGCCTACCGTTTTCCATTGGTTCAATTCAAAATATACCACTATCACAAGGGGAAATTAAATACCTATAAAAAGGGTAGTTCAAAATAATTGCAAGGCATGAGTCTCTTATGACTTTAAGGAAGGAAATCCCTTAGGGGTGACTCATGTCAAGGTGGTAACCCTCCAACATTGATCCGTGGGATGATAAAATTATGCTAAGCATGAAAACATCATTTAATTTAATTAATTATAAATTTTGGAGGCATCATTAGAAGGTTTTGGCGTATGGCACAACAACACACCATATAAAATATAAAAACTTTATAGAAAAGAACTAGATCACCTACCTTAAGTTAGTAGAACTCTCTTCATCTAGTATCATCGTTTAAGTCAAGCTAGAGTGGAATAAATCAGAAAAAAAGAAAAATTCTCTAAAAATAGGGCATATTAGCTCACACTAAAATATCACCAAATATTGTGGGATAAACTAATAAAATAAGGAATATGGATAAAGCTCTTACTCATATGCATCCAACAAAACTGACAATGAAGGAATGGAATCTTGGAAAAAATAGAGTGATCAAACCCTAGGTTTAGGTGTGGGAGGATCTCTTCACATGGATTCTCCTAGAGAAAACAGGGTAATGGGTTAAAATGAGGGGACGTATCACTTTTAAAAAAAAAAGTCGCGACATATTCATGATGTGAATGGAATTCACTTCCTAAATTCAGTGGGTTCTCTTTTCTTCCAGAAAAAACTAGTTCACATCATGAATATGATTATGGTGTGCATTGAATCTTCATCTTGTAATAAAAAATTCATGGGGTTTATCGAAAAAAAAATCACATCGTGAATCATTTCTAAATCTAGGCTCCAGCCCCTTCTACCTTCCTTTATAAAAAAATGTCCATCCTCGAGGCATGGTTAGTGGGGGTTAATCCAACATAAAAATTTAACAAGGGTTCAACTGATTTTAAAATAATTCATACCTATCTAAAAATCTGATACTGTACAACCACTCCTCCTTAAAACAACTCATCCCTAAGTTTCCCTTCTAAGGGTAGTAAAGAATTGCTTGAAAAAATTTATAGCCACTAAGCACATACGTTGGCCTCTCTCTCCTAGGTCTCATCTTGTACATGGTTGTATTGCTATAGAACTCACTCTAAAGAAAATAACATACCTTATAGAACGTTAATGCTCAGATCAATGATACACATTGGATGCTTCTCAAAGGACACATCTATCTCCAGCTCTATATCCTCAGGATCAAAACAATTAGGTGGGTCAAAATAATAATGGATAAGATTTGATACATGGAATCTCTCGTGCATGGATTAGTACCTTTCAGTTAAATCCAACAATTAGGCTACTAGCCTGAATCTCTTCACAATCGTGAAAGGCCTAATATAATAATTCAATAGCATTATTTGTCTCTGAATCTGTCTATGACTTAGTCAAGGAGAAACTCACAAAAATATTTGATGTCCCACTTAGAACTCTAGAGGTCAGTGATGATGATTGGTATGAAACTTCTTCTAAAACTAATATATAACCATACGCTTATAAATAATTTGTATCTACTTTGAAATATTCTAAATGATATGGGTTCCCAGTAGTGATGACTCACCTTCCTCCAACCAGAATAAGGTTGAACAACACGATCTACCATATAAGTCCTTGTAGGGAGTAATCTGAATAGTTGTATAAAAGATAATATTACAGAAAACTAAAAAATATGTAGGTGATTTTCCCAAGAACCTACAAAATCAAAGAATCATTCCTGAATCATGTCCACTAACACCCATATTGTATGATCGAATTGACCGTTGTTCAGAGGGTGGTATCCTATACTCAGATGCACCTATTAACCTAGTGATTTCTGTAACCCCTGCCAAAATTGTGATGAAAATTGGGTGTCCCTATATGATATTGTATAAAGGGGAACACCATAAAGTCATACAACTCCTAAAGGTAAATACTCTAAATATTTTATACTGAAAATATCTCCTTAATCGGTAGAAAATGTGTGTACTTGGTCAACCTATCGGTGATCACCCATACCGCATCACTTTCTTGAGGGGATCTCAGCAAACAATTTAAGAAATCCATAGTTATGTTGTCCCATTTATACTTAGTAATGGATAGAGGATATAAAATTATAGTAGTCTTCCAGTGCTCCGCCTTTACCTACTGATAGGTGTAATATCGTGTGACAAAACATGTGTTCTCTTTCTTTATACATGGCGAGCAATACTGACGACATATATTTTGGGTCATCTTGATCAGACCAGGGTGAAATTACCAAAAAAAGGAAAAAAAATCCCACATAAACTCTTATCGTATGTTTAAATAAACCTAGATACATCCATATATGTTTGGAATATCATCCTCATCGATAACCCAACCAGGTGGTGGTTCCTCTCCTGAGACACTCTTTTTTCAAAACTAGTCCCTCGGAATCTGAAATCTATCTCATCCTTACCCATTCCAGAATGGCTGATATCACTAAAAAAGTTTCAAAAATAGGTTACCCATGATATTCTTGAACCTCAAGATGCTTCTTATAAAATAGGGCCCTCAATTTTCACTCACTACTGGCCTCTTGGAAATCCTATATCTATGTTTTTCGACTCAAGGCGTCAGCTACTGCATTTCCATTTCAAGGTATATAATCAAGCTCAAAGTTGAATGACTGTAGGTATTCTACCCACCTGCACTACCTTTGATTCAAATCAAACTATGTTGAAATGTATTTGAGACTTTTTTTAGACCATGTAAATGAAAAACTACTCCCCTAATAGATAATACCTCTAATAGTGTAAATCATGAACCACAGCTGCTAGCTCGATATCATATGGAGGGTAATTCCTCTCATGGGGTCTCATTTGGGAGACTTGTACACAAAAACTTGATATCTCTACACCAGGGCTTCTCCTCTCTTGATTACTAAGGAATAATAATAAATTATACAACTTCTTTACAGCTCTAGAAGAATTAGGATCGGTGCTAAAGTTAGTCTCACTTTCAGCTCCTGAAAGGCTGTCTCACGTGCATCTGACCATAAAAACTTAACACCCTTTTTAATAAATCCCATGAGATGTGCTTATAGTGATGAGAATTCCTAAATAAAATGTATTTAATATCCAACTATCCCCATGAAACTGCATATGTCAAAGATATTATTGGTTTTCTCCCGGCAAACTACGACGCTCACCTTCTCTAGGTCTACAAAAACTTTGGACTTTGAGATGATGTGACCCAATAAGTGAACCTTATCAGTCCAAAAGTGGAATTTGGTGATATTTTCATACATCTAGTTCTCTCTTGGTCTATTCAGCATAATCTCATGATTTGTTTCATGTTTGTGTCATGTGAGAGAATCCTAATATGGGTGGAAACCCTAATTAATCAAATCCAAGAAACTTTTTGGCACATTCATAAGACCATATGACATAAATAAATACTCATATCAGATATATCTATAATGGAACATTTTATGTGGTATGTATTACTATATCACATGCACCTGATGGTTGCCTAATCTCAAATCAATCTTGTAGAAAACTATTGCTCCTTGAAGCTGGTCAAAGAGGTCATCTATATGAGGTAGTGGATACTATTTCTTAACCATAAGTTGGTTCAACTATAAGTAATCCATGAAAATACTAGGTATTTCATCAGCCTTCTGGGTGAATAACATAGGTTTCCCCGTTATGAGGTACTTGGTCTGATAAAACCCTTATCTTCCAAATCCTCTAGCTTCTTCTTAAGTTACAAAAGCTCTGTAGGTGTCATTCTATAAAGAGTAATAGACACTAGTGTCACTCATGGAACTATATTAATGGTGAACTCCACATCTCTCATGAGAGGTAATCCAAATAATTCATCATGGAAAATGTACTTGAAATAATCTACTATAGGAGGGAACTCCACACATTTCATACACTGATCACTCATAAAGAGACTAGCCATTTGGGATTTCACTCCACCCATACCATGATTCTTGGGTCTAGCTTGACTCTCCTGGACATCCCATTCACCCATATGAATAAAAGTACCACCCTTAGGTGATGTGAAAGACGCCCCCCAGTGATAAGAATCAGTGTGATCATGATAAGGAACTAAATTTTAAATCCCAAGTATTATGTTAAAGCCCGCCATCTTGAGGAAAAACATATCCCATACAAAATATATAACTTTTTATCTCAAGGTTGAATCCCATACATCGGATTAAACTCTCAGTTTTGATTCCCAATGGTGTGTTGAGATTCATCACTCTATAGAAGTACTCTATTTATAAGCCCATAATTTCCATAATCACCGAATATATGAAAAAATTTGAAGCACGTGTATCGAATAAGGTATAAAATATATTAGATACTAATATAATAGTACCTCAAACTATATAAGTCTCAAAACTTTTCTTCTTAGGAGTAGGATTAATTACATACATATGGATAGATTCATTACCCTAAGAAGTAATTTGACTAACCTAGGAAGGTATTCTATTTAAACACCGTACCTCTGATGTCTAGCTACCTACTTCATGCCCACCTCCCTACTTGATTAGTTGGTAGTATCCCATCTCCCTACATAATGTAGAGTTATTCATCCTACACCTAAATATAGAGTCTGTAAAGATCCCTTATCACTAGGTACTGGAGGGAAAGTCTAAAAAAATGTATAAGAGGCCCCATCATGATGAAATATCATCAAAAAATGGGTTCCTTCATACACTAGGGATTCTTATGTCCTTCCCTAATAAACTAGTGATACACAACATAACTTTTGTTGCAAGCTATCTTATTTGCATTTCCCCTATGAGTAGACTCAAAATGATGTTTCCTACCACTAGAAAAATCATACTTATTTCTAAATACTAAAATTATATGGATTAACATACTAACCTCCATTAAGTTACTCTTGGTGATGAGGGCCCAGTTCACTATCTCTGAAATGGTGGTCATCCTAAATACATTCACTTGTGATCGGATGGAATATGCAAGCCCATCCTCAAACTGCCTCACTATTTTTAACTCGTCACTAGCAAGGGTCAGTGTGAAGCACTAAATCTCAGAAAAATTAGATAAATACTCTATCACTAACATAGATCCCTACTGTAAGTTCATAAAATATCTAGCATGGTCCGCTCCCAGTGTCTGAAGAAATAAGCAGTTATAGAAGGCTACCTAGAAGTCCACCCAGACCATACCGAGATCTTGACCAACCTGGGTGATAACATCCCACCAATTCTTGGTGAAATAACAAAACATATAAGTTTAAATATTAACAATCCACTCTAGAGTCATCTATAAATGATTGAAGATCGACAACATGGAATCTATCCATGTCTCATATATCTCAAGGTTTTCATCCCCTGAGAAGGTGGGAGGATGTTACTGCTGAAATTCCCATGTAAAATCTTCCATAGTAGGGTAAATTCACAGAGCTCCTTATATAGACTACATGAATAGTAATAATCTCTCTTGGAACTAAGAATTAATGCCTATATTAGGAATATAAATAGATTCATTAGGTGGAACCATGGGAGGTAACACTCATGGATCAAGGCCCACCATCTCCAAAGCATGATCGTCTCCACATTCCTAGCATACGACTCAAGAAAGTTCTTTCAGCATAGCTCTAAAATTGTTAAATTCCTGCATGAGATAAGATATAACAACAAAGAGGATCAATGGTAATAGAAAATAACTATAGGTTCCGGGCATAGTGGAAGCATCATATGGAACATTCCCAACTCATCTTTTTTGTCATGATCGATGATTAATCCAAGATTTACACTTTGATAAATGTCATGATCAATGGAATTCAATAAAATAATATAGAGAATAGAAAAACGTCATAACCAAATAACAAGATCATCGCATATTATTTATAATTAATTTAAGAAAATATATAATTACCTTATAAGAAATTATTTCTTTGTAGATGAATCATACAATGTCTCTACATCGTACTTTCATTACATTGTAGAAATCAAGAATGGATTCCCTCTAGCAGTTATCCACTTGCATTCCACAAACCTCTGAACATCATCGTAGGAATATTTGGGTTCTAGCATGGAATATCTTAATACATGTGTCATTCTCCTTAATAACCACTTTAAGAAAGGGTTCTCTTTTATCTCTCTTAACTTGAGAGTGATGGTGGAGGAGGGTCGCTCTCCATTCTTGAGAGAATTTTTAGAGAGGGATATCTCTAGGGATTTGAGAGGATTCTCTCTAAATATTATTGTGAAAAGTATAATATAAATTTTCTTTCTTAATAAAATAACATGATTGGGTTTATGTAGTATTAAGGTTAGAAAATAATAATTGCACATGAACCCTTATTATTTTCAAAATCCCTATAGAACCCCATTTCTATAACAATATTATTATTATTATTTATTGACATCTTCTAAACTCGTGAATAAAATTAGATGTTATATATTCAAATAATATTCAATATATATTATTTCTCATCAAACCATTAAACTCGGTCCATCATTTCTCTATATTATTTATTAGGTTTTGAATAATTAATATTTATTTAATAAATAAATATCACTGCATTATTTTAGAATAAATAAATAAATATTATATTCACTAAATAGAAAATAAATATTTATTAAATATTCCACTTACATAATGTTCTCTAAAATAACTTTTGGTAGAATATATACGATCAATTAAACATGAATAATTATTAAACCATGTGTGGGAATAATATATATTCAACCTATTAAATAATAAATAATATTATTATTTAATTGAGATTATGAATACACTTAGTGTGTATCCATTAGACCTCTTTATTAGTTTCATAAGGTGAAGCAGCCAAAAGTCTAATTTTAGCACCTAGAAACATGACAAGTAACCCATATGGAAAGAATTTAATGTCACAATGACATAATACCTCATATAGATTCTTAGTGTATAATACAATCTCTTCACAATATCTATAACCAATAAGGTTTCATATTGGTGTAATCAACCTATGTGCTCGGTGTATCTTTATTTAAATTTCCAAAAAACTAACTTGCCTATAGAACACCATAGACATGGATTTATTCAGGATATATCATTTACATAAAAAATACCAAGATATCAACTTTTTTTAAAGAACAAAAGGGAAAAATCCTTTCTCAAATTATTCATTAATAAAATATTACTCATGATGCACCCAATGTATCCTACCTCTCCATGAACATATTTCATCATGGTTTTTTTCAATGCATCAAATTAAGTAACTTGTAATAGTTATTCATAATAATATTAAATTATAAGGATCATTACACATGTCCACTGATTGGAACATCCAATGACACATATAAATGTGGATTTCTTACTAGTGGGTATCATTTTCATAATATCCTACACTATATATTACCAAGGGCATACACCAGGAGAAGGTTCATAAATGTACAATGAGTGTCCACCCCTGATATCTTGTATCAATTGTGTCCCTAAAATTATTTCATTCGGTTGTAGAACATATATTTTAGAATACTATCATGGCACTTCTGGGTTCTCATCATAGTAGGGAACTTCTATAACCTTTCAGTGTAATGGATACTCTTAGAATATTATCACATACTATGTCACACATAATAATAATAATGATGTGATAAAGAGTTTATTAATATTTAAAATAGTGAATATAAGTTATAATAAAGAATACAAAATTTGGTTCTAGGGAACCAAATATAAGAGACTCTAACTTAAACTAGATTCCACTACTAAAAACCTTCAGTCTACTAATTATCACATGATAATAATGATTCTGATGATATAAACATGTAGTCAATGGTTCCACAATGTTTTCTTCTAAGGGAACTCTGCTTACTAAAACTTCACCCATCTAAGGAAAAATTCCTCAAGAGATGATATTTCTAGAGTATGTGCTTTGTCTATTGGTGTGACCTTGTCTCTTTTTCAAGATCCACCGCTATAGTATTATCACAATACAATGTGACGGGGTCTTTACTATTAGGTACCACATTAAGATCCTAGAAAAAATTTCATATCCAAATGGATTCCTTGGATATATCATAATACTCTATATACTCAGACTCCATTGTAGAGCCAACGATAACTAGATGCTCTGAACTCTTCTATCTCACGGATCCTCTATTAAGATATCTTGAATGTGACTTCAGATCATTATAATCTATTTTAAAACTAGTATCAGTATAACCCCTCATGACTAGTTCCTCGTGTACTCTATACACCAGGATCATGTCCTTAGTTCTTCATAGATACTTATGGATAGACTTAAGACCAAAACATTTTTTTTTATCCTAGATCATCTTTATATCTACCTACCATGCTTAATACATTGGAAACATTTATTATAGTACATAAAATGGGATACATGATTGATCCTATCGTTGAATCGTATGGGATATTACTCATTATCTTTATCTATTTGTTGTGTCTAAGGAAACATTTTCTTAGAAAGATATATATCATGTGACACTAGAACTAATCCACTCTTGGACTGTTCCATACTAAATCTATATAGTATCTGGTCAATGCGTGTACATTGAATTAGTTAAAGAAACCTCTTGGATCTATCTATGATGATATTGATCCCTATAATATAGGTTGTTTAACCTAAGTCCTTTATAGAGAAATAGTTTTTTAAGTAATACTTAATAGACTGTAAGATTTGTACGTCATTTCCAATAAGTAATATATCATAAAAATATATTACTAGTATGAACATATCATTCCCAGTAAAACTCTTATAAACTCATGGCTTGCATTTTTTCTTAATGAAATGAAATTCTTTTATAGATTTTCCAAATCGAATGTTCAATGACCTGGATGATTGCTTCAATCCATAAATGGATATTTAAAACTGAAAAATATTTTTTCATCACCTAGAGGCATAAAACATTCTAGTTATGTCATATAGAAATCTTACTAAAGGTTCCCATTAAGAAAATTTGTTTTGACATCCATCTGAAAAAATTTCATAGCCATGGTAAGATACTATATCTAGTATAATTCTAATGGATTTAAACATGGAAACTACATAAATGGTTTCATCATAGTTAATTCCTTGATGATTTTTAAACCTTTTATCTGCTAGCCTTGCTTTATAGGTATTTACTTTACCTTCCATGTCCATATTTCTCTTGAATATCCATTTTCATTCTATAGGATTTACATCAACTAGAGCATCGACCAGAACACAAAATTGTTTCTAATACAAGGGATCCATTTTAGTATTCATGGATTCTTACTATCTTGCATCTTATGATATCTCTACTACCTATTTTTGAAAGAGAGGTTCATCATTTTCAACCAATAATTAGTTACCATATTTAATGATTATAAAAACAATATCCATATGGTTCTCTTACCTATATAGTTCTCCTACATCGTACTTGTGTCTTTTGAACTAATTATTCCATGGGGACCTATGGAATCTATTCCTCTACCAACTCTTGTGTATCTTGAACATTAACTTCATCAAAGTCAATCTTGCTCCCACTATCCATTTTGAGGATGTGATCCCTCTCAAGAAAGATGGATAGTATAGTGATAGTTTCTTTCTTATATGAGGGTTTCTATAGGTAGTATCCCTTTGTTTCATTAGTATATCCAATAAGGATACACTTTGTGCCTTGAGGTGCTATTTTGTTTCCAGTGAAGGCCTTAAAAACACCTCACAACCCCATACACATGTATATAAAAAAATGGGTTTCTTTTTTCTCTATAAATCGAATGGGATTCCATTTTACAATTTAATTGGTACACATTTTAATGTGTATGCCACATTTTTTAATGAATACCCCAAAAATGATATTGGAAGATCTGTATGACTTATCATCAACCTTACCATGTCTAACAATGTATGTTTCCTCCTTTCACTAACAAAATTTCACTATGGTGTGTAAGGTGGAGTGAGTTGAGATAGAATCCAAAACTCATGTAAAAGGTTATTAAAATATTAGTTAAGATATTCACCACCTAGATTCAATAAAATCTTCTTTATATTATTTCCAAGTTGATTCTATACATAATTCTTGAATTCTTTTAATTTCTTAAAGGACTCAGACTTATCCCTCATTAAATAAACATTATCATATCTACTCAATTAATCATTAAAATTTTTTAATTAAGAATAAACACCTACAGATTCTACTATAAATGGTCCACACACATCAGTATGTACCAATCATAAAATCTTTTTTTCTCTTTCACCCTACCCATAAAATGGTGGTTTGTCCATTTTTACTTATAAATAAGAATGACATATTTCAAGTGTTTTTATCTCAAACGAGTCTAAATGACCATATTGATAGAGCTTTGTCAAACACTTCTCATTTTCATGACTAAGATGATAAAGCCATGGCTAGGTTTTATATGAGTCATGTGAACATGATTCTTTATCTATTTACTATACTTGGTTTTTTTAATTTAATACATAAAGACCATATTTTAAATGTACCATATCATAAAATATGTTGTCTTTATAAAAGAAACAACTTTTATTTCCAAACTTGAAAATAAAATCATCTACATTTAGGAAGGATACAGAAATTATGTTCTTGGTAACAGTTGGTACATAATAATAATCTCTTAAAACCAATATCATTTTTATTATCAATGAATGGTGGTAGTCACTACTGGCTAGAGTTATGAGTCTTACATCATTGGTAGCTCTCAAATTAACCTCTCCTCTATAAATATTTTATAATCCACTTTTTCTATATTTTAATAAATATGTGAGCACCCCAAGGTGTATATAATACCCAATGTATAGATATTGAAGGATTACACTCGATAAAAAATTAAACTTTATATTTCCCTTATTTTTAGGTGAAGTTCCTCTTCCGGTGGCCTTTTTTCAATATAAAAAACATAATACCTCCTTTTACTTTCCCTTCATCTAGATTTTACTCTTCTTGGAAGGATGGTGCTGAGGAGCATTAGAATTTTTATGAGTCTTGGTCCACTTCACCTTGTTCTTACTTTTCTTATTTACTATAAGGACTGTAAGTTTTTCACATCCCATGTCTTTTTCCACTTTGTGAATTAGAGTAAAAAGTTCTAAAAGACTCTTTTCATTATTGATCATGTTATAATTAATAATAAAACTGGAGAAGGTCTTTCTTAGTGAGGAAAGTATGACATTTATCTAAAAATCATTTGGGAATTTAATCCCTATGAAGATTAAGCATTAAATATAGCCAATAAGATTAACTACATGAGTCATAGTTGGCACTGACTCTCCAAGCATAGTTGTAAATAGAGCATTGGATACATCATATCTCTCTTGTACCACTTTCTCTTGATAGATATCCCAAAGGTGATACATCATTCTATATGCATTCATGTCCTCATGTTGCTTCCAAATCTCATTGATCATGGATGATAGCATGAAACATTGAACATATATAGAATATTTAAAATGTTTCTCATATATAGAAAACTCTACCTCACTAGCCTCATTACTAGACATATCAAGAATATATTTTTCTAGCACATATAATTTCCTTTCATGGTGTAGGATAATGCATAAGTTCCTTTGACACTATTGTAAATTTGTGATGGTGATAAGTTTATCATTATCAAGTATGGATCATAGTGATATGTTTGAATTCATTTTTTTTATTTTTTCTACAAATAATATGAGAAAATTTTTATTAATTTATCTAATAAAATTTAGAAAAATAAATAAATATTATATTTATTAATCTCAAACTATTTTATCAAAACTCAATATCATTAACCATTGGATTTTTAATATCCTTTTATTTTACATTATAGTTTAAATGATCTATATTCCCCTTCTCATCACCCCAACTTTGTCTGGTTAAGAAATTAAGGGTTTTATAGAGGCATTCCAAATTCCAACTCCATTAACTCAAAATTCATTAATTTATTGAGTGGACTCTCCAATCCCTAAATCCTTAAATTGGACTACCGTGACCTTTTCCACTCAATTAAACCAGGTCCTACTTTGGCATTCAACCCTTGATGTGAACTAATTTAACTCAACCCAAAAATTCAAGTTAAAATTCCATGATAATTGAAATCACCCCAACTATGGTTGGTCAAACACTTTGAAATATGGTTTGATTTTAGGAAGTCTATACAAAATTAATATATATAATTGAGGTATTTTATTTGTTATCTATAAATTTCCATTTCATTCTCTTTGTTACATGCTTGTTAATATTAAGTGGATTTACTTAAGTGATTAACCATGTCTTGTATAATGTTTATGCATAAGTCAATTTATTTTAGTTATATTTTGCATGATTATTAATTAATTATTTCATTTTATCATGAAATAATATCCATAATGAAATAACCATGAAACTTTATAGAAATAAAATAATAAAGTGATATGATCATGAGTTTTTACAAATATTTAGTTTATCTAGCGGATGATAAACTAACTATCGACCTAGGGGAAAACACCTTGAACTATTTATGGTTAATTTTGTAGCTTTCCACCTATCCACCTATGTGTCTCTCTTATATTGGTTTGACCTCATATTCAAACTTGAACTACCTCCACTAGCTTGGTATCTGTATCCATTACATATGCTTTTACTCACACGCTGGTGAGGGAACCAAATGATTTGTTAAGGGGTTTACATAAAAGAAACCATGGGCATGTAGGCCCTTGAATAATGAGTTGAGAGATGAAACTTAGGACAATAATTTAAATTAATAATAAATTAAATGATACCAATCACATGAAAAGTTCTATTATAGTCTCATGATCATCCACACACATGCAACGAATTACGTGTTCAATAAAATTAGCATTCAATTCTAATCATTCTTATTTAAGATAAATCATGATTGAATCAATTAATTATCTTCTTTAATTAATCAATTATTTTATCTTAATTCTCATCTTAAATTTATTGATATTCTCATCCATCATAATTTTAAACAAATTAAATAAATTTCTTTAAAATTAACTATGTACAAAAATGTACCTTGGAGGCAACATGTTGAATACTCATCTGAAAAACCCAATGTGCATTATACTCATATAATTTCTACTCTAAAGGCATGTGAAATACATGGCTTATTACATAATTTCATGTAATGTACTATCAACTTAATGACCACACAAAACACATGGTATTTATGTAGTGTATTATGCTTCAATGCACATAGAGTAATAACTATTATACGACTTATACATGAAATGTAGATCTGAACATTATGCAGAAATTAATTAGACATTTATATATATATAACCCATTACATGGAATGTACTATCAACTTAATGACCACATGCAACACATGTTGATAAGGTTTGAATAGTATAATAAATTAACTTTTAAGTTTTTGTAATTTGGTAAAAGTACATGGTGTGTACATTGAAATTTACACAATGTGTATTATTCTCACTATCTATCTATAGAACCTGCTTAGGGAATCAATGTGTAATTGTGCCATAGAAAATATTGGAGTACACGGAGTGTACATGGGATACACAGTGTGTGGTCTTCGAGTTACATAGTCAGCAGTCACGTAGGTCATGTAAGAGGATACATGGCCCATCTATGACTAAAGGACTACACATCACGTATAGATGTTACACGATGTGTATTTTGGCTAGTTGTGTGTTGTGATAGCACAATCAACATGTGTTGTGTAATTAAATTCACCACATGTCATAAATACACATGACTTGAATTAATTCCAAATTAATTTAGTGTGCATTAAACACTGGTACATGACATGTACCTTTGAGTTACACAGTGTGCACTCTTGTGTTGTCCATCCAAACTCCTTGAAACCTCCTAATGAGATCTTAAAATTTATTTTGTTCATAAAATTAATAGATATGATTGTATTTTTGAGAAATGAAGCAGTGGAAAGTATATATAACAATTTAGATTAAATAACAATTAAACTAGAATTGAAAACTAATAAAAATGTGGAAATAATTCAAAGATATTTAAATAATTATAAATAATTATGAAACCCTTATGACACCACTTGTAGGTTCTAGGAATAGTGTAATAGTCAGATGGTACATGCCCAACTCATCTTTTTGTCATTATTGATGATTAATTTGATATTTAAAAGATGATAAACACTTTGATAAACAAAATTGAATCAAAGAATATAAACAATGGATAAATACCAAAACCAATGTGCAGTATCATTACATATTATTTATAATTAATTTAACAATTTAAAGAATTACCTTGAAGGAAATTATTTCTTCTTTGATGGATATGACAATGTCTCGACATCATACCATCGTTGCGTTGTAGTAATCAATAAAATATTCCCCCTAGCAGTGTTGCACACATGTTCCACGAACCTCTGAACATCGATGTAGGAATATCTGGGTGATAGAAAGGTAGATACTAATGCTTTCATCATTCACTTTTGATCTCCCCATGAAACTCTTCAAGAAAGGGTTCTCTTTGATCTCTCGTAACTTATATGAGGTTGTGTAGGAGGATTTCTCTCCATTATTAAGAGATTTTATAGAGAGGGATATGTCTAGGTATTTGATAGGATTCTCTCTAGATATAACTATGCTCAATACAAAATGAATTGGCTCTTCTATGAAAATAACATAATTGATTTTATATACTACTAGGGTTATAAAATAATAATTGAAAATGAACCCTTATTATTTACATAATCCATATGGAACCCCATTTCTATAATAATAATAATATTATTATTATTATTTCCTAACATGCACTAAACACATGAATTAAATTAAATATTATTTATTACAATAATATTCAATATATATTATTTCTCACCAGACCATTAAACTCGGGTTTTAATTCCTCAAAAATATTTATCGATTCATGAATAATGACTGTTTATTTAATAAATTTATATAACTGCATTATTGTCTAAAAAATAAATAAATATTATATTCACTAAATAGAATAATAAATATTTATTAAATATTATGCTCACATAATATTCTCAAAAATAAATGGGGACAAAATATATGCGATCAATCAAATGTGAAAATTTATTAAACTACATGCAGTAATAATATTTATTAAACTTTTTAAATAATAAATAATATTATTATTTAACTGAGATTCTAGATACACTTAGTGTGTGACCCTCTAAGACTATTTCTTAGTGGCATTAGGTGAAGAATCCTAAAGTCCAAGGTTAGCTTCTATAAACATGTCAAGGAACCCATGGAGAAATAAGTTAATGTCACAATGACATAATACCTCATACAGACACTTAGTATGTAATATATTACCTTTATCATGATATTTCTAATCAAATAGGTTGCATGTTGGTGTAATTAACCTATGTGATCGATGTCTCTTTATTTTAATTTCTAGAAATCAAACTTTCATTTAGAACACCATAGTCATGGATTTATTTTGGATACATAATTTCCATAAAAGGGATCAAGATAATAACTTTTCTTAAAGAACATAAGGGAAAAATCCTTTCTCATGATATTCATTAATGAAATATTACTCATGCCTCACCCACTATAACATACCTCTCCGTGAACATATGTCATCATGGTTTTCATGTATATATAAAAGTAAACAACTTATAACACTCATTAATAATAATAATAATAAATTATAAGGATAAATACACAGATATATAGAAAAGAACATCCAATAACATATATAAATATGTATTTCTTATAGTCATGTCTTGTTCTCATAATATCCTACATTAGATATTACCAAGAGTTTACACCATGAGAAGGTGCCTCAAAGTACTATGAGTTTCCACCCTTGATAGTATGCATCATTTGTGTCCCTCAAATGATTTCTTCAATCTATAGAACATATATTTAAGAGTACTTTCATGGTATTTCTGGCTTCTCATCATAGTGGGGAATTTCTATGACCTTTATGTGTGACAATTACTCTTAGAACATTATCACATACTATGTCACGCAGAGGAACAATCATGATATGATAAGGAGTTTAGTAATATTCGAAAAAATAAATACATATTATCATGGAGTACACAAATGTTGGTTCTAGAGCAGAAATGGTAATAAGGAAAGGTAAAAAATATTTTCTATAAACGAGTCACACCTCTTTACCAACTTCTAAATCTATGTTTAGGTGATAATAATGGTCATAGAAATCATAAGAGACACTGCCTAATGCCCACTACTAAGGTTAAGTCAGGGTCAAGGTCTCATATAATACCACAGGGATTCTGGTACATGGAGTTTTAATTGCAAGGTATATAAGAAAACACCCTTTACTTTTTAATTGGAATACCCATATAAGGGTAACCATTAATTTAAAGGTTTAAATTCATTTATGTTCATATTATGTTGTATATATATCACATTCTAGTTAGATGTGTCATTATTCCAAAGTTATAAAATCTCATACTCTATAAATTGAAATTGGTATGTCATGTAACAATGACTCGGCCTTCACATATAGTATCAGTGTGTAATAGGTCATATAAAATGAATTGATTAAATAAATCACCATTCCTAATTTATAGAATTAAATTCTTTATAAATTACAATTGTAATTCATGTAATCAAATCAACTAACATTTCAAACCATGGAACCAGTGGTTCATAACTCAAACATGGTATAATTGGTTAATTAAGGTTTCATCATAAATATATATGGGGAAACCCATTTATAATGATTTAGACACTTTAATTAATTAAATTATTCTATCCCTACAAGAAACTTTAACACATTTCAAATACATGATAGTCAAGGAACCAGTAATATGTAGTAGGAAAAACTAGAAATGAAAGCATTGAAATATACATATATGGCATGGCATAATGTATGAAATGTGAATTATCAAGTTCCTATATGATGCATGAGATGATACCTCCTTTCCATACCAGGATAAAGAAAAATATTTCTATAATGATAATATCAATAATAATAATAACTCCAGAAAACATGTGAGTCAGCCAATGGTGAAATAAGTACAACTATAATAGGCGTAATCCAAAAACAAAAATATCCAAACCCAAGTAATTTGGATTTCCCTTGTGTGTGGGTTACCTACTCCTAGGTACAGACCCATTACCAAATTCTGATATGTTCCTAGCCTCTTTTATAATAACCAAATAGTAAGAAAAAAGGAAAAAAATTCCTCTGATGCCACTTTGTAGTGTCCCATTCCCAGTTCACTCATAAGTATCTGAACCCCGACAGTAGAATAACCTCAAGAGAACTGCCCCGTATTCTAGAGAATGTTAACTAGTGGTGGGTGTCTATACTAGTACAGTGGGGAGACTATACCCCCATGATGTAATTATAGCATAGCGTTATATAATATTAGTAAGTAGTGGAAACAATAATAAACAATCATAATTGGAATAATAATAAATCATCCCAATATAATCAATAGGGATAAGCTGAATCAATGATATATACAAAAATGATGATCATGTCATGAAATAAATAAAAAGGGAACACACATGGGATACATAGGTACAAACATGTACAACATGATATACAAAAATACAAAAAGGACAAAACCAATCTCCACTAGCATCACAAGCATAGTATCGGTCCTCTTATCTAGTACTTCATCATAGGATAACAAGTCAGTCATCCAAATCAAGATTCTTCTTGGTGTCCTTACCTACAACCATAAGGTCTATTTGGGTACCAAATGGTGGTCCAAATAGGGTGTGAGATATACTCAGTAGGTTATCACCAATGAAATATAGAACTATCTAGTATGTTCATATAAGATAATCTGTGTTTAGATAATAATGAATATAAGATAGTGAATAAATAAATAAATAATCTAAGACTAGGTTCCTTACAGGACAACCAACTGACACTACCTGCTTTATCCTATACCAGATTTCTTTGAACAGAAGTCACCCTACATATACATTCATTTATATAAATGTATTTATTTATATTCCTCATATATATATAGATATATATTTTCATATAAATATATATTCATCAATATTCAGGATCCAAGGTGTAATCCCAAGGCATCTACCATTACTTATTAGGTGTTTCACAACCCTCAAGGCATACGAGAATGGAGATATAACTGATCCATTATAAAAGACCAATATAAATCCTGTAATGAAACCAATCTTTTTATTTGGTTTAGAAAACACGACCTTAGTTTTAGAGTAATTGGAATCCATATCCCATTCAATGAATTTTGTATAAGGAACCCAAGTATCATTCTAGGTACACTAATAAACTCATATCCATAGGATTTCATCCAAGGTGTCTATATAAGGACGCATGTATCACTCATAGAATGGTATAAATCATATCCCTCTGATTCCATTCATGGTGTACCACATTGGGAATAGGGTATCACTCTTAGAATGCTACGTTAACAATACCTACCAATCCTAAACAAAGTAATCCACTAGGGAGCTAGGTATTACTCATGGGAAGTATAAAAAATCCACTCAGTGATCCTTTATAATTTTTTATATAATGAACCTTTGTATCAATATTGGCATGATATAATCAATTAAAACTTGTATTTTTTAAGATCGATAATCTCTTATAAGGAATCCTAAATTGGGACCCTTATATCTCCCTTGGCTTGGTATAAAGGAAAGGTAATATCTATCATTAAACTCAAACCATTCAAAAAATAATTGTTAATCATATTATAAAATTAATTTAATATAGTTAATTAAACTACAAGAAGATGATTAAGGTTATATACATATGGAACACCATTTTCCCTCAGTTCAATTCAAAATATGCCACTATCAAAAGGGTAAATTAAATACACATAAAAAGGGTAGTTTAAAATAAATCCAATCCATAAGGATCCTAGAAATTTAAGGAAGGGACACCCTTTGGGGTGTCTCACTTCAAGGTTTTCACCCTCTAATGTTGATTCATGGGCTACTAAAATTACACTAAGCATGGAAACATCATTTAATTTAATAAATTTTACATTTAGGAGGAATCTTCAAAAGGTTCCAGCATGCAGTGCTATGGAACACTATATAAACCATCAAGACTTAACATAAAAAACTAAACCATGTAACTTAGGTTTGTATAGCTCTCTTATTCCGTTATCTTCCCTTAAATTGAGCTATAATGGAAGAAATTTAAAAAAATTAAAATTATCAAAAACAAAATAGGGAATTTTAGATCACACCAAAATAGCACTGAAGATGTAATGACAAACCAATAAAAGAAGGAATATGGATGAAAATCTTACCGATATACATCCAACGCAACTAATGAAAAAGGAATCAGAGCTTGAATAGAAGATAGGGACCACATCCTAGGTTTATGCATGGGGGAGATCTTCATGTGGATGCTCCTGGAGAAAAGAGGGGAATTGGTTAAAATGGGGGATTATGAACCTTTTCAAAAAAAGGGCACGACATATTCATGATGTGAATGTAATTAACAATGTGAATTCCTTGGGTTTTCTTTTCCCTCCAAGAAAAACTAGTTAACATCATGAATAGGATTCATAGTGTGTATTAAATTCACATCCTGTAATAAAAAAATGTGGGTTCTGGCCAGAGTAATTCACATCATGAATTGGTTATGTAACCAAGCTTTGGCCCCCTACTGCCTTTCTTTCTAAAACAATAACTGGCCTCATGGTGTAGTTAAAAGGGTTTAATCCAAAAGAAAAAAATAATTAGGGTTCAATTAAATTTAAAATAATCCATACCTATCTAAAAATATGGGAAGTTATAGGTAGTTTGAACACCCATAATCAAACTCCACTTCTTAAATGTTTCCTTTAGAAATGATTTAGTGAATATATCAGTTACTTTCTCCTATGTATATACAAAACACCAAATTTTGTTTATTATTCTCCAAATTTTCTTTAATAAATTGATATTTAATATCGATGTTCTTAGATCTGGAATGTTTTACTAGATTCATAGTGAGATTGATATCACTTTGATTATCATAACCAAAGAGAAGGGGTAGCTTCACATCAACCAAAAAATCTTCAAACTATTTCTTCATCTGTATTAACCTTGTTGCATCTTGAGTGGAAACTATATACTCAACCTATGCAGTTCTTAGAGTCGCTAAATTTTTCTTCTTTTTATTCTAACACACACAACTTTCTACTAGTAATAAAATTTTCCCAAATGTGGATCTTTTATCATCGATAAAACCTACCCAATCTATATATGTATAACCAAAAAGATCATTGTTTCTTGTGTTTTAATATTTAAACCTAAACTAAATTATACCTTTAATATATATGAGAATTATTTTTCTATCGACAAGATGAGACTCTTTTGGTGTAATTTTATACCTAGAACAAAGTGTAACAACATATACTAAATCTATCTGGAAGCAGTAAGATATAACAGGCTTCCAATAAACTTCCTAAATTCTTTAGGTTCAACATCCTTACTTTGTCTATCTTTTAAAAAAAATCTCAATAAAATGGATGTGGAAACAGGCTTTGAATATTCCATTCCAAATTTATTTAAGTGTTTCTTATCATATTTCTCTTGAGAAAAGAAAATGTACCTTTTATTATGAGATATTTGTATGTCAAGAAAGTACTTTATTTCTTCTAGCATAGGCATCTCAAATAAATTCTTCATCTCCTCATCAATTTTTTCACACTTTACATCATCATTTGTTTTGAATATGATATCATCCACATAAAAAATCACAATGATGGAAACGTCTAAATTTTCTTTTATGTAGAGGCTACTATCAAGTCTTCCTTTTATGAAATTCAGCTTCTTCAAGAAATCATATAGATTAAAATAAAAAGATCTAGGAGATTGTTTCAACCCTTATAAATCATTATCAAACTTGAAAACATAGTTTTAATTTTTACCAAGAAATAATCTATATAGTTACTCAATATAAAATTCTTCTTATTCCAATTATCAATTAAATAAAACAAACTTAACATCCATTTGAAATATTTTATATCTCTAATGTGTAGAAATAGAAAGAAATTTTTTGATGGGTTAAAGTGTTGTTAATAGGGAAAAGGCCTCATAAAAATCAATACCTTAAACCTATTTTTATTCATCAAAAACTATACTTTCCTTGTTTCTTATCACTTCAAATTTTTCATTTAACTTATTTCAAAAAACTCACTTTGATCTAATCATGTTATTATCTTTTGGTTTGTGTATAGTTCTGCATGTTTTATTTTTTTCAATTTTATTTAATTATTTATTCATGGAATCAATCCACTCTTGATGCTCTAAATATTATTCAATATCTCTTATCTCAACCTATGAATACAAATAGGTTTGTAAAACTACACTCAATGTTCTTCTAGTTTGAACCTATTTCCCTTGATCTCAAATGATATTTTGGACCTCCACTTGCTTTCTCAAACTTAGATGAGAAGATTATGATTGTCCCTAATCACTTGAAATATATGAATCAAAATCTTCATCCTTTATAGTTTCTATATCATTACTTCTATTAGAAACCTTTTTATGATGATTAATAGTAACAACTTCATCTTCACCTTCTCTTATATATGCATCTAACTATAATGTTTTTTATGAGAATTTTCTAGAAATTTTACATATAATGAATCCAAAATATTTCTATTTTTATTATTAAAACACCTTTATCCTATACCATTAGGTGGGAAGGTAAGGAAAACATCAACAAGTCCTCTTTGATCAAACTTCACAAGATTCCGACCTTAAAATTTGATAATTATAGGAGTACTAAACACCCTTAAGTAGTTAAAACTTGGAGTTTATTTATAATAAATACCATAACAAGATATATTAGGGTTTATCCTATAGAAGAAATTATTCTAAATGTTAAGTGATGCTCCAAAATATTTTCTATAAAATAATCAAGAAGTATCGTGTTCAATCAGCATAGTTCAAGCTATCATAACCAAACTTATACTCATTCTTTCAACAATAAAATTATACTATGGTGTTTGTGGTGCAATTATTTTATGATTAATTCTATTATTTTAAATATAATCTTTGAATTTCCCATTTTTGTAATCAACGCCATTATTATATTGAATGTTCTTCATGGGATATCCACATTCATTTTAGCACTTCTCCTAAAACTCTTAAACATTTTGAGAGCCTATGATTAATGTTTCAAAAAAATAGTACATATAATATAATTTAAAACATAAATAAAGAAAACAAATTACTTATATCCATTTTTCAATTGATTTCTCATGGGCCAACATATTTCAAAATGTATATGTTTTAAGGTACAAGTTGAATGTATCTCAACTTTATTATGTAAGGAGTTTGGAATCTTTCCTTTCTGGAAAGTAAAAAAGACACCATTAACTTCTTATTATCATGTCAAGAAAATTGAGAATGTTTCCTCTCTTTTTCATCATCTTTATATTCCTCTAACACATATGTTTTATCCTTTTATGCTATAATTAATCCTCTTCCATCATGTTTATATAGCATGAATCATGTGCATCTCCAACCTAAAATAGATTTCTATTAGTTTTTTTATCTTAGTAAAACGTTACCAAATTCAGTTATTTAAAAAAATCACATTTTCTAAATAAATATCTATTTAATTCATCATGGAGTTATGAAATTATCAATAATTTTTCTTTTTTTCCATAAAAAAATAAGGAACTTCTGAATTTCAATTTTTATTTTCCAATGAAATCCAATACAACATCTTTTATTTTGATTAAATCATTATTTCAAAATTTTATTGTTCTTTATTTATAATCTATTATATTATTAAAAAATTAAAATGTCTATTCATGTGTAAAGACAACAACTATTCAATGTCCTGGATTTATCTTCTTTAATGGCCTTGAGATTAGTTTCAACAACTAAGGTCTCCTCCTTAAATTTTTCTTCCTTCACATAAGGATTATAAGATTTTTTATGTAAATTTTATTGATCTTATATCTTAACAATACATCCTTTATCAAGATATTTGAGTTGATCACATATTTTAAAAATAGTTTCAAGGGGTTGAAATCTATTTTCAATTTTTAAACTGGATTTTTCAGGTTTTTTTCTTTGAGTGGGTTGAATCTCCCTAAAACTCTACCACCAATACATCTTGGATTAATTATAGTGTTGATGATTTAACTAGAAACTTTTTTGTGTTCTAAAATCCTATAAAGTTCCAATATTATCCATATAAATAATATTTCCCACTATAACATACATGTTGTCCAGAACTGTGTACCTATTTTCTATCAAATTTTAAACCATAAACTGTGGCTCCTTCTTATGAACCAATTTCTTGGTAGAATCTTGAAATATTATTTTGTAGATTATAATTATTCTTATCCTTAATATAATATATAGTTATAGTTTTCTTTTCTTCATTCTTTTATTCTTTATAAATTTTATAATTCTTGACTTCACTTATTTTAGCTACATATGTGGTCCTCTAAAATTGCTTGTTATTTTAAACATTTTCAATATTATTGGTAACCAATTAGGAGGATATTTTTTAATCCTTCTAAGTCTTACTCTTCATAAAACTTCCACCTACATTGGAAATTTATTTTTGGAAGTTTTATATTTATTATTTATCCTAAACTAGTTTTTATTAGAAAGGTTAAATTATTTCCCATTTACCTTTATCTTTTATTCAAGATTAATGTTGAGGTTTTTATCTTCATCAAATGCTTTATATTTATGATCTCTTTTAACAACTTAAATTTTTCTTCAAGAGATAATTCCAGATTGTTTGTAGATGTATCTTCTTTCTTCAGCTTCATGTTATCTTTTTCAAGTTTAAAAAAATTAAATACATTATTTCAATTATATTTTGATCTTAAATTATATCTAAGTTTCCTATTATTATTATTAATAGTTTCTTCCTTGATCACTGGAAAAATTCTCATCAATTACTTTTGTAATAAGAAACTTCTTAGAATCACCATCAATAGAATTTTCAGATTCCACTTCACTACAATTATCTTCCTCACATTTGGAAAAAAATCTATTTATATTCTTCAAAATTATTATCATTTCCCTTAAAATAGTAATTTTAATTGGTTAGTTCTTGTTTGATATCTTCTAGACTTTCCATATTATTTATCAATATCTTCATATTTTATTATCCTTGGAATGTTTGTTGTGAAATGTTTAATAGTTATACAACTAAAGTACTTTAATGGTAACTTTACTTTATACTTACCTAGGATACTTTTCATCTTTATAGAAAATAAAGTCATGAATTTATCAAAAAAATTACTTACCACATATTTAATTTTAGATTCACTGACTACTTCCTTGATAACTTTCTTATACTTTCCTTTCTTTTCATCTCTAAAATTGATTTACCAATTAACTTTTTTACTTGTGATTTACATCCTTTTCTGATTTCATTTCATATGTGATTATAATATTATATAGATCATATATAGATAGAGTTTTCTGATCTATATCTTATAAATATGACACCTCGGTGTTAAATTTATCTGGAATAATTCATAGAATATTCTCCACAATATTTTAGTCTTCTAAAATCACACTAAAACATCTTACGAGGCTAAAAATTTCATTAAACCTCGTAAATAACTCACCAACAGATTCATCATCTCCCATTTTAAGATCTTAATACATCAATATCTAGATCTATAACTTTTCTTTCTTCACATTTGTGTTTCCTTCATAAATATTATTTTTAACTTATCCTAGATGTATTTAGTTGTTCCAATTCCTTTAACCCTCTGAAACACACTTCTGTAGAGAGGGAAAAGTATAACATTTCTATCTCACCCATGATTCTCCATATTCTTCTTATCTGCCACTGTTGAGGGAGAAACCTCAGCAGAGGAATTGAAACCATCGGTATTAGCTTAAATAACTTCATAGACAATGGATAATAGATAGGTTAATATCATTTCCTTCTAAATATTATATTTCTTTCCATCAAAGTAATTAATACACCTACAATTAACAGTGTTATTAAAGGAACCTTCACTTTGTTAACAGTTGAGATGACCAATCGAGATCTATGTGATCAATAAGAGGGGTTAAATCAGTGGTCTTGTGTTTTTTTTCTAATTTAGGAACAAACTTTTCCTATAGTTAGTGATAATTGACTCTGATATAAAAACAACAAACAATCACACCAATATGAACATGGGTATTTACAAGTTTCACTACTCAATAAGAGTAGCTATCCCTTTTAGGGTTTAGAAATATCCTAAGACCATACAATCACTAGAATAAAAAATCCTTTTGTGGATTACAGTAATAATGGAATATACATAACTTTCATAAAACAATAATTATTCAAAAGTGCATATAATACTCAAACAGATAATAAGATATAAAAATTTTAGAATAAAAAAATGAGCTTTCACCAACAGGCACCAAAATTTTGTCATTGTGCTGCTTAAATTATTCACACTTTCCTTCTTGTAAGTTCTTCTTCTTCCACTCAAATTTCTTACACATAAGGGATCAATAACTTTCTAACTTAAATTACTTGTTTGAAATTATCTATATGATGACCTCTTTATCTGGTTTTTGTTCATATGGTACCTTCTTTCTAATATTCTCAATTCACTCCCTCTGTCTGATACACTATTAGTCAGTTACCACTCGGTATGGTATCCTCTATCTGATTCTTCTCTATATGGTACTTCGACCAAGAAGAAAACACTCTCAAGAACTTTTTTGTTAACCTCATTTTTTCAACAAATCTCACAGAATCAAAAACATTCTCAGTGAACCTGCTCCCATTTTTATAGGCATCATTTCTCCAAAAACTATGGGAGTATCCTGAACATCAAATTTAAAGTTTCCAATCAAAATTTGAATATCCTAATCAACTCGTTCTTCATTTGACTACCTTTAAACCTATTAATATATTGGAGTAAACAATTTTCGTAAATAGTTTCCTCAAAACTCAACATCAATGTTCTTCCAAATTCCTAAAATTTTGAATAAAATCCTGAACTTCCCTTCATGATTATTGAATAATTGAACATCTAACTCATAATATTCACAATATAGAACTTTAAAAAAGACTTTATAAATACACTCAAACCTTAATTTGATACATCTGCAAAAAACTCTATATAATGACTTAATAATGATCTGTCTAATGCCTTCATAGAACTATATCTAATGAATTTATAATACTTAGTCCAGTGACTTCATATAAATTTGTTTGATTACTTCACATAAAAATTCTATATGATTAATTTTCTAAGAAACCCCATATCAAAAAATTTTATTTGATGAAGTCACTCTGAAACCTCTGCCTAATAGCCTTGTAAAACTATTTCTAAAGACTTAGAAATCTCTTGCTAAATCATTCGAGAAACTGTGTTTGAAAACTAAGAAATTTTTGTATGGAATCCTCCATCTGGTCCATATTTTTCTGACCAGAATAACCTTAGATTGATTCATGAGAAAATTTCATACTTAGGATATTTGGTACTTTTAATATTATCAAATCAGGACTGGTTTTACTTTTTCTGAACATCTCTATTAGAATGGACTGTTAATACAATCTAAAAATCATATGGCTCCATAATTTATCAAATCACCTTCATCTATTGGACTTTTTTCATTCAACTCAATATGGTTGACTCAATTCTATCACCTTTATATGGAAGGGTTAGACTTTGTTAATTGAATTATATAATGAAAATAAAAAATGATACAAAGAAATCCTTCTTTTTTATTAACCATCTGCTTCTCAAAAAAACACCTTATAACCTCTTAGACTCAAAAAATGGGAAATAAGTTTAAAATAAATTAATTAATTAATTAACATTAAATAATATGTGTTGAGGGTTAGAAGTCCCTAAAATTTTCTATTTCATAAGAATATATCTAGGTAGACATACCATTAGGTTCACATTGAATTTGATTAGTAGTATGTGTCGATAAAATGATGTGGAGTGGAGGTCAATGATGACAACTCTTAGAGGAATAAACTCTAGGATTTTTAGATCTAGAGTTTACATAAGTATGAGAGATCTATTTCATATCATGGGATAGAGGTTTTGTTGAAGGAGGCGGTGATAGAATAAATTTTTCATTATTATCATAGAAAAAACTAAGTTTTCATTGTCTGTGATGATGTTTCATGGAGCAGTTCAATAATGGTGATTCTTGTTCCTTGGGGTTTTTGAGGAGTCATTTATTTTGTGGGAGATGTTCCAAGATCAGTTCCATGACTATTTTCTTTCTTCAATAGAAAAGGTCATTTATCATCTAGTTATGCCTTCCCTCTACATGTGAATTTCTGAATTCTACTCTTGATATATTATTAGACCTTAGAATCACCTTGTTGATCATATATCCCTTCAAATATTATACCCTGGAATTTAATGACTTGAATTATCCTCATTCATTAATTTATAATCCTTCAGAATGAGTATAATGAAACCTCCTTGTTCTTTTGATTGAAACCCACCTATTGAATTCCATAATCCGATTTCTTATACCAATTCAACCTTTGATAACCAACCTATACTTAAATATCCTTCAGAGATGATAAGTACAACTCATTCATTGGGCCTAGGGTTGAGGTGGAGATATGGTCTAGGGAAAGGTTTTCTCTAACATTATTCATAACATTCTATAACTCTATCATTGGTCTTGATGTTTTGAATATGTGGTTCAGAGGGAGGGTTTTATATCACTATATACATTCTATAACTCTTCTCTCAATCCTAGTGTGATAGATAATTGGTATGGGGGAAGGGGTTGTTGTATGTTTTCCTTTGTTTTAACCAATATATTATTCTCTCATTCCCAAAGATATAGGCCCTGGTTTGATGGAAGGGGATATTATATGTTTTCTTAATTCCCTTATTTTTTAGTTAGTATTATATTGTTTTCTTTATGTTTTGAATTAAATTATTTTATGTCATGATTTGTGCTCATGGCTCTAATTATAATATGTTTATGATTCTATGTACTTGTATTCTTGGATGGATTTATCTTGTACAGGTAACTTAAATTATATCCTTGAATTTATGAAGAGGGGGGACACTTTACCCATCATGGAATGTTATTTTTCATGATTATTTTTAAAGGTGAACAAGTTATTTAGGGCCACCCAAAGAAGATAGTGTCATGTGTGGTGGATGGGTTCCCTTGATTTGTATGATTGATGAAGCTTTATTTATGTTGATGTAAGTGCTTTTATTGGTTACTAAATATTATGTGGGGTTAATTTAAAACTTTTGAAGGAAATCAATATGTATTAAATGGTAAATAAAACATTAAATATTTTTTAGTATTGCTTGAGTGTGCTCTTTGTAAATAAAAGGTTGTTAACAAGCTTGGAAAAATTTTAAAGGTGGATAAATTGGATTGTTTCAAACACATGTTTTGTCTATGACGCATGTTGATGTCAACTTGATAAGAAGCATGTTGAATATGTAAGGTTAGAAATCATTCTTGGAATGTTTTAAATTTTTCAAAATTATCAATTAGTTAACATGAAAACATGTTGAAGTTTTAAATATATTAATGGGTGATTTATTTAAATTTTGTGATTCATGATAAGTTATTGACTAGTTTTTTTTGTTTAATTAGTAATAAAATGTTTTTTTAAAAAAAATATTTTGAGTTAACATGAATTTTTAAATAAATGATTGTAGTTATTACATGAAACTTGTAATTATTTTAAAATAAGTTATTACAAAAATTTATTGTTAGTATTTTTACAAAAAATGGATTTTGATGAAACCTTGTTATGAAGAAGGATTAAAAGGTTTTCACCAAAAAAATTTCCAACCTTTAATATTTTAAATATGATTTTATTTATGAAAAATCCTTTGCATCATGATTTATAATTTTAATATCTTTTAATTTGAAATGTTTCGATGCATGTCTAATAAGTAATAAATCATTTAATCAACATGTTTAAGTTTTGACCTCATTAACTAGACGGGCTTAATGAATTATTGTAAGTAGCATATATAAGATTTTTAATAAATTTTTATGCAAGCAGGATAATCTACCTTGTTCATGATATGTTAGAAATGATATTTTTGAATGTTATGAATTAAATTTTTTTTCATGATTTATTATTCCATGTTTTTATTAAGTATGAATCAGGAAAAGGGAAACATCCATAAATTTATTGATAAATTAAAAAACATTCTAAGGAATTAATATATAATGCAATATGGTGAAATTATTATAATTTAAGCATTTCTAGAATGATACATGAGGATAAAGAGTGTATATATTTTCATTTGATATAATGCCTAAGAAAAATTATTAAAGTGTTGAATATAACAATGTTTTATTCTAAATGAAGTTATATTATTTTATTTAAATCAATGTGAATTGGTTGTATCTAAAAGGTGTTTCTTTGTGTAGTGTTAAAAAAATTATTATTTTTTTACTGATATGTATTTCTTATTGGGTTTTCTATGACTGTTTGTATTTGATTCTCCCCATTGATATAATGTTTTATTAATTACATTGATCTTTTTTGAGAGGTATCTCAACTAGAAGATTGATTTTATGTGACTATTTTCTTTTTTCCTATGAAGTGATGGTTGTGTTCTAGATATAGCGAGATCCTTGAGAGGTGTCTCATGGGGTTTTTGTTTTATTCCTCTTCCTCTCCCATTCATAGATTTGTTTTAAATTCTTGATGATCAGAATTTTTTAAGAAGTATCTAATGTTAGGGCCTTTATTTTTATAAGTCATTCCTTTTCTATTCTAGATTATCTAATATATTGGGGGAGTTTTCATGTTATAAAAATATTTTTGTGATTTATGAGGTAATTTAAATGTTTTAGAATTTTATTTTGTATATAAATCTAGAAGTTCTAAAGTGATTAAATTATTTTGTAAATATTTTGGAATTTAATAATTTATAATAAATCATTTTTATAATTATTTATAAGAATATTTTATTGAATTTTTATTAATTTTAAGGTTTTATGTTACCCTTACTCAGCTCGCCCTCCTCATGTATGGGTAGGATGGATCATGTAAGGGTAAGGACATTTTTACCTCATCTATGTAAATGTAAATCCCAATTTACTTTACCTATTTAAAGGTGAACATGCATCAACCTTATTTACAAAAGAGTTATCCTATTTTCCTAAACCACATGTCAGGGTCAATAATTCCATAAATAAGAGTGTTCATGAGTTTTTTAAAACTAAATAAAGGTATGTCACCCTTTTCCTTACCCATATAATGGTAACACGAGTCTCGCATGAGGGTAGATGAGTGCCCTTTATTGTGTTAGGGTAATTCAATCACGGTAACTGTGAACTTCCAAAGATCATGTGGGGGTAACTGTATATGTAAGCGTAAACCATGTCACCCTTACACGATGTATATCAGTTACATCAGGCTAACATCCAAAGGTTGCATGAGGTTCATACTATTCTCATGTAAGGGTCCTTCCAAACCAGATTTGTGTCAGGGTAATCTAGTTTACCCTTACACAGTGTTTATGTCTTGTGTATGCACAGAAATATTTTCTTAAAGTTCCATTTTTCTTCCTCCCCTTTCAACCTTTAATGTGTTTTCAACAAAAATAAATTGAAATATTGACTATAAATCATGGTTGTAAATTTTTTTGTCAAATATTTAATAAAATATTTGAATTTCTTAATTTTAGGATATTTAAAATGAGTCTTATGAAGTAAATTAAATACAAACCAATTTAATATGAATTAATGTGAAAAAAATATGGAAAGTATGATGAATTTTATGAAATATACATATAGATATATCTATAAATCTTAAAAACAAGTCTCTTCCCCACATTTAAGTCTCTATTCATTTCCCTTGAGTTTGAGTGATTCATGCCTCACTTTATGAGATCTTTAATCCTTCTATGAAATCATTTTAGGTTTATCATGTGTTTCTCGGTTTGTTATCATTTTTATTTATCCTCTATTTTGGTGTCACAATGTGTTTTTGAATTTCTTCTAGGTAGGGGATCTATAACTTATCATCTAATTAGTGCAAGTGTAAAATTAGCATGTTTTAGTTTCTTTATTTAAATTAATGTGATTAACTATAATAGAATAATAATCTAGAAAACAAAGATAACCACATGTGGAATGATTATTGAATAAACTATAAATTTTTAAAGGAAGAATAAAAATATTAAATTCAAGTTTCATGATATTCTTAATTTTTATTATTATTTTAACAACCCAGACTTTATAAATAATATTTTTCTCATGAAATAAATTCATTTTATAATATACTATATAGTATTATGCACATAAATAAACTAACAAAAAAATTATTTCATTAATAAATATTATTACATTAATTATAAATGAAACCAATGAAAATTACAAAAAATAAAATTGGAGAAAAAATATAAAATAAAAAATCTAAAATGGGAAAATATGGATCACCCTAGTCTATTAGAATAATCACCCCATTTGCAACACTATAGAAAAAAAACAAAATATTAGTAAACCAATCAAAAACATAGAAAATGAAAATATATAACCATGAGAGGAATTGTAGTGAATATTTATTGAAATAATGAATTATTTTTATTAGAGGTAATTTGACCATTGGAATAATAATGTGATCATTGGAATAGTAATGTGACCATTGGAATAGTAACCTGACTATTAGAAATAGTAACATAACCATTAGAAATAGTAACCTGACTATTGGCATAGTAATTTTACCTAAAAATAATAAATTTAGATATAAATAATATTATCAGGATTAATTTAAGTAAATATATATATTATAATTCCAAAAAATAAATATCATGATTAAAATAACTCAAATAAAAAATATAAGCACATTTTTAGTAAACTATATTTTAAATTATTTTGTAAAAATCAAAGTTTTTATATTGAAAATTAAAATTACCTATGTTAGAAATTTATTGTGATAAAATGAATATAATTTTAGAAATAAGTATGTTAAAATTTTCCAAGGGTGGTTTTTTGGTAATTTTTTGAAATACTTCAATTTTTAGGTGAGCAGTAAAAATACAGTTTTTTTCATAATCAGTGTATCTTAAATTACATAATTCATGGTATAATAATTACCTAATCATTTATAAAACTTCATTTAAAAAAATATTTAATTCAATAAATGAGTCATTAATATAAAATAAACTTAAATTTAATACCTAAAAGTCATTTTCCAAAACCTAAAGTCAAAAGTGATTCTTTAAAATAAATTTTTTTATTTATTTCCACTTTCCTTTTTAATAAACTAATGTGTAAGAATCCAGATCTTCATTTCAGGTATGGATCTTTATTTCGGGTTGTTTTCTAGGAAAAAGGGATAAATGAGAATTTTTTT
The DNA here is from genome assembly GCA_963277665.1 of Viscum album. NCBI lineage: Eukaryota > Viridiplantae > Streptophyta > Magnoliopsida > Santalales > Viscaceae > Viscum > Viscum album. The sequence goes on along the minus strand of OY728156.1, from coordinate 2,136,151,341 downwards.
AATTACATGTCGTGTACTTATGAGTACACACTGTGTACCCGAATACCGCATATAGTCGTGTATTGGTCGTCTAATGGCTGAGTACATGGCTATGTAGGTGACCTATAAAACCACCAAAAGTGGGGGCCAGTTGAGGCCAGTACATTGTGTGTACATTAAATTAACACACTGTGTACTTTTCTTTTTATTTAATAATTCTGTGTGGGGTCATGTCTCATCTTCGGAAACAACTTCTTCTCCCTTCGGTTCGTACAGAAGAGTGACGAAACACCGAAGAACTTTGAGCTTCTCCCAGTTCTTAGTCTGAGCTCCGATTGAGATGTTTTCAGTTGCATTGAATTCCCACCGGTGAGTTCTCAATTCCCCTAGAGCCTTTCTTCCTGATTCTTCCTCTCTCCTAAGTTATCATGGGTTGATAATTTTTACCCTTTTGTAGATCTACATCGTTTTAGGCTGATTCAAGGGTCGATGTTCAAGAGTATCGATCATGAGATATCGAGGTAGGTGTTTTGTGCCTTTCATTGTTTGTCTTTGGATTATATATGCTAAAAGTTCTGCATAAACACGTTTGGGGTATTTCTTGATTGGTAAATTAACCCTATTATTCACATGTTGTGGTTTAATTGATTGAAAGGGGTTGTTTCATATATGTAAGGTTAGATGCCTTGTTTACAAGACACCCCATGGGTGTGTTTCCCTAGTTTGACTATTATGGACATTTGGCCTAGGTTTCCTATGAGGCGTGACTTTTTTCCATGCCTTGAGGTTTTTAGGGTGGAGTTTGATTGATTATATGAAATTCATGTGTTATGATTGTGAATGTTATCCATGTAGTAGTTAAAGATTACATGTGCTTACTTGTTATGATATATCTGTTGTTATTCTAATGGACCATGAGAGCCTTGGATCAGGAAAACTATGGGGGTTTCCATTTTTATTACACAGGACTGTGAGATCCTTGGTGTAGACTTTGACCCATGGGTATTGATTCTGAGAGCTACCTAGAAGGTCGTTTATGATTATTTATATTATGCTGACCCAGGGGGTATTGATCGTGAGAGCTACCCGGAGGTCATCTATAAGTTATTAATGCCATGTTGACCCAAGATTATTGACCATGAGATTTTCCTAGGTGGTCGTTTGTAAATGATTAGCAGTATGTTAAACCAAAGGTGCTAGACTATGAGATATTTCCTAGAGGGTTTTTTATAAATGATTGAATGATTGTGGGAAAATCTACCAAGACAAAGCACAAGCTTGGACTCAGTAATAATTTTTTGTTTAGATAGTATTATCAGACATCGAATTGTTACTATTACATAGGGGGATATAGATATTAGGCTAGATCCAGAGATTACATGATTCAACTGATGAATAGTAAATGTAAATGAATGTAATTTAAAACTGTAGGATTGTTTACTTTTGAGTATTTCTTAGTTTATTACTCCATTTCTGCATATTACCTGCTATATATATTCACTAAAAGTTAGGCACATATATTTTGGTAGTTTCCTACTAGGATTCATCTCACACCTTGTTTGGGTCATGCTTTTGGACCCAAACAGATTATATGATTGCAGTTATAGATAAGGGTAAGAACCCTTCTTCATCAGGTACTTGATGGATGTTGGAGCTAGAGATCATGGGACCAAGATGAGGCTTGCGTTGCTATTGGAATTTACTTTATTTTTAGTACTTTGGTTTCTATATTGTATGTCCATCATTGTTACTTGTTTGTATGCTTTTCCAGATACATGTGACATGCATCATATATATATTCTCCAGTTGTGTTATTACTATCAGTATCCCATTGTTGACTTCTGTTGTATGGTATTACTGTTTCAACTACTATTTGCTATTTGTTTTATGTTGTTTATACTCTACTAATGTGGGCATAGTTTCCACACTATCACACCCTAGTCCCATGCTTCTATGTGGTAGCCTCTTTTATTTAAAGAAACTTTCTTGAGGTCATGTGACCAACCGGGTTTGAGGAACCCTTGGGCAGCACTCGGAACCGGGACATTACAAAGTCATATCAAAGGGGGTTTATTTTCTTCTTTGTCTTAATATTTGGAGCCTATACAGAGAGATAGAAAGGAATAGGTATTTGGTAATAAGTTACGCCTGAGAGTAGCTAACATGTGTACATGGAAAAGCCAAGTTACCTCAAATATTGAAATTTTTATAGTTTTTGTAATTGTTAGAGTTGATCTGATTTCACTATTGGGTGATTCACTTGTTTTGTGTAGCTATGATTTATATCATTTTGGTTTTATTTATTTCTAAACCTGATTAGATGAGGGTATTCCATCACATTCATCATATACTCACTTGATAGAGATCATGTTTCATGCATTCTTAGCATGACATTTAGGGTGCATTACTAATTTCATGTTGTTGTGATAGATTTTGTGATAAATATGCATGTTTTTATGATGGATATCATGATATAATACCTGATATTTTGATAGGGTATTGGAATATGTAAAGTTTCATTTGGATGAATGCCAAACTTTGGTTTCTGAGGTGTTATGGGCCCTCTTTGATTGGAATTTGGTGGATCATGTTTGAACTTTAAATGGAATTTTTTCAAGTTATGATATGAATAGGGATGTCAAACTTTGATTCACGGGAGTATGGGCTCTCATGGGTCAGAATTTTTCATGCCTTGGACAAAATTTTAAGTTTTTAAGGGTTTCGGAGAAGTTTTATAGGCTTATTGTCCGAAAATCCTGACAACACGGCATGTGTTGTTATGAACACACGCCCTGTGTTCTTATGCTATGGAAGAAACAACTTTTCTAAAGTACATTCCATGTACCATATGTACATGTCATGTAGTCTTTGAACGTGTGACTAACTGTGTGAGAAAAGACACTGGTTTTGGAAACTTTTGGTAGAACATGTCGTTTCTAGATTGTACACGTCATGTTGTAGAGAACCGTGTATCCAACCATGTGACCAAAAACACAGGTGGATGGAATTTAGGTTGTACATGTCGTGTCTCATTTATGCACGTTGTTTAGTTATCAACCATGTATCCGAACATCTTACCAATGACACAGGTGGATGGGACTTAACTAGAACATGTCATGTCTAGGGTGAACACGTTGTGTATTGTTACACCAGTAGAATCGTGTAGTTCTGGTCATGTAAGAGTACTTGGGAAAGATGGAAAATTCAACCACATATCATGTCATAGGAGGAACACGCCATGTGTAGGGGTGGTACATGACCAGGTTTGGAAGAGGCACAGGCCCATTTAAGTCTTAAAGGGAACATGTTGTGTGATAGTTATACATGTCGTGTAACCATGTTTTGTAAAACTTGAATGTTTTCCTTCTCTTGTTATTTTAATGCACTTATAAGTTGTTTTACTTGATAATATTTAACTGAATTGTGTGCTTGAACTTACAAAGTCATGCCACCAAGACTTCCCCAGGTTGTACGGAAGGTATAGAGTGATGATCAGACACTGGAAATAGTAGATCAAGTACTACCAGCAGATCCTCCCTTCATGCCCATCTTGGTACTAGATTTTATACCAGATGCAGGTGCTAATGCACAGTTATGTGAAGGATTTATAAAGATGATGAAGAATTTCCAGGGAGCACCATATCCTATCCCAACTATGGAAGAGTTTACGAGAGTGTTACGGCAGCTGCATACTCCCACTTTTTTAGGGGATGGAGGACCACAAGCTGTAGAGTCATGGTTGGAGTCCATGCATTTTATCTTCAAGCATATGGAGACTCCTCCTAATAGGAGGGTGAATCTCGCGATGTACATTCTATGTGATTCCCCCAAGAGATGGTGTGATGTTTTCTCACAAGCGGTACGTCATTGGGATATGGCTTGGGAAGAGTTTCATAGGACCTTATATGATTACTTTTACACAGATATGTTGAGGTCTGAGCGAGCCTGGGAGTTCTTGAATTTGGAGAAGGGCGCCCTTTCAGTGATGGATTACTCTTCTCATTTTACAGAGCTTCAGTGCTTCTCACCTGTTTTGGGGGGTGACGATTTATCACTAACTATGCGTTTTGAGGATGGTCTTAGGTATGACATCTGATCACAGTTTAATGTTTACAGGCTAACTTTAGTGACTACTATAGTAAATCAGTCATTTATTACTTATCACAATCTGAGGGATTTGGGAGCTGCGAGCAAGGTTGGTTCAGCATCCAGGGCTGGTAAACCTTCTTTTTACAGCAGAAAGCACCATAGGGAGCTTTCACGTGGTGATTCCAGTAGCAGGGATGTATATATAGGTAGCCAGGTGAGGTGCTTCCAGTGCAGAAAGAGTGGGTACACGAGACCTCAGTTCTCGAGATACCCATTTGAGTGCTGATATTGCGGAAAGATGGGTCATCTTCATCATTTTTGCTGGTTTTTCTCACCAGAAGCTAGTGAGAGGGGGTCAGTTATGAATCCACATTTATGAGTAGGTCCACCAGTTTCTCCTCAGTCAGGGAACTCGAGTTTGTTAGTCTATTCAGGATGAGGAGTTGTTTGTGGATGTGGTATTCAGGCTACAGGTTTTCAGCGATAGTAGAGTGGATCAGCTCAGGGTATTTAGTCAGGGTTTCAGGGCTGTTGTATAGGTTATACTTTTACAATAGAACAAACCCAACATAAGAAGGATCCCAGAACCTCTACAATTAGAGGTACGATTCTAGTTGCCTCAGTTTTAACTTCTTCCTTTTTTAATACGGGTTCATCCCATAGTTTTATATCTTTTTTTTATGGAGATCCTTGGGATCTATATCTTTAATTGTGATGATGTTATGACATTAGACACTCTGTTGGGGATTAGGAATAATATTGTACATTAGTGAAAGGATTCGCCTCTTAAGGTTGGTGGGTGCCACTTATTATGGGACCTCTATGTCTTAGAGATGACAGGCTTCAATGTCACTCTCACAATGCACTGTTTAGTCTCTTTTCAGTCCTTTGTTGACTTATATCACTGCAAGGTGAGTTTCACATCACCAGAGGGTGGTTCTTTTATACACAAGGGTGAATGGGATATCCAAGCGAGTAGATTTGGACCTGAGAATCATGGTTTGGGATGAATTATATCTTAGATTGCTAGTTTATATCTGGATGACTAGGGGAATTCATAAATGAACTTTCCTCCAGTAGTGTATAATTTCAGAGATGTCTTTCTAGATGACTTTTCAAGTTTACCTCTAGAGATAGAGGTAGATTTATCTATTGATCTTATTCCAGGATCAGCACTAGTGTTCATTCCTTAGTATAGGATGGCTACACCAGAGTTACAGGATCTCAATAAGTAGTTAGAGGAGTTACAGGAAAAGGTTTCATCCAACCAAATTCTCCTCATTAGGTTTCGCTTGTACTTTTTTCAAATAAGGTGGATGGTACCCACATACTTTGTGTGGATTATTGGAAGTTGAACCAGTTGACAGTTAAGAACTGATATCATTTGATGAGGATTGATGATATATTTGATTAGCTTCGAGGAGCCTGACTGTTCTTGAAGATTGACTTGAGATCCGGTTATCATCTGTTGCATGTTAGACCATCAGATATACCTCTTACAACATTTCAGAGTAGGTATGGTCTATATGAGTATTTTGTTATGTCATTTGGTATCACAAATGCACCGGCAGTTTTCATGAAAGTGATAAACTGAGTGTTCCATTCTTACTTGTATTCTTTTGTGGTAGTCCTCGTGGATGATATCTTGGTGTACTCTCACACTCGACCTGACGATGCCACCCATCTTGAGATCATTTTGAGTACACTAAGAGAGAATCAATTATATGATAAGCTCTCAAAGTTCCAATTTTGGATGAACTTGATTCACTTCTTGGGTCATGTCATCTTAGAGACAGGAGTATCAGTAGACCTAGAGAAAGTAGGAGTAGTAGTTTCCTGGGAGCATCCTAAGAACTTCATTAAGTTACAAAGTTTTTTAGGGCTGTCTGGTTACTAAAGGAGCTTTATACATGACTTTTCATGCTTATAAGCACCACTGACGGGGTTGACTAAGAAGGGTGCAAAGTACTTGTGGATTGAATCCTGCGATTCATCCTTTCAGAAGCTAAAATGGATATTGACTTTAGCATTAATAGTTTATTTTTTAGTGCTAGGAAAAAGTTACACAGCTTACTACAATGCATTAGGTATCAGGCTAGGAGCAGTGCTTATACAAGGGGAAGGTTTCGTTGCATACCGGTCTCAGTAGTTGAGGCCACATGAGAGGAATTAACCAACGCATGATCTTGAGTTGGATGTAGTTGTGCATGTCTTGTTCTATTAGAGATATTATCTTTTGGGAGAATGTTTTGTAGTTTACACTGGCCACAAAAGTGTCAAGTATATTTTTACTCAGCGTGATATAAATTTGAGGCAGTGAAGGTGTGTTCGGTACCTTTAGTCTTTTGACTTTGATCTTGCCTACACACCTGGGAAAGGCAACACAGTGGATGATGAGATGAGTAGGAGGACTTAGATATAGGCAGTTCAGGAGGCCAATAGTGAGTGGCAGCTTATGGCTTTATTCTCAAAGATGCATTTGGAGTTTAATGAAAGACAGGGGAAGACGTTTTTTTCTTCTATATATGTTACCTATACACTTCTAGATCAAGTTTGAAGGAGGAAACTATCAGATTATGAAGTCCTAGTTATATAGGAGAATGTGTTAGGCGGGGACCCTACTCTTGGGAGGACCGAAAGGCGACAATGAGGTCTTGCATTTTCATGGGTGCGTATGGGTGTCAGCATACATACATAAGGATATGTTGTGAGTTTATCTTGCCTCGGCATGGGAATTCCATCCTGGGGTCACCAAGATGTATCAAGATCTACACCATCAGTATTGGTGGCCATGAATATAAAGGTATGTAGTTAGTTTTTTCATGATATGTTCTACCTGTAAAAAGGTGAAGGTGGATCATAGCTACCGGTAGGGATTTTACAGTAGTTACCTATTCTTAAGTGTAAGTGTAATGATTTCACGATGGATTTAATTATAGGTTTAATGAGGTCATCTCAATGGAATGATGTAGTTTGGGTTGTTATCGTCAGACTCACGAAGGTTTCACATTTCATGCTGATCAAGTAAACCTTCAGTTTTAATGAGCTTGGAAAGTTGTACATCCGAGAGATTTTACATTTTCATGGGGTTTCACACTCTATCATTTCATATAGGGATTCCCGATTTACTTATCATGTTTGGAAGAGACTACAGAGGTCTTTAGGTACACAGGTACTTCTGATTACATCTTACCATCCTTAGAAAGATTTCCAGTTTGAGTGCACAATTCAGGTTTTAGAGGAAATGCTTTGAGAATGTGTCCTGGATTTTTGGTGCTCTTGGGAGAGACACATACCCCTGTTAGATTTTTCCTACAAAAACATATTTTATGAAATAATTCAGATGGAACCTTATGAGGCTTTTTACGGTAGGCCATTCTGATCACCCCTATGTTGGTTGGAGGTAGGAGAGGTAGCTATGCTAGAACCTTGTCTTGTCTAGGAGACCACTAAGCAGGTGGAGTTGATTCGGAAGAGGATGGATACTGAACAATATCAGCAGAAAACTTATGTTGATCGACAGAGATGACCTATGGATTTCATGTTCGAATATTAGGTTTGTTTACATGTCACACTGAGGTTGGGACACAGGAGGATTTGGAGGCAGGGGAAGCTTTCACTGAGATATGTCAGGCCATTTGAGGTTTTGGAGAGAGTCGGTTCGATTGCCTATCGATTGAAGCTACCTCATAAGAATCGGTATATGCATGATTTCTTTCATGTTTTTTAGCTACGGCAATACTTTTCAAACTCATCTCATTTTTTTCAACCCTAGGAGGTTGAGTTGGAGGTGTATGCATCCTTTTAAGAGAACCTTATTCGGATTGTGGATCACGGCATGAAGGTTTATTGTGGGCGTTCTATTCCTATGATATAGTGGTATGGAATCATGGACAAGTACATAATAATACTTAGGAGAGGGAGGCCAATTTATGATCACAGTGGCCAGATTTTTTTGAAGTTTCTTCTTCACTACCCTTGGAAGGGAAATTCAAGAATGAATTGCTCTAAGGGGGAAGTTTTTAAGAACCCAGATCTTTACTTCAGGTATGGATCTTTATTTCAAGTTGTTTTTGAGGAAAAAAAGGAAGAAATAGTAATTTTCTAAGTACACCTTGTGTAATTATGAGTACACATCATGTACCTAGGTACCGCGTAGATCCACGTACTTTTCATATAACGACTGAGTACATGGCTGTGTAGGTGAACTGGAAGACCATCGAAAACGGGGGTTGGTTGAGGCTAGTACACGGTGTGTACATTAAATGAACATGTAGTTTACTTTTCTTTTTATTTGATAAATAATTGTGGGGTCACATATCGTCTTTGGAAACCACTTCTTCTCCCCTTAGATCATACAGGAGAGAGATAGAATGTTGAAGAACTTAGAGCTCCTCCCAGTTCTTTTTATGAGCTTCGATTGAGACGTCATCAGTTATGTTGGATTCCTACTGGTGAGTTCTAAATTCCCATATAATCTTTATTCATGATTCCTCCTATCTCGTGAGTTATCAAGAGTTGATTATTTTTAACCTTTTTGTAGATCAACATTGCTATAGGCCGATTCAAGGGTTGACGTTCAAGAGTATCAATCGTGAGACATCGAGGTAGGTGGTTTGTGACTTTAATTGTTAGTATTTGGATTATATATACTAAAAGTGTTGCATACCCACATTTGGGGTATTTCTTGACTGGAAAATTAACCCTATTATTCACATGCTATGGTTTAATTGATTTAAAGGGGTTTGTTTCATATGTGTAAGGTTAGATGCCTTGTTTACGGGACACCCCATGGGTTCATTTCCCTATTTTGATGGTTATGGCCATTTAGACTAGGTTGCCTATGTGTCATGCCTTGTTTCCATGACTTGAGTTGTTTAGGGTGGAGTTTGATCGATTTTATGAAATTCATGTGTTATTATTTTAAATTTTATCCATGTAGTATTTATAGATTACACGTGCTTCCTTGTTATGATATGCACGTTATTATTCCAATGGATTGTGCGAGACTTGGACTAAGAAAATTGTGGGGGGTTCCATGTTTATTACACATGACCGTGAGAGACTTGGTGTAGAATTTGACCCAGGGGTATTGACCGTGATAGATACCTTGGAGATCGTTTATGATTATTTATGCTATGTAGACCCAGGGGGTATTGACCGTGAGAGCTACCCAGAGGTTTTTTATAAGTTATTGATGCCATGTTGACCCTGGGGTATTGATCGTGAGAGATTCCCATATGGTCATTTGTAAATGATTATCACTATGTTAAACCAAAGGGGTAAGACCATGAGATATTTCTCATAGGCTTGTTTATGAATGATTGAATGATTGTGGCGAGTCTGCCAAGCCAAAGCACAAGCTTGGACTCAGACTTAATTGTTTGTTTAGATGGCATTCTGAGACATCTATTTATTACTAATACACAGGGGGATATAGAGCATAGTCTATATCCCTAGATTACATGATTAAACTAATGAATAATAAATGTAAATTAATGTAATTGAAAACTTTAGTATTGTTTACTTTTGAGTATTTCCTAGTTTATTACTTAATTTATGCATATTACCTGCTATATATATTCACTGACAGTTAGGAATAGATCTTTAGGTGGTTTCATACTATGATTTATCTCAAACCCTATTTGGTTCATGATTTTAGACCCAAAATTATTATATTATTTCAATTATAGATAAGGGAAATCACCCTTCTTCATCAGGTACTTGATTGTTATTAGAGCTGGAGAGCATGGGACCAAGATGAGGCTTGTGATGCTGTTGGAATTTACATGCTTTTTAGTACTTTGATTTTTGTATTGTATTTATAGAATTTTGACTTGTTTGGATGCTTTCCTAGATACATGTTACATGCATTATATATATATTCTCTAGTTGTGTTATTACTATCAGTCTTTCATTTTTTACTTTGGTTGTATAGTATTACTACTTCTGCCAATGTTTACTATTTGTTTTTTGCTGTGAATACTCTTCCAATGAGGGAATAGTCTCCTCACTATCATACCTTAGGAATCACTTCATGTTATTAGCCTCTAATGTTTGGGGAAACATGCTTGAGGTCATGTGACCAACTGGGTTCGGGGCACCCTTGGGCGGCACCCAAAATTGGAATGTTACATAATGAATTGTAAATATAAAGATTTTTAAAGTATTAAAAACCATTAAATTATATTTATATATGATTTATATTGTCAAAAAATCCCTATTAAAAGTTTTAATTTGTATATATTATTTTATTTAATATTTTATTCTAAAAATACTCATCTCCTCGAGTATAAATAACCCATTTCCCTTCCCTTAGAAAACCATTTCTGTATCACTTTAAAAAGACACATTTCTACCCAAGTCCTCTATATAAATCTTCTTAGAATACCTAGGTATGTTCTAGAGTAATATATCTCCAAGAATTAAGTGATTTTCAGTGTCATACAAGAGAAGCTACACTGAGGATTAAGTGAGTTTTGATAAACTCTTCTATTTTTTTTCTTCTTCTCTTTATTTTTTCAGCACCCCTTTCAAGAAAAACCTTATAAGATTAATTAGGCAGAAATTTAACACTATATTAATTATTTTAACCTACTTTAAGTATTATATTTATGATATATATAAATTTTAATCGTCTCTTTACCGCTCTTCTGATAATGTCCCATCAAAGGTCGGTTGACCCCCTATGGATACATTGACATGTCAATACTTATAACCATCATAATGGATAGATATTATGAATTATATATAATATATAAACATTTAATTACATGTATTATAATCCTTGATAATTAATTATACTCATGTATAATGACTTTGAACAAAATTAGCAAAATTGAAACAACAACAGGAAAAATTAATGAAAACATGATATCAAAGAAATTCACATTTAATAAATTGTGTTATAAAATAGAATCCAATAATTGTAATGGATAAATAGTGTAAAAAAAGAACATAATTCACATATATAAATATGTTTTCAGGTATCTGATTTTATTATTTAGGAGGTGTAAAAGTGACGAAATCAAGCATGAATTAAGGTAACCGAATTATCGAACCCAACTCCCTTTCTTTGGGTTATACCTATTTCACATCAATTTAAATATGGATATTATTCTAATGTTTTTTAAATATAATTTAACTATTATTCTATTTTATTCAGGGGATATACATGTTTCCACCTTGATTTATAATCCAAAAACAATGATTTTCTGAAAAGACTTTTCTTTCCTAAACAGATCTTTTACTCCACTTGAGTTATTTCTTATTCACTCATGAATGAAGTTGTTTATCCCAAATGTTTTTTCAATTTTTTATTTTGGGATCAAAATTTTATTCCTGAAATTATTCTTGATGAAATTATTATTAAAACCATTCCTTTATTTGGGTTATTTAATGACTATAATTGTTATATATTCTATGTGGAATGGGTGATTATGTAAATATTATGATGTGATAGGTGGGACCGGAATTATATATCCCTCTAATGTATTGGGTAATGTTATGTATCTCATGAGATAATGTGTATTATGGGTAAACATGATGCTATATTTTTTTACAAATATTATGTTATGATTATGAACAGATGTTATGTGTGAACATGATGATAGATTTATTCATAACTATGTGTATTATTTGACAAATATGACATGATGTTTCATTTTTATGCATTTCCACATTCCATGACTTTATCAAATGTTCCCCTTATGATTATTATGATGATTATATTCTTATGATGTGATTATTATTATTATTCTCACCCACGATATATTGATTCATGACCTTAATTCCTCCTCTTACTAGGATTTTAGACCACCCCTTTATTTTATTTATATCCTTAGGTGACAACATGTACTAAGAAGAACATGATATTTTGTAAGGATAAAGAATATGGAATTAAATAAATACTTATGTTTTATTATTTAAAAGTAATTTATGATCCTAATTTTCTCAAGATACTAAACCCTTTGATCCTAGAATGTATAAATATGATGTTTTTTATCTTTAATATGATGTAATAGTCATGAAAGAAAAGTAGGGTGGCTATAGTTGGTATCAAAGGTAAGGTTTAGTTAATTTGGGAATTAATATTAGAAAACCATAGTTAAACCCCTTAGTATAATACTAATTATATGTAAATATCCAATAATCTTTTATTTAGAAAAAGGCTAAACATAGGGATCTTGTAAGAGATGACTTTAGAGTTAATTGTGAAAAAGAATAAATTATTTATTCATGATTTTTTGACATATGTTTTGTTCAAACCTTTTATATTTTAGAAAATGCTGGGAACCAGGAGAAACCAGGACAACAACCCATGTGATTGATAATTCAATGATTGTTCGAATGACATCCCCAATTCCATGGAAGGTGGAGTTCAAAACTTTATGATAATACTTACCCGGATATCTCCGGATATGAACAATAACCTGAACCACATGGAACATACTCCTTTTCCAAAGAAGGATCAACTAGATATTGAGTCTTTTATGAATAAATGACCACCAAGTTTTAGTGTATCTTATGATCCACTTTTCACATAATAGTGGGTTAACTTAATAGAGAAGATATTTTCAATGCTTCATTTTTCTAAGAAGTATAAGTGAATATATCCATATATCATTTAGATGGATAATCTGATAAATGGTTGGAATTGATAAATAACACCAAGATGAAGGATGAAATGGAAGATATGGAGATGTAAGACTTTAATAAATTATTTCTTAACAAGTATTTCTATATAACTCTTCAAATAAATATGGAGATATAATTCATAGAGCTGAAGAATGATTAAGTTGAATATATCATAGATTATGAGGAAAACTTCACAAGGCTTGAAATATATCCTTGGGTTTTTTTATCAACAATGATACAAAATAGATATATTTTTTATTGGTTTAAATCCACACCTTCAAAAGGATCTAGCTATCTGAGACTTTAGGAGTTATGAAGAAGTGGTTCGATGTGCTCTCAAAGTAAAGATGGAGTTTGAAGAATGGTCCCATGGTTATGGATATAAGAATACAAGAATTTATTTTCAATATGGGGAATAAAAAAACGGAGGAAACATAATCCAACAACCCACATGTCAAAAATATGGTATAAAACATCATGGGAATTTCCTCAAAGGAATGGGGAAATACTTCAAGTTATGTATAGATGAACACCAAGATCATGAATGTCAAATAAACATGAAGAATATTTCCAAAAATATAGAGGAAAGGAAGTCACCTCCTAATACACCACCCATAGTTCAATTCTTAAACTATAGGGAGAAAGGGAACTATGTAAGCTAGTTTATTAAAAAATGGGTCCTTGAGGGTAATCAATGTCAACAACCATCAAGGATAAAGGAGAAAGGAAATAATTATTCCATCACTACTCCTCAATTGGAGCATGAAAATGATTTCCTATAAGGTAAAATTATTATTCACTCAATAATGGAAAAGGTTTTATTTGATTCTGATTCTATGCATTCCTTTATATCCTAGAATTTTTCTAGAACAATTCAATCGAATGCCTAATACCTTGAAGCAAAGATATCAATAAAAACACCTAGTGTTGAAATAATTACAACCCAATTTTTGTAATATTCTCCTTTTAGTATATGTGGTAAGATTCTTCAAGTGAATCTCTTAATACTTCCATTGGTGGAATACGATGCTATAATGGGAATGGATTAGATCTATTTATATAGATCAGGCATCAGCTATTGGGAAAAGTAAATCTCTTTTCATATCTCAAACCATTCAATTATACTATAAAAAATAAAGGAATAAAATACCTCAATGGTGTGGGTATTGATACCCTATGAAGAAGCATGTCTTTCCCAAATGATTGATTCAAAGGGATTAACCTAGATAAAATGCCCATTGTTAGGGAATACAGTAGTATATTTTCTGAAGAGTTTCTTGGACTTCCCCTAGATCATGAGATAATGTTCTCAATATATCTTATACCCAGAGCAACTCCTATCTCTAAATTCCCTTACAATATTTCCCCGACTTAATTGGATGAGTTAAAGAAGCATTTGTAATAGAATTTAGATAAAGGGATAATATGAAAAAGTGCATCCACTTGGGGTGAACTAGTGCTTTTTTTAAAGAAAAAGTATGGATTAATGAGGATGTGCAGTGATTACCAGGATCTCAACAAGATCACCATAAAGAACAAGCATACTCTACCAAGGATTGATAATTGTTTTATAAACTATAATAATATCAGTAATTATAAAAGGTGGATATTTTTTCTGGGTATCATCAAATAAGGTTGAAGAATATAGATATTCATAGGACTAATTTCTATGCAAGTTATGGGAACTATGAATTCATAGTGATTCCCTTTATACTTAATAATGCCCCTCTAATATTTATGGATTTGATGAATAGAGTCTTTAATGACTACCTAGAAAATTTTGTGGCAATATTTACCCATGATATTATCATTTAATCCAAGAACAAGGAGGAATATGAAGAGAATATAAGTATTTTCTGAGGCAGTCAAATTTTTGGGTAAAAATTAAATTACGTATAAATATATAATGTATTTATGAAATAATTATGACCCCATAATGATGTAATAAAATAATATAAAAGGTATATTCGAACAAATATATTTTTTTAATTTAAAATAATTTAATTTTATGTTTATTTTATTTATTTTATAAAGTCTTAGTGAATCCTCCAAAACATATAATATATTTTAATATTTTAAAATCATTTTTTTGAAAGTATGACTCACCTCCATATAAGAAAGATAAATATTTTTAATATCTTTATCCTTTATCCTTATAAAATAATTTATACTACTCCCCTTTTCAATAAACCATAGGCAAAAACCATGGGATGGTTTGTGGTTTTGAATATTTTAGTGTAGTGTCCCAAACCAAAATAATAAAGAATTCCCCCACATTTTCTATATAAACCCACCCAAGATACCATTTCTCTTCACTCAAGATCTTTTAATCTCTACCACACTTTTCCCCCTAATCCATTTAGTCTTCCTAATGCACCCCCAATCTCCCAATAATCCTCTCTCAATCCTTTTGGATCACACATCCAAGTAAGGGATCTCCCTCTCTCATTTTTCTTCAAGCACCTCTTTTATATCATGCCTTTTAATTTTCATTTGCCTGATTTGAGATATTTTCTTACATACCTACTTAATATAAATTTTATTTATACATGATGGGATCTTACTTTCACTCTCATTAATCCCCCCTATGATCCTTTAAGCCCACCCGTTACTATGCCAAAATTCCGTAAGGGTTTCTTCCTTCCTCATTTTTGTCTAAGTTTTATTATATTGTTACACCCTTTTATTTTCAATTAAAAATGGTGGGTTATGTTTTCACACCTCCCCAATACTTCCCTTTTTATTTGTAAATGATTAGAGACCCCTTTCTCTCTCATTAATCCCTCCCTTGTACACCTGTTACCATGCCAAAATTCCGTAAGGGATTTCTCTCTTCTCATTTCCATTAAAGAATTTACTTTATATTATACATATAAATTCCATTTCACATATTGGGATATTATGTTCCATGATCCCATTACTTTCTATTTCATGTATAAATTATGAGATACCCCTTTCACTCGCATCAACCCATTTTATGAATTTCTATTTGACGTCGTTACGCTGCCAAAATTGCACCACGATTTTCCATGCCAAAATCATTGTGTAGTGAATACGATACCCATTCCTCTATCAAGGGATTCAACTTTATGAATATATACTTATATAATGGTGAATTATATGTATGAATTCCACATTCCTTGATCATGAAATAAATGATGATGTTGAATGAATCCATGTTATATGATCTATATGGCACACTTAAGCATGAGATTGAAATGATTATGAAGGGTGCGCCCTAATAGTGCTCTAATGCATTGGGTAATATTTAGTATCATGATACATCATGTTGGGATGGTGTTTTACCGGATTATTTTATAGGAATTTTTTCCACCATGTTGGGACAGGGGTTTACCTGATTCTTTTATGTTTATGATGAAGTGTTTTAAGTTGTTGCCACATTTCCATGTTATGATAATCATACTATATCATTCCTTTATGTTCATATTTATCTTCTGCTCCATTGATATTTATATTTCCTAACATGTATTTTATTCTTCATTTTATGCCTTTTTTACTCCCTTATTGGGCTTTATAGCTCACCCTTTTCTTATGTATATCCTCAGGTTATCCCATGAAATGCTAAGTATGAAGGAATGTTGTGGTCGTATAAAATAAGTTTTCAATAAATATGTGTATTTCAAGTTTTTAGTTGTTATGTAATATTCATAATCCCAAAATACACTAGACCTCTTGATATTTTGAGTTATATTAAGTTCATGTTTATGTAATAAATCATGTTTAAATATGAAATAAAGATCAAGGATATTATAGTTGGTTTCAGAGGATAGGTTTAGTTATTTTTTGGATTAGGATTAGAAAACTCTAGTGAAATCCTTAGGGATAAGACTAATTATAATAAAAACATCCCTAAATTTTGGTGAGTATATAGAAAGTATTTTATCAAGAAAAGACATCCCTATCTAGATACGAACAAGTAGAGGTAGCTTTGGCATAGATGTATCTAGGGGTAAAACTCAAAAACACCGATTTAAGCTAGACTCGAACAGGAACGGGTGCATGAAAACGGGCCTTTCTGCACTCTTGGTTTGACACTCCTGGGGGCTATGCTTTGGTAAATTTATAAGCTTAGTATGAACCATTATTAAGGGAATAAAAAATTCCCAATAGAATATACATTAGGAAGTAGATCATGGATAACTTAGATCAAAGCCTAAAAATTCATAAGTTAAGGAGATAAATGTAATTTAAAAGTTATACCTTTTTTTCATTGTATTCCCCTTTATGTGTTTAGTAATTTAAAATACATACCCCTAATTTTCCTTTTATTCTATTCAATGGTCTATAATAGGAGGAATTGGGCTAACAACCAATGCGAAGATCAATGTGATGACTGCTCTAATGAGATGCCCAATCTGATGGGAGTGGGAATCACAAACTTTATCATGATACTCTCTTAGTTTACTCAATTTTTGAATAGAAACTTGGATCGAGATGAATTTACATCCCCCACCCCAAGAAAGAACAAGTCGCAATTTGTTGGGGTGTATGAGGAAAACTTCACCAGACTTGCATGATACACCTCTGGTTTTTTCATCTCCCCCAAATGTAAGGTTTACTGCTTATTTTGTGGTATAAATCCTGGTCTATAGAAAATCTTGGAAATCCATGAATTTGATAGCTATGAAGAAATTGTCTGATGTGCCCTCAAAGTAAATATGGTGATTAGATAATCTCAGGCGTATCATGGGGATAATAAATATAAATTGGAATTGAATTATGGTGGTCCGATGGATAAATCCAATGGTGCTAAGAAATTATAGCACCCTTCTTGTTAAAAGTGAAAAAAGAAGCACCCTAGAAATTTCCTAAAGGGTATGAGGAAATGCTTCAGGTGTAGGAAGGAAGGGAACCTAGCCAGTGATTTTTGGCAAGAAAAACCCGCTGCTGTGATAGAGGAAATGAATGCTCTATTTGATTCTCAATGCATTGTTCATTTATACAACTGTAAGGAACCATGGCACTTTGTGAACCAGTGCCCTAAGCCATGGGTTTTTAGAGGCAACCAACAACCTCCAAGGTAGAAAGGGTGATCTTTTTCCATCATTATCTCCAAAGTGAATCCCGACAATGAAGTGGTGATATGTACGCTAGTTATTCATTCATGAATAGATAACGTACTTTTTTATTCTAGTTCTACACATTCTTTTATATCCCAAAGGTTTATTAGAAAAATCCAAACACCACCACAAAGCATGGAAGTAGAGATATTGGTGAAAATGGAAATGGGGAAATCATAGCATCTCATGCATATGAATCCTCCCCTATCACAATTTGTGGATTGAATTTCCTAGTGAACCTCATCATACTCTATCTGGTAAAGTTTGATGCAATTCTTGGCATGGATTGAATTTCCCTATATAGAGCCAACATAAACTTCTGTGAGAGGGAAATCACTCTTCATATGGTGAATCAACTCCTGATTCTATACAAGTGAAAGGAGGAGGATGAATCTTCTTTAGCATCATTATCTCAAGAATGGATATTACTACCCTCTAAGCATGTGTATCTTTCTTAGATGATTTAGTATAAGGAAAGAACTATCTTCGATGACATGCATATTATGAGGTAATTCACTGATGTGTTTCTCTAGTAATTGTATGGTCTTCCTCTTAGAAGAGATTTTGAATTATTGATTGATCTTATACCTGGGGAATTGCCAATATCCAAGACTCTATATAGTATAGATGGTGTGAAGATTAATGAGCTAAAGAAACAACTGTAGGAGAATCTGGATAAAGGATTTATATGCCCAAGTGCTTCACTATTGGGTGCACCAGTCATCTTTGTCAAGAAGAAGGATGGTTCAATGCACATTTTCATTGATTATCATGAGCTCAAAAAAATAATGATAAATAAAAAGTATCCTTTTCCATGAATTGATGACTTATTCAATTGACTATGTTGAGTACAATACTTCTCCAAGGTGGATCTACAGTCGGGATATTACCAAGTTAGGGTAAAGAAGGAGGATATCCCCAAAACTGATTTTTATACGAGGTACGGGCATTATGAGTTCATAGTGATTACATTTGGACTCACTAATACTCCATAAATCTTCATGGACATGATGAATAGATTCTTTAGAGATTACCTTGACAAATTTTTGGTAGTCTTTATAGATGGTATTCTAATATACTCTAAAACCAAGGAGGAGTATGAGGAGCATCTAATCACTATATTAGAGACCTTGTGAAAGAAGAAGCTATATGAAAAGTATAGAAAGTGTGAGTTATGGTTGAATTAAGTATCATTATTGGGTAATAACATTATAAGCAATGGGATATCTGTGGACCCTTTCAAAACAAAAGAAATTCAGGGATGGAAGAGTCTGACATATGTGACGGATATCCATAGCTTCCTAGGGTTAGTTGGATATTATCGATGATTTGTGAGAAATTTATCATGATTTTCAAACCCTCTTATAAAGATAACTTAGAAGGGAGTCATGTTTTATTGGAATGATGAATTTGAAGAAAGATTTATGGAGTTGAAAAGGAGTTTTATCATTATTCCCATGCTCACACTACCCACAAGTGGAGATCTTTTCATGGTATTCAGTGATGCGTTGAAGAAGGTCCTGGGTTGTGTGTTGATGCAAAATGAAAAAAAAACATTTCCTATGCTTTAAGGTAGTTTAAAGTTCATGAGAAAACTATCCCATTCATGATATGGAGTTATCAGCTATGATCTTTGCATTAAAAATATAGTGGAATTATCACTTTGGGGAGATGTGTGAAATATATACGGATCACAAAATTCTCAAATATATATTCACACATAAAGAGATGAATTTGTGCCAATAAATATGGTTAGAGATCATCAAGAATTATGACTTCTAAATCCATTACCACCCTGGGGAAGTGAACAAGGTGGTAGATGCTCTAAGTAGAAAGGAGTCAACAATTCTATCATTGATGAGAATTGAAAAGGATCCAATCTTCTTATATTTGATAAAGATGGACATGGGAATCATAAATAAGGGAACATAATCAATCCTTTCACAAATGATTGCTCAATTGTCTCTTTTGGAAAGGTTAAAGGATGCTCAAAAAGATGATGTGGTAATTCAAAAGAAAGTGGAAACTATCATAAAAGAGAAATCCTAGGAGTTCAATGTTAATGAAGAAGGAATTGTTAGATTTGGGTCAAGACTATGTGTTCCATCAAATTTGGAGTTAAATAAAGATCTTTTGGATGATACACATAGTTTTAATTTCTCTATTAACCTAGGAAACATGAAGATGTTTCTAGATATTCGGGAGCACTATTGGTGGGATAACATGAAGAAGAAGATTGCTAAATATATATCAAAGTATCTAGTATGTCAGATAGTGAAGGATGAGAGGAATAAGTCTAAGTGGATGATGCAACCATTACCCATACCAACATGTAAATGGGAAAATCACCATGGACTTTGTCACCAGACTTTTGAAGACATCCAATGGAAACAATTCTATCTAGGTTGTTGTGGATCATCTTACAAAGACTGCACACTTTGGTGTAATTTGATTTGATTTCTCACTTGATCAACTGGTATGGATATATATTAGATAATTGGTAAGGTTTCATGGAGTACCACTATCGATTGTGTCCGATCGAGATCCAAGATTCACCTCTAAGTTTTGGAAAAGTCTCCAGTATGATCTAAACATAGATTTGAACATCAGTATGGCTTATCACCGTCAAATTGATGTCCAATCTGAGTATATCATCTAGACACATGAGGAAATGTTTAGATCTTTCTTAATGGACTTAAAAGGTGGATGGTACCAACATCTTCCTTTGGTGGAGTTATCTTACAACAACAGTTTCCACTCAAGCATCCAAATGAATCCTTATGAATCCATTTATGGGAAGAGTTTTAGAACACTGGCATGTTTGGATAAATTTGGAGAATAAAAACTTCTAGGTCCATAAATGCTCGAAGAAATGGTGGAGAATGTTAAGACCATCCAACAGCATATCAAAGATGCCCAGAGTCGAAAAAAGAGAAATAATGACAATCATCGATGATACCTAGAGTTTGGTATTTGAGAAATGGTATTCCTCCACATATCTCCATGTATGAGAGTTATGAGATTTGGGAAGAAGGGAAATCTTAGTCCAAGGTACATCGATGCTTTTGAGATCCTTGATTACATCGGAGTAGTGGTCTATCGACTAGAACTTCCATCGAACTTTTCTCAAGTACATGATGTATTCCATGTATCACTCTTAAGGAAGTACATACCTGACCCATCACATGTACTCAATCTAGAGGTGTTACCATTGGAGAATGACCTCTTCTATGAGGAGAAGCCAGTGAAGATATTAGATTGTAGGGAAAAAGTTCTACGAAATAAGATGATTCCCCTTGTCAAGGTGTTGTGGAAAAACCAAGTTTGAAAAAGCAATGTGGGAACCATAGGAAGTGATGAAGTAGAGTTACCCTCATCTGTTTTAATGTGTGAAAAGGAAATTTCTAGGGTGAAATTTCTTAAGGGGGGAAGGTTGTAATTACCCAAACTGTTATGAATAAAATTCTCTTTATTTTATTTAATTAAATATATTATGGATATAGAAAACACATGCACTCCTTTTGTTTTAATATATCCAATTAGATTTAAATGACAGTTAAGTATTCTTACCATTGATAATATAGTCTTTGAACAGTGATCGCATGACTAGTATAAATATATGGTTTTAACAAATCCTTTTGGCACAAACAAAGGAAGTGGTGGCCTCAACCAGTAGGATCATAACCTATAAAGCCCGTTTATTGGAGCTTCTAAGGGAGATAGAATTTATGGGATTTTCCTTATACTAATCCCAAGTTGATATCTAATAACTTAATCATGATTGAAACCATTTACGGGAGAATTTCAATCTTATTGAGATCACAACCCAAACCATGTTCACCGAATAGCCCCAAGAATGCTCTACCACTGCACACCTTACTCTTAGGGAGTGTGCTGGTGTAATAAATGGATATGTATCAAGACCCTAGAATTATAATTTTTTTGTATAGAATAATTAATATACTTTCATTCTATTATTATTTCTTTGTAAATGGTTTTCTAAAGCACAAATAGTATTTTTGGTTAATGTTCAAATTCAATTAAGGAATATATTTTTATGAATTAACGTATTTTTGAAATAAGTAATATTTTAATAAAATATTATTATTAAATTACATTTATTAAATATTAATGATCGTATAATTTATATGAACTCAAAAGTAACTTTTATTAAGGTTTGAAAACTATTTTTTCCAAAACCCGCAAATTTTCAATAAATGTCAGTTTTTTATTTTAAAAGTGAAAATTCATATATTTAGAAAATTATTTAGATAAAATTAATATTATTTTTGGAATTAAGACATCTAAATTATCCAACAATGAATTTTTAATAATTTTCTGAGATAGTCGAATTTTTGGGTAAAAATTAAATACCATATAAATATATAATGTGTTTTATGACATCATAATGACCTCGTAGTGATGTAATAAAATAATATAAAATATATATTTCTAAAAATATATGTTTTTCCTTTAAAATAATGTAATTTAATGTTTATTTTATTTATTTGATAAAGCCTTAGTGAATCCTCCAAAATATATAATATAATTTAAAATTTTAAAATCATTTCATTGAAAGTATGACTCTCCTCCACATAAGAAAGATTAATATTTTAATATATTCAGCCCTTATCCTTATAAAATAATTTATACCACTCCTTTTTCCAAAAACTATGGGAAAAACCATGATATGGTTTGTGGTTTTGAATATTTTAGTGTGTAGTATCCAAAACCAAAATAATAAAGAATTCCTCCACCTTTCCTATATAAACCCACCCAAGATTCCATTTCTATTCACTCAATCTATTTTAAGCCTAACCAACCTCTTCCCCCTACTCTATGTAGTCCTACCAAGGTTCCCCCAAGCTCCCAAGAAGCCTCTCCCAAGCCTTTGGGATTACACATCCAAGTAAGGGATCTCCCTCTCTCTTTTTTCTTCAAGCACCTCTTTTATGTCATGCCTTTAAATTTTTCATTCTCTTGATTTTTGATATGTTCTTCCATACCTCATTATTATAAATTTTATGTATACATGATGGGAACTTCCTTTCAATCCCATTAAACCCCCCTATGATCCCTTAATCCCACCCATTTATGCCGAAGTTTCATAAGGGTTTCTTCCTTTATCATTTTTGTCCAAGTTTACTTATATTGTTACACCCTTTAATGTTAAATTAAAAATGGTGGGGTATGTTTTTTTACCTTCCCCATACTTCCCTTGTTATGTTTGAATGATGAGAGACCCATTTCTCTCCCATTAATCCCTCTTGTGTACATCTGTTACCATACCGAAATTCGGTAAGGGATTTCTCTCTTCTCAATTCCATTCAAGAATTTCCTTTATATTATGCATCTAAATTCCATTTCACATGTTGGGATATTCTGTTCCATGATCACCTTACTATCCATTTCATGTATAAATTATGAGATATCTCTTTTTCTCTCATAAACCCATTTTATAAATTTCTATTTGACGTCATTACGCTGCTGAAATTGCACCATGATTTTCCATACCAAAATCATCGTGTAGTGGATACCATACCCATTCCTCTATCAATGGTATTCACCTTTATGCACATATACTTATCGAATGGTGAATTATATGTATTAATTATACATTCCTTAATTGTGGAATAAATGATGATGTTGAATTAATCCCTGGTATATGATCTATATGCTACACTTAAGCATGTGATTAAAATGATTATGAAGGGTTCACCCTGATAGCGCTCCAATGAATTAGATAATGTTTAGTATTATGATACGTCATGTTGGGATAGGGGTTTACCTGATTTATTTATAGAACTTTTTTCATCATGTTGGGATAGGGGTTTACCTGATTCCTTTATATTTATGATGCAGTGTTTTAAGTTGTTTCCACATTTCCATATTATGATAATCATGTTATATCATGCCTTTATGTTCATGTTTCTATTATGCTCCATTGATATTGCTATTTCTTAACATGTATTTTATTCTTCATTTTATGCCTTATTTACTCCCTTAATGGGATTTATAGTTCACCCTTTTCTTATGTATGTCCTCAGGTTATCCCATGCAATTCTAAGTACGAAGGAATATTGTAGTCATGTAAAAGATGTTTTCAATACATACCAATCTATTTTTTTTCATTTTCCATAAGCCGGTTAGAGGGAACCGATACCCCAACCCGGTTTGAGGAAAACCGGGAACCTCACAACTATTCCAGACGATTCAACCGATTTCAAATTCAAAATTCAAACATAAACAGGATTCAACGCGCGCAGTCGCCTCGAGCCACGAGCCACGTGACCCGCCTCGTGCCACGATCCATCATCACGTGTCAGACTCCGCGCAGACGCCTCGAAACACGCCCCATCATGTCGCCGGCAGGTCATGCCAGACCGACCACCGTCGTTCACCGGCGACAGAAAAACCTTATGAAAATATGAATACATCATATAAAAGAATTAAATGAATTCAATTACAATAATATTTAAAGGAATTAAATTGCAACAATACAATGGAATAAAATAACAAATCTCTACCTTGAAATTAAATACATTTAAGAATGGTGTCCTCACAACCTAAGTTAAGGAATTAAGACTAAATTCATTAATTTAAAATAGTGAAAAAATTTAGACAATGGCATGGCCTTAGTCAAACTATCGATCAGATTGTCCCCCATGAGTATCTTAGTGACACTCATTGTCCTAGATTCTATAAAATTCCTAACAAAATGAAGTCTAATGTAAATGTTTTTCGATCTACCAAGGAATACATAGTTCTTAGACATATGAAATACATATTGGCTATTACAGTGGACTATTATACTATCAGCACATAAAGACAACTTAGAAAGAAAAATTTTCAACCATATAGGCTCTTTAATCGATTATTTCAAGTCTATATACTCTACCTTAGCAGTGGAGAGAGAAACTAATGATTTCATATTTCATTTCCAGGAGATTGTTCCTCCATATGCAGGAAACACATAACTAGTGAGTTATTTTCCAGTGTCAATATTTTCAGCATAATCAGAGTCAACAAAACCATCAATGTCATCACTATAACTATTATTTAAGACACAGTGAATGCACAATTTATCAGACATAAAAACATACTTGAGGAGACACTTCAAGGAATTCCAATGAGGATTACCAGGTTTCCCTATAAACCTGCTCAAAGTACAAACACCAAATGCTATATCTGACCTATAATAGACCATAGCATACATATGAATTCCTACTACATTATCATATATATTCTTATTCGTGAAGGTATCCTCATCATCATTTCTAGGGGATTTTTTCAAATACAATTTAAAATTTTATCCTAAAGGAATACTAACCGGTTTAATGTGCTCAAATAGATACCTTTTTAATACCTTATTAACATAAGAAAACTGAGATAAGTGCAAGGATTGATCCTTCTTATCTCTAATTATTTCCATACCCAAGATCTGATTAGCATATCCTAAGTCTTTCATTTCAAATATGGAGTTAAATTTGTTAATGATATAATTTATAATCCTCGTGTTTTTTACAGATTAAAAGCATGTCATCAACATATAATAATTGGTAAATAAATTCATGTTTAACGGTTTTATAGTATACACATGCATCAAAATTACTTCTGGAAAAATGATTTTCAATCATAAAAGAATCAAAAAAATTATGCCATTTCCTGGAAGATTTTTTAATCCCATACAAATACTTCTTAAGATAGTAAAATTGATTGGGTTTTAACATAATTAAAAATCCTTCAGGAGGATTCATATAAATTGTTTCATCAATGTTACCATGCAAAAAAAGAAGTTTTTACATCAAATTGTTCAATATAAAAATCAAATTTGGAAGTAAAATCATGAATAATTCTTATAGATGAATGTTTAAAAACTGGGAAGAATACCTCACTATAATCAATACCTTTACATTGAAGAAACCCTTTAGAAACCATTCAGAATTTGAATTTGATTTTAGTTTCTCCAACATTGTTTTCCTTTTTCTTGTATATCCATTTAGAACCTATAATATTCTGGTTATTAGGTTTGTAAACAACAACCCAAGTGTTGTTCTTAAGGAGTTAATTCATCTCTTATTACATAGAACCTAGCCACTTAGTGGCTTCTTCAGAATCGATGGATTTCTTATAAGTTTGAGGTTCATCATTAAACAAATCATGAGAAAAATTAGATACATAGGCAATAATATTATCCAGATTAAAGAGGGATGGAGAACTAATTACTCTTCTCTCTTTGTCTTAGATGAGTTGATAATTTCTGAGATTATCTGGTTCTTCTATTTCAGGTTCAGAATCCAAATCAGATTCGAACTCACCTTTAGTCTGATTAATGGGAGGAGTAGAACCAATCCCGAATTGGGATAGGGACTAGTCTTTAGATTCTAAAGGAACATCAACACCAATAGGTGTTGGGGCTCAGGAGAATTCTCCATTGTTATCAAATGGATCTACTGATTCAGTTCCCTTATCATTGGAGATACCAGACACATGAAACAAAACATCTCGATTGACTATACACTTTTGATAACCTAGTTTATCTATCCATAGACGATACCCCTTAACACCCTCTGGATAACCCACGAATATACACTTTACATCCCTAGGAGCTAGCTTATCTATACAGGTGTGAGCATAAGTTATGGATCCAAATATCCTAAGGTGTGAAATAATTGGGGTGAAACTTTTTAGAGTTCTTCAGGTTTCTTAAAATAATTAGAAAAGGATGAGAAAAAATTAATTAGGTAGACTGTTATTGATGCAACCTTTTCCCAAAAGGACCAGGGGAGTTTGGAGTGGGGGAGCATGCACCTAACCCACACAAGAACAGTCTTGTTCATCCTCTCTACTAGTCCATTCTATTGTGGTGTTTCCACAATAGACTGGTATTTTTTGATTCCCTCATATTCACATAATTCAATAAATTCAGTGGATAGATATTCTAAACTGTTATTAGTTCTTAAGGCTTTTAGTTTCTTACCAGATTCACTTTCTACCCCATCTTTCCATTTCTTAAAAGTATATCAAACTTATGTTTAAGTATATGAATCCATAATTTCCTAGAGTAGTCATCAATAAAGGATATGAAGTACATACCTCCACCATGGTAGGTGAATCTATAAGGACCCCAGAGATCAGAGTGAACACACTCAATGGGTTCTTTTCCCATATACATTGAATACTACTAAAGCTAACTCGTTTGGATTTTCCATATACACAGTCAGAATGGCCCGAAGGCCTTCATTTTTTTTTGATAATCCACCTTTCAAGGGGTGAGGTGGAACGTTTATAAGACCCAAAGGCTTAGAGACAATTACATGACCCGTAGGTCTTAGAGGGAATCACCCAGACAAGACAACTTGGAACTTCTCCTCCCCAGTATATGTCATGATATCAGCACTCCACCTTCGCAGGGATGGTCGGATAGTTGTCATATGCAAAGTTGCACAGGCCCGACACCGATGGAAAAGTCATACCCTCTCATTCTTCCATTTACGGTTAGCTCTACTCTAGTGAATGTGTATGCCCTGAATCCTCATTTGAAGCATTTATCCATTATAGTCTAACTTGTACATCTGCATTCATGTGGCCTGAAAGCCTTGGGGTGGCCCTAAGGCCATAAGGCGGCCTGAAGACCTTGAGAAACAACTGGTTCGAAGGCCTTGGGTGGCCCAAAAACCTTGCAAAACCCGAGGACCAAACAGGTGGCCCAGAGGCCCAGATGGATGAATAGTTCTGTCTACTACAGTACCGAACAGTACCTGCTACAGTGCTGCTACAGTAACCAAGAAATACGCCTCCACCTGGATTTGATCTCGGGTCTCTTGGATGCACCTGTCGAGTCCTCACCAACCGGGCTAAGGCTCATGTGCTCCATATACACAATCTTCATAGAAAGGAAGACTACCAAGAGTGATATTACTTAAAATCCCCTATTTTTAAAGTTTATTATGGCCATTAACACTAATGTTCCCTAACCTCCTTTGACACTAATGTTCCCAAACCTTCTATGCCAAAGGTTGGTTGTATCAAGTTTTGAATTGCAAGAGGTGTTTAATTGACTTCTATAAACTTTTCTATATAACACATAAACACCATTTTGACGGTTTCCTTTCATGACAGTGAGGGATCCTCAGGAAACCTTGAGACTGCCAAGTAGGCTCTGATACCACTTGTTAGGGTTAGTCGTTAAACCCTTTGAACATCCAGGACCCAATGAAGCGTATTTCAAGGTTATAGATTCGATATATTCAATTAAATAATTTGTAACAAAGAAACGGAACAAATATCTTTTTCAATCAAGCTATTATAAAAATGAAAGAAGAAATAACAGAAAGGAAATAACACCAGATATAACGTGCTTTGGATCAACGTGATCCTACGTGCACGGTGAGAAAACCACCCAGGACAATCATTTATTACTAATAAAAAGGCAAGCAAAGAAATACAGACTTTGAGAATCAAGAAGAAAACACCAAAGAAACTATCTGACGAGGTCAGCCCTGTTGAACTAGGTGGCAGTGATCAAACTCATCACGTAGAGTCAATACCATCCACTCATGGACGAACACATGCACACTCAAAAAAAGATACAGATTTATTCATGATAGAAATAAATAAATCACTACAGAGCCAATATTCTAAACTGAAACCTGGTTATGATGAAAGAAAGTTGAGATCTGAAACCTATCTAATGTGTAGTCGCCCTGAACCCAAGATCGAGTCGATCTCCACTGAATCTCCACCAGAGTGGTACTCTGGTTTCAGGAGGCGGCATGAGTTCGATAGAGGGGAGTGCGGGTGGCCTGAACACCTTAGTTTCTATTCTTCTTCCTTCGAGACCCTTTGCACAACAAAGAAAATCTGACTGGGAGCTCTCTTGTCAGACCAAAAACAAAACCCTCAGAGATGAAAATGAAATTCGAGATCTACTTCGAATCAAGCTGCACAAACAAAGAAATGATCGCCTGCCAGTAGAGTGTCAAGTAGCATAGGCAAGACCGTGGGATGAACGTCACATGAATGGTGGAGAAAACAGAGGTGGTTCACCTAAAAAAAGGCGGAACAACACATGGGACTGGTAGCGCCTCAGGACTGGCACAATGGAGGCATCCCAGATCAAGGTTGAGCCTAACAAACACAATTGGGAGGATCCACCAACGTTTGATCGCCCTTGATCAATAGTCCAAAATGCAACCACGATATAGGTAGGGAAACAACATATATTCCCAGTAAACAAAAATATAATCGGCTAAATTGAACAATCCCATGCAAGGATTACACTCCCCATGCATACAGATAACCCTTAAGCAAGTATGAAGACATCATATAAAAGAATTAAAGAAATTCAATTGCAATAAGATTTAAAGGGATTAAATTGAAAAAATACAGGGGCATAAAACAGCAATTTTACTATTGAGGATCGGGCTTGTCAGTTCAATTAAATCTGCATCTCGCATGGTCTATCCCGTGGGTTGGCCCGGCCCAGTCTGTTAATACCTCTATTTAGAGGTCAATATAGTTACAATAAAAAGAAAATTGGAACGTAAATGGATCATGATTGATATTTTTAACCATATCTAGGTCACTTAGGTGAATATATAATTTTTAGGAATTTTAAAACATTTTATAAAATATTGTTTATTATAAAATATCATTATCATCATTTTTTGAAGTACATGAAATATTATAATATATTATGTGTCTAACTCATGTCAAATGGTTCCAAAACAACATGAATTCGAAGATAAGGAGGATATGGTCTTAATATAATTATCCAATCAAAATTTGACAGATTTTGATATCATTTTAAACCTTATCATTTTGGTTTAACCAATTGGTTAACTAGTTTTAACCTTAACTGTTGTATTGATTTTTCAATATTAAAGGGTAATAATTTTAATTATGAGGTGACAATTGGCTCATAAATGGTCAATTTATGACATTGTCGACCATTTATCAGCCTAATTGTCCCATTGTGTGATTTTTATGACTTTTAAATAATTTAATAAAATATTATTTATCATAAAATATCATTAATGACATTTTTGATGATATTTTTTAATTTGACTTTGAAAACAACATGACATCAAATGAATTTGAATTTAATTTGTTCACACGTCTCTAACATGTTATATTTATCTAAAAAATTAATGAAACATAATAATTCATTGAAATTATATTACTTTTAATATTTTTAGAATCATTTATTTTATTTTTCTATAATTGAATAAATATCATGTCGTTGTTGTGTAATCATTTAAGATAATTATTTTATCGCTAAAAATTAGAAATAAATTACCGTGATAAAAACAAATCATTTTTCTTTCAAAAAATAATTTATAACCGAACATAAGTTGTTTTTATCCATGTCAAAAAATATTATAGAGATTAAAAGTTATAAATCGACATTTTTGACTTTATGTTTTACTTAAATGCAATAAAGGTCAAAATCAAAGAAATGTGACACCAAGTTGTCATATTTTTTAAACTTCGATGGATATAGTCGAACTTTATTCATCCAATAGGATAAAGATAGGTGTTAGAGTCATTTTTTAATTATTATAAAATTATTTTTAACTTTAATTATTCAATTTACCCTTATCATAGTGACAAAAATTTACTAACGTTACTATTTATAATGATCAAAAATAAAAATGGAAATATTCACCAAATATGTATCTCCTCATTGCAAATATGAAATACATTTTTTAAGATTCAATTTAAAAAGTGATATAATTTAATTTAAAATTAAACTCACAAAACAGGCTGAAAAACAACTTTTAAAAAAATTATTTCTGAGAGAAAAATGTTTTTATCCGTATTTTTTTCATAAATAAAAATAGATTTATTTTAGTAATATTTTATTTCTCATTTATTTTGGTTTTTCACCATATCTGTCGGCGACCTGCGTGTGAACCACACGTTATTATATACATTTCGAATAATTAATAATAAAAATATCGACTGTGTTTGATACACACAAAAAATATAAAAAGATGGCAGCGGCAGCGGACGGCCATCCCACACTCCACATGGCTTCGCCGCTGCTGAAGGTGAAGGTGGTGGAGCAATGGTGGGTCCGGCCGTCACCGGAAGATGCCTCTACGCCGCCGTCAAATCACCAGCCCCTCACCTTCTTCGACATCCCATGGCTCCTCGCCTCGCCGGCGCACCCTCTCTTCTTCTACCCTCGACTCCCCCCATCCGCCCTCTTCCTCCTCCGCCGCTCCCTCTCCCTCACCCTCCACCACTACCGCCCCCTCGCCGGAAACCTCCTCACCCCGCCCAACCCCTATGCCCCCTCCTTGCTCTCCGCCGATGGAGACTCCGTCGTCGTCACCATCGCGGAGGCCGACGGAGACTTCCATCGCCTCTCCGCCCACGACCCCAAGGATGTCGGCGACTTCCGCTCCCTCGCCCCTCCATTCCCCGCCTCCGATGGCCGGAATTCTCACCCTCTGTTCGCCGTGCATATCTCGTTTTTTCCGTGCTCCACCGGGGCCTGCATTGGGCTCGCTTTCTGGCACGCCGCCGGCGACCAGAGGACGTTCAACCATTTCATGAAGTCGTGGGCCGCCACTTGCAGGGGCGATTCGCCGCCTAAAACGCTGCCGTTTTATGACCGCAGCGTCATCCCCGATCCCCTTGGTCTCAAAGCCCGCCTCCTGGACCACTGGCGGATGAGGACCCAACATCGGGAACTAGAATCTGAAAGGCGCATGGAGGATCCGGGGCTCCGGATGGTTCGGGCGACGTTCGTGGTGAGCCCCGGCCACATGGACCGCATCAAGCGGTGGATCACGACCCGGTACGAGGAGATGACCCGCTCCTCCCCAACACGGTTGCTGTTGTCTCCGTACGTCCTGACCTGCTCGTGGGTCTGGGCGTGCATGTGCGCGTGCCAGGCGGAGGAGGCCGGGGACCGGATCCATTTCCGGTTCATCGCCGGCGGGATTTCCAGGCTGGAGCAGCCGATCCCGGCGACGTATTTCGGGAACTTCGTGGCGTTCGGGCAGGCGGCGGCGGCGGGGAGGGAGCTGCGGGGGCGGGACGGAATGGTGACGGCGACGGAGGTGATCGGGGACGCGATCAGGGGGCTGGACGGGGGAGTAGTGGGCGGGGCGGAGGGGTGGCTGCGGGAATGGGAGTGGGAGGGGGTGGCGGTGTTCGGGTCGCCGAAGGTGGATCTTTACGAGACGGATTTTGGGTGGGGGAGACCCGGGAAGGTGGAGGATGCGGCGGTGGATCGGGAGGGGAGGGTGTGGCTGTGCGAGATCCGGGAGGTGAAGGGTGGGACGAAGGTGGGGCTCGTGCTCCCCGAACCCGCAATGGATGCCTTCCGCGACAAGTTTGAATATTTTTTTCGAGGAACCGGATAAATGGTATAATTTTATTTTAATATATTTATTGTAATTATTTACTTATAAATATATTTTAATATAAACATATAACTATTTATATATTGTTATGAAATTGATCGAACGTCGATTGAAACCATGAAGCATTTCGAAACCGGAAATATAAGATCGATCGTAGGCGAAGCGCATTGTTGAGAAAGCGGATGTCGTATTTTCATATGACGATGATAACAACAAATGGAAATACAAATAAAAAAGAAATACAAAAGTAAAGAACACAATGCAGAGCCCAAAGTTCATCACATTTTATTAAAATATCACCATATTTATAGAGTACATGAGTTCTGATCCAACGGTTCAAATTAATCCCTATAATATTTAATCCGATGACTAGAATACCAATGGATTGAGAATATTTAAGGTTGGTCATTAAGAGGGGAATTAATTGGGAATTGAGGAGTCATCATTATTTTCATAATTATGACATCCATTAATAACATTTCATAACATATGTAAGTAAATAAGGAAATAATAATATATCAATTTTAATATATATTAATAGACAAAAAAATCGGTTTTTATAATGGATGAGCCAGCTTTTTTATTATTATTGTTGGGATTTATAATGGATGATCCCCCTTATAAATAAACCATAAAGGTCATGTCACCCTTCCTTATTCCTCAAACTCTCTCGAAAAATGACCAATATAGGTTTTTTTGTGCAATCCTTTGAATGAATTGACTTAAAAAATTGAAGATGTGTAATTTGAAACATAATTTTAAGGATTTTCTCACTGCACGTATATCCGTTTGTTGTGTTTTTTTATCAATTTCTCATAATACATCTATCATTTATAAATACACACACAAAATCATAGAGACTGTTTATTGTCGCTCCTCTCTATTCTTCAATATTGAATGTGTGTATATGTATATATAGTTTTATATATGCATATGTGTGTGTGTCTCTCTCTATATATATATATATATATACACATGACTATATGTATTTATATATGTGAACGTGTATATAATTGTGTGTGTTTAATTTGTTTTTATGTATATATGTGTGTTTACATTTACACGCACAAGCACACACAATTATAAGTATATTATTTAAATTTATATATATTATTTTGTATATTTTATATATGCATGTATTATAATTTATAAGAATATTCGTTAAATTTATATTTTATACTTTAAAATTTACAATTTATGTGTCTGGGTGTGTTAAATTTGTTTTCATGTATATATGTGTCTCTGTGTATGTATTTATATTTACACTCACAAACTCATGCATACACATAATTATATATTTACAAAGAAATGTTTAATTGGTTGATATATTTTTGTATATATGTATATTTAAAATAATTTTATTGTATGGATCAATTTAGCAATGTATTATAAAATGTGAACGTTGTATTTATTCTTTTGTATACTTTATATATATGTATGTATTATAATTTATAAGTATATTTTTTAGATTTATACTTTATAAAATTTACATATATAAAAAATAATGCATTTTTTTAGCCAAAGATTGAACTCCTATTAAAAGAGAAAAAGGTTAGAAAAAACAAAAGAGGATAACCTGAGGAAAAATCCAACCAGACACGAGGAAAATATGAGACTCCTGGTAGAAAAATGGTGGGCCACCGTGTCCCTCCCTTTTGGTGAAGTAGGAGAAAGTCAAGAAATTGCGCTACACACTACTACAAAACAGGGTTTTATCAGCGCTAAAAAAAGCCTTTATTAATGCTAAAAAATACAAATGATCGAGGTGCAATTTAAAAAGGGTTATTTTTATCAGCACTAAAAAGCGTTGATAAAAGTCAAAAAATAAAAAAATAAAAAAATCTGTAAATCGGAGGGTAGACCCACCCCCTTTTAACATCACTTGATCCCCTCTTTCATATATTTATATTTTAAGTAAAATGGATATTAGTTTTTATTTAGATAAGGCTTATATATTGAGAAATATATTTTATATGTAAATATGTTTAATTATTTATTTATAAAATTAATTTTTTATGTGTGAATATATAAAAAATATGAATATATTGTTATATATTTGATTATAAATAACAGTACATTGTGAAAAACGATAACATTTCAAAGTCATAATATCAATATGAATATAATCCCTGAGAATAAATTCAGTACCCATTGAAAAAGGGAAAAAAGACCCCATTAAATGTGGTTGAAATTCCATCGAATGTTAAAAAATTGGGGTATCCCAACTAAAAACTCAATTTTGGAGGCCTTCTGCGCCTTTTTTGGCCTCGAAAAACGTGACACATGACTCTCTTTAATTATTTGTGCGTAAAGCTCATCGCAGACTTCAATTTGATATGTGGTAGAGTTCAAATGAACACTTAGATCAAAAGTAAAGGTTGTTTGAAGTTTGAGTTACATTTTCAACTTATTTTAAATCTTTTATTAATTTTTAAATTTTTTTGTCTTCAAATTGTTATTAAATGATTATTACTCGATAATAATTAGCAAATTATTAATTAATAAAATTTTTTAAAATATTGTATAAGTCATTTTCACTAAATATCTTATATATTAACTGTAAATATCTATTTATACTTATCTAAAACATATTTAAAAAATATATATTATATTTATATCAATATCAATATATTAATATATTAATATATTTTTTTAATTGTTTTTTTTGAAATATACCTTTTATCAATGTTAGTAAAAAATGATGATAAAAACTCTCATTTATCAGCGCTACTAAAAAAGATTATAAAGGGGTCCCATTAAGAGCGCTAAAAAACACTGATAGAGGAGGTACCTTTATCAATGCTAAAAAAACGCTGATTAAGAGGTACTTTTAACAACAAATTTTTAGCGCAGTTCAAAGTACCCTTTATCAATGTTTTTTAGTGCTGATAAAAGTACCCCTTTATCAGCACTTTTTTTAGTGCTATTAAAGGATGGCGCTACAGAAACCTTTTTTTGTGGTAGTGGCAGCAACCAGATCTTCAAGATAAGGAACCCAAACAGTTGTAGAAAGACATCTGAGGCTGAGACTGCGTGAATGATTAAGAGACTATCTGATTCCAGCACAACGAAGTCCCTACCTTGATCCAAGCCAAGTTCCATACCAAGGATTATCGCCCGCGCTTCTACAGTTGCAGCTATGAACGACGCCTTGAGAGTGGATTGGCTGGCCGCTATGATACTTCTGACTGAGTCACGAGCAACACACCAAAACCAATGAGGTCTCTGTCTGAGGGAGATGCATGATTTTCAAGGTACCTGAAGGAGGGGGGCACCAAGTGCAGTGGTCACGCGTGGGAGCAAGGCCTTCAAGCTGGCATTCACATGTTTCCATGAGGATAACTAGTGGGTTGCATGGATGATCTAGGTGGAAGGTGGTTTGTGGATCTGGTTAAAGGAAATTTCGTTCCTCCTAACCCATATGATCCATGTAGCAGTGCACATAAATGGAAGATCGATGGTGGCATAGTGAGAATCTCATTCAGAGAGAAGAGCAGTAAAGTTGGAAGATGAGCCCAGGATGTGTTCTGTAGAAGGGCTGATGGCACGCCACACTTCCCTGGTGTCGGGACAGTGAAAGATCCCATGCATGGATGATTTAGGTGTTAACAAGTAGATTGGACAATTTGGATTATTCGTTGCATGACGACAGGTGAGGAACTCCAACGAGGGAAGGATCCCAATGCATGTCTACCATCAGAAGTACCACGCTTTGGGTGGGATCAGGAGACGCCATATAGTTTTCCAGAGATCACTTTCGTCTATGGTTGGCACACTGGTATCCAACGCATAAGTCGATTTCACTGAAAAGGTGCTGGTGGATTCTCTGCTCCAGCACATGCGATCCTGGTTCATACCTCTCACAAGAGGGATACTCAAAATTATTTTCCCCTCCCTTTCATTGAACTAAGAGGAGAGCTTATCCATGCACCTGTTGGGTCAGAAACAGATTGGTTTCAAATATAATCTTAGTTGCGACAACAACAATTTGTGAGAATCGCCAATGTAAACGAAGCACCAAACCAAACAGCAGAATAATAAATGTGGACACAAATTTTAACGTGGAAAAACCCTCCTTTCGAAAGATTAAAAACCACAGGGCAACTCCGAGAAAATTCACTATGAGAGTACAAAAATCCAATATAAACCCGAAACTTGAATTGCAAATACAGTATAAAAACCTGTGCGAAAAACCACACCCTAATATGCCTTCGTCGCCTCTCTGATAATAGTACCGTGACAATACGTCACCCTTCGGAGATCAAAATCAAACTTGCGGAGTCGTTGCAGCACCTCATTGCACAACCTGATTTGCCGCTGCTCGCTGCCGCCCACGCCCTAGAAAACAGTCACTCAAGTATCTGCTCTCCTTGGGTTGTCGAGCACCACCAAATTGTCACCTTCCTTGATTCGCTGCTCCCCCTTTAATAGGATCCACTGTTTCCTTTTTCAAATACAGATAAGATATGAAAATATAATATCTTAAATCTTCAAATCACCATGTATCTCCCATGTTAATATTTAAACACTTATCTCATCTAAACAGATAAGATATATCTCCCCATGAGATACACATGCAGCCTTATCTGTGTGATATGATAAAAGATATCTAATATTCAAAAACATATCTCAAATCTGGAAACACCAAGATGCGGTCTGAACCCTAACAATCTCCCCCTTCATCCCATCAAAGAAAGAGATCGCATCCAACAAACTCAGTTGGAAAGAAAACCGGCTGGTATCGCACCAACTGCCATCCTATGCAGAAAATATGACATCCCTCTTTTGCATCTTTGACGGAAACCTGAAAGCTCTCCTGCAAAAGAAATCCAAATGCCGAAGTCTTCTTCATACTTATGTCTGCATCACTAATATCAGAATCAACAATATCTGGCTCCCCCGTAACTGTGATCGCCACATAATCTGGAGCACCTGTAGGAATTACTTTCTCCCTCTGCTCAACATCCTTCGAGCAGTCAAAAACACTCAGTGCATCACCTCAATCTTTGATTTCCATTCTTTCTTCAATAGTGGCACTCTCTGAAGAAAAAGAATCAGGTGTAAGATCTGAAACACCTGTCATGACATGCTTCGGCTTCCAAACCTTCTTAAACTTATTCGACGGTCTTCGACTCATGCACGACGATCGCCACTGCCACAAATCTGACGAAGTTCTCTTGGAAACTAGATTTGTCACATTACCGCATGCCATTACATCTGTCCTATAAAGCATGTCATCCATTTTTTCGCACGCATAAACCATCGATCCTCTGGACCAAGTCCATCTTCCACTGCCAAACGAACTCCTGAATCCATCAGTATCAAGAGCACTAGCAGATAACAAATTATGGCGAATACCTGGCACATGTCGCACATCCTTAAATGTCAGTGTACAACCTGCATTCGTAGTGATACGAATATCACCAACACCAATGACATCAGCAGATCTCCATTTCCCATCTTCAATCTACCAAAGTCACCTTCTTCATATGAAGAAAATATCCCCTTCTTTGGTGAAATATGGTATGATGCTGCTGAATCAACCACCCATTCGGTGTACAAATCTGACCTGCGATAATCAATGCCAACTGAAAGTAAATCACCCTCACCCTGAACAAGACTTACGTCGGTATCCTCAGAATTGGTGTCGTGCGTCTTCTTTTCCTTCTTAAGCTTTTTCAATTCATAGCAGCGTCTCTGCACATGACCCTCCTTGTTGAAAAAGAAGCATTTGACCTTTCTTCTTGTCTTTGACCGACCTCTTTGACTACCGCGTCCATCTGCCACAGCTAGAGTACCACCATTACCTGAAGATTCATCATCATTGGTCTTTCGTCGAGTCTCGTTCATCAACAACGATGAAATCACATCATCCAACTTCAGTGTGTCTTTCCTAAACAGCAATGTGGTGACAAGATTATCAAATGAATCAGGCAACGAACCCAAAAGAAGCAAAGCTTTGTCTTTTTCTTCCATTTCAACAGGTACCGCGTTACCTTTATCATCAATCTTGACCGCCACCGAGGATAGCTCCGTCAGAAGTTTGGTGAACTCGTCCAGATGGTTACCTAAATCTCCATTCTCTGGCATTCGCAAACGATACAACCGTTTCTTCAAATATAAACGATTTGTGAGGGATTTTGATTTATACCTTCTTTCATGCTTCACCCAGATCTCCTCAGGATTTGTCAGATTCATCACTTCCCGCAGTGTATTATCACCCAAATACATCTGAATCGGGCTTGTTTCCAACTCTCGCATATCCTACCAATCATCATCACTCATCGTCTCAGACTTCTTTGATTTTTTCTTCAACGCCTTCGCTGTCTTCTCACGGACCAAAATATTTTTAACTCTTTGCTGCCAAAGTGTAAAATCATTTTGCCCGTTGAACAGTTCAATGTGAGCAGAAATCCCACGGTGTAAATCCCCCATATTAATCAGAAAGAAAACACGGATAACCTCCTCTGATACCAGATGTTGGGTTGGAAACATATTGGTTTCAAATATAGACTTAGTTGCGACAACAACAATTTGTGAGAATCGTCAATGTAAACGAAGCGCCAAACCAAACAGTAGAATAACAAATGTGGACACAAATTTTAACGTGGAAAAACCCTCCTTTCGAAGGATTAAAAACCACGGGGAAACTCCGAGAAAATTCACTATGAATCAGAGAGTACAAAAATCCAAGTTAAACCCGAAACTTGAATCGCAAATACAGCATAAAAACCTATGCAAAAAACCACACCCTGATATGCCTTCATCGCCTCTCTGATAATAGTCCCATGACAATACGTCACCCTTCGGAGATCAAAATCGAACTTGCGGCGTCGTTGCAGCACCTCATTGCACAACCTGATTTTCCACTGCTCGCTGCCGCCCACTCCCTAGAAAACAGTCACTCAAGTATCTGCTCTCCTTGGGTTGTCGAGCACCACCAAATTCTCACCTTCCTTGATTCACTGCTCCCCCTTTAATAGGATCTACTGTTTCCTTTTTCAAATACAGATAAGATATGAAAATATAATATCTTAAATCTTCAAATCACCATGTATCTGCCATGTTAAGATTTAAACACTTATCTCATCTAAACAGATAAGATATATCTCCCCATGAGATACACATGCAGCCTTATCTGTGTGATATGATAAAAGATATCTAATATTCAAAAACATATCTCAAATCTGGAAACACCAAGATGCGGGCTGAACCCTACCAGCACCAACCATTTTCGATCTCATTGAAGAGAGTGTGAACCTTTTCCTCTTTAAGGCCTTCAGGGGGGACGACGAGGCAAAACACCCCTCCTCATCGACCAACCACAGATCTTTCCAGATTTTGACAGAAGCACCGTTTCCAGTTCTCCAAGATATTCCCCTCAGAAGGGTCTCACGTGAACCCCATAGGACACACTAGAAGAAGCTGGGGTGGGGGCCAAGAGAGCTCCTACAAATCTCAGTATTGAGGAAGTATTTCGTGATAATAACCTTTGCATAGAGGGAATCAGGTTGCTGGATAAAATTTCTTCCATCTTTGGAAAGGAGCGTGTCATTAAAGAGATGAAGATCCCTGAACCCCGTACCCCCATGAAGCGTGGGTTTGTACAATTTATCCCAATAAATCCAAGGTACTTTGTTTTTTCGTTGTTGAGTCCCCACCAAAAGTTAGAAAAGTGTGAGTGGAGTTGATCGGTTATGGTTTTTGGAAGCTTGAAGAGTGTCAGGAAATAGGAAGGAATGTACTAAGAAATAGATTTAACTAGGATTTCTTTGCCTGCTTTGGATAACTGAATGTAGCCACTGACTGGGATAATAATATGCTTTACAGATCATCTGATATCAATACAACTGTGTATGATTGTAAAGACCAGGATTTTTCATGTATTTTTTTTAATTATATGAAATTTTACGAGTCTGTGAAAATTTACGGCGCGTGAATCTGAGGTATGGTGTGCCCGAAATTAATTTCTGAACTTTTTTAATGTACGTTCAGTAAACGCATAATCGGTTTTTTCTATCTTTTGAACCAATGCTCGAATTAAAAATCTGAGGGAACCGCTGAATCCACAGCACCGGGGTTCACTTAAGGGACACCTTACTTTGACCGCAGTAGGTCCTGAGAGGAATTTAAGATCTGTGACTTTTAAAAAGAAATAAAATAAAATATTTTTATCATTTTATTTTCTTTCTTTTACACCAGCGGAAAAATGGAGTGTTGGACCCACGGTGAGTCGGGCCAATGAATAGCCTGACTTGCCAAATCCTAAGTAATGACACCGTTGAGGAAATAAGAAATATTCCAAATTTATTAGCCCCCATTAACTCCCCGCGTCTTTATTTACTGTCTCTATCTCCTATAAATATAGAGCATGGGGGATGGGTATCGGACAAGCTTCGCCAAGCAGTGAAGTTCTGTTGGAGTGTCGTAACGCCAAATCCTTAGAGGATCAAACCGACACCCGCAGAAGGTGACATGCAACACTGAAACCCCAAACCAGAGTTTGACGTTCGAGCGACGACAAGGGTAGCTTGTTGCGGGGGACAACGAACAATGAGACTCCTTCAACCGCAAGCGCTCTCTAACGTTTCAAGGTAGGGGGTTGCGTTGATTTTTGGGTTTCCTCACTTATATTTATAAAAATATTAGAAT
This sequence comes from Viscum album, assembly GCA_963277665.1. Lineage (NCBI taxonomy): Eukaryota > Viridiplantae > Streptophyta > Magnoliopsida > Santalales > Viscaceae > Viscum > Viscum album. The sequence goes on along the minus strand of OY728156.1, from coordinate 2,136,110,522 downwards.
GGATCAACTCCCAAACAAGTTGATCAGTTATTTTATTTTATTTTTATATGCGGGAGGGTGTGATTTATCATTGTGTTCGGGAATTGAAACCGAAAGCATGAAATTCAGTTGAACTTTTCCCCGAAACTCCCTCGGGATTATCTCTAACGCGGAGGGCACGTGCCGACATGAACAAGGCTCGAGCCCCTCCGTTCGCATGTTATTGTGATCATTTTTTTTAAAGTTGGCTACAACTCGAAGCAGGGCCTACCCCAACGAAGAGTGCGATCCCAGAAAACCGCTTGCGCCGACGGTGCAGGAAAGCGGGCCACCGGTGCACAACCAGCGGCCCGACGAACACCCTACCTCCGGCACCGGTGCCAAAGGTGGGGCACAGCGGCGCGAAATCAGCACGTGGTGGCCCCAATGCATGTCTGGTGGGAGACCGGTCGCTGCCCCAGGCAGCGGTAGAGCAGAGGATGGGGCGCGCGCCAGCGGTGTGCCCGGCGGAAGACCCGCGGCCCGTCGGCCGCGGGGTGGAGGACCCGCAGCTCCACATGGCGCCCCACCGTGTTGGGTCAACCCCCGAGGGTTGACCCGCTGACGTGGCCCCATGAAACGTCAGCCCTACCGGGACGCATCACGTCCGGGTGTCCCTGGCGGCCCCCACCGCCAGGTCGGTCCAGCGGACCGACCCGCCGCCCAGCGGGCTGACCCACGGACCCGCGACCCAGCGGCCTGACCCGCGGCCCAGCCGAGCTGGGTCGGGCCCAGTGGGATAGCATGACCTGAGTCGGGTCGGACCCATGTCTGTCCGGTTCAACCCAAGTCAAACCGGATCGACCCATGCCGAACCGGGTCGGGCTGGTCCGACCGAGGAAGATCGGACCTGGACCCAGTACCGACTTGTTACACAAAACAGACCCTAACTTCTAAACCGGACGTCCGTTTAACAAACTGTATATAGAATCGGGACCCTTAGGACGAGGTGGTCCTTTTGGGATGCTCCACCTGAGTTTTAGTAAAAGTTAGGGCATGGCCGGGTTGGATCAAATACGAATCCAACTGGGCCCTCGACACTAAAACGCCCGTATCTCACAAACCGTGCATCCGATTGACGAGACGTTTGCGGATTTGGGACTCTCTTGAGGAGATGGATCTTTTGAAATAATTTTTGGTGACTTTTATAGAATCAAGATGTAGCGAGTGGCTTGAGGATTGGTTCTCCCAAGCAGAATACGTATGGAACCCTGCGGTTGGCTGAGACCTGAAGAATGCTTGACGATTGGCCCAGTGGGAAGCGGCTCTGTGTGAACCAGCAGGCCCACAATGGGGAGTGACTCTGTGTGACCCGAAAGACCCATGGTACTCGACAGGAAGAGTACCTCAATTCGACCAAGGTGGGAAGCGACTCTGTGTGACCCGGTATGCCCACGATGGGAAGCGGCTCTGTGTGACCTGACATGCCCACGGTACCCATCAGGGATGGGTACCAAAAAAATTCAAGGTTAGTGGGAAGTGGAACTTTTGTGACCCAGCAGACCAACTATACTCGATAGAGGAGGATTTCTCCAGTAGTCGATGAGTTCGATGATGTGATAACCCTTCTATCCTTGACCTAAAGTGATACATGGTGTGAGCTGACTTGTGTTGTGTACTTTTACTTCATGCTTTATAGTTTTTCCTTTGTGAAACTCTAGGAGACCTATGAGGGTCTCGGGGTCCCTATTGAGTATCTCCATACTCACCCCTGCACAGGCTTCACCCACACGTTGTTGTGTCTGGTGTAGATGATGTACAACGTTGATCGAGGCTGAGAGAGCTAGGACTGGGCAGTGCTTGGAGCTGGACCTTTTTGATGTGACATGACGTAGGGACTACAGATCGTGAGTTGTGCCTACCCTTCAGGTAGGATCCGTGGTGGATGAACCTGAAGCTGCCTTTCACTTTTTCAGTTGTACTTGTACTATTTTCAGCTGGGCTTGTATTTCGGCCCCCTTAATATTTTAGCACTCTTTACTACAGCAGTTTACATCATAGTTGCTTTTGTTGCCTTCTAGTCTGTGTGGTTGCCTCTTGTTGCATTATACTCTGTGATTTTGTACTGGTTTAAAGATAATGCCTTCCCATTTTATGGATACACCTTTTGGTGCTAGTCTCCAGCCCCTGGCCTATGGAATGCAGGCTTGGGGTAGTCATGGCACGGGCCCCGGGGGACGGGTCGTGACAAAGTGGTATTAGAGGTGGTCGGTTCTACCTCAGAGACCGGGAGTCTGTTTTTTTTAATGCAATAGTGTTGAGTGTTGTGAGTCCGACCTTCAGGTTCGGGGAGTCCAGGGTTAGTGCGGAGAATGACGTATCCATACACTGGAACCTTGAGTCCTACTTTTCGGCTCAATGCACGAAAATACTGGTTGCGTTTTCGTTTTTTGATTTCGAATAAGAGTCAAATCACTAGGTATAATGTTCTAATTATGACATGTCTTGATTTATATCAGGATGCCTCCATGAGGATGACCATCTAAGATCCAGATGTGTGGGTACAGCCCTCCCAGCGACGAGGTGTCTGTCCAGGGACCAATATTCTAGATGGCCCCACCGAGTGGTGCCTTAGTGCTGCCACCACCTGATGGTCAACCCCTGCTACTGGCGGTTCCAGTAGATGAAGTTCATAGGATCAACACCCTACATGAGTTTCAAAGACAAAGACCTCTCAGGTTCAGGGGTGAGACATACCCTCGAGTCACTAAGGACTGGCTAGAGGTTGTGACGCGGGTCTTTCGTTTAGTGAGGACACCACCCGACCCGATGGAGATCTTAGCGATGAGCCTTCTGCATGGATCATCTGGGACATGGTGGAGTTTGACTATCCAGGTTCACGATGAGTCGACCCTCACTTGGGTTGACTTCGAGAGGCTTTTTCGGGAGGAGTTTTTTCCCACGACGTTGTGCTCTGTGCGCATTTAGGAGCTGCTTCACCTTTAGTAGGGCAGTATGACAGTGGATGAGTACTTGGAGAGGTTCATAGAGCTTTCCCGATACTGTATGAATATGGTGCGAGACCCTTTCTTTAGGGCTTGGGCCTTCGAGAAGGGGATCAGGAGGGAGATCAGGGCTTCATTGGTGACCCTCAACATCCCCACCCAGGCGGGAGTACTGGAGTAGGACTTTCTTGTGGAGAGCTTCCTGTCAAAGCAGGCGCCAACAGAAGACCCCAGGTAGTAGCGTCTTCGGCAGGCAGTAGGCGTCAGGCACATGGACCCAAGTAGGCCAAGTCTTTTAGAGGGAGACCCCAGGACTCTGGGTCAGCAGTATAAGGCTCTAAGTCCAGAGGGAGTTAGCAGGGAGCTAGAAAATGCTTTACATGTGGCGGACAGGGCCACATGGCTCGTGGCTGCCTGACCCGCTGAACAGATGACCAACAGATGGTCGAGGGACCACCAAGGCAAAGGCAGAGGTTTGAGCGAGGAGGTCCGTAGGGTGGAAAACATGGCAGGGGAGCTGGCCGTGCAGCAGGTGGTGGGCGGCGATTCGAGGTGATACCGCCACCACCTCCAGGAGGCCCACCCCGACCACAGGGAGTAGGTGGATAGGGGAGATCTCAGCTCTAGGCAGCTAAGTCCTATGACCACGGCGCTCCAGATATGATTAGAGTTATGATCTGTGTCTACTCCACCCTAGCTGTAGTTCTTATAGACACAGGTACCAGTAACTCTTTTATTTACACGACCCTCGTTCGGAGCACGAAGATTCCAACGGAACCATTGGCTCGATCCTTATGGCTAGAGACTTCTATGGGATCATATTCAACAATTACCCACTGGTTTTAGCAATGCAAGATTACTCTAGGAGGCGAGAGCTTCAGTTGGGATCTTCTAGTAGCGGTGTCGAAGACTTACGATGTCATCCTGGGTATGGATTTATTATCCATATTCTATGCTCATATTGACTATATTAGGTGCAAAGTGAAGTGTGTCTACACGGATGAGACCAGGTTTTCCTTCACCAGTGAGAAGGGAATCTTTACAGCACATAAAGAACTTACCCAGAGGAGGGTGCAACCGATTACCCATCAGTTGGATAGACTTACCCTCAGGGCAGTTGATGTTGAGAGTCTGAGCTATACTATAGCGGTGGACCAGTATGCCAATGTCTTCCCTGATGATGTCCCAAGACTACCTCCACGTAGAGTGGTAGACTTCTGCACCGACCTATACCCTTGGATGACACCAATATCTATACCAGTATATCGGATGTCTCTTGCAGAGCTTCGTGAGTTACAGGTATAGTTGGAGGACTTGCAGGGAAATGGGTTCATAATACCTAGTGTTTCTCAGTGGTCAACCTCGATTTTGTTCACCAAGAAGGCAGATGGGAGTTTGAGACACTGTGTGGACTATCGGCGCCTGAACCAGGTGATTGTGAAAAACAAGTATCCAATTCTGAGAATTGATGACCTTTTCGGTTAGCTGAAGGGATCTCGTCGGTTTTCAAAGATAGACCTCATATCAGGATATCATCAGCTTAGGGTGCGAGATGAGGATGTGTAGAAGATGACCTTCAGATGTCGGTATGACCACTTCGAGTTCTTGGTTATGCCATTCGGTGTGATGAATGCCCTTTCAGTGTTCATGGGACTCATGAATAGGATATTCTAGCCAAACCTTGACCACTTTGTGGTGGTATTCATCAACGACATCCTGATATACTCAGTGATGGGGAAGGAACATGCCTATCAACTGTGGATAGTTTTGGATACACTCCGAGAGCACCATCTTTATGGTAAGCTCTCGAATTTCTAGTTCTGGATATGATAGGTCCACTTTCTGGGACACGTTATCTTGGAGGCTGGATTCGTAGTGGATCTAGCGAAGATAGAGACTGTACTTGCTTGGGAACCACCTAGGAGTGTGACTGAGGTGTGGAGTTTCCTGGGGTTGGATGGATATTACCAGAGATTCGTTCTTGACTTTTCCATAGTTGAGGCACCCTTTCCAGCATTGATGAAGAAGGGGTAGCCCGTCGTATAGATGGAGAGATGCCAGAAGAGTTTTCAGGAGCTGAGGCAAAGACTGATGAGTGCTCCAATCTTGAGCTACCCGAAGAGGGCATTGGGTACGTAGTCTACTGTGATGCATTAGGGACCGGACTTGGGTGTGTCTTGATGTAGGAGCGAGCAGTGATCGCCTATGGCTTGCGACAGCTAAGAAAACATGAGAAGAACTACGCTACCCATGACCTGGAGTTAGCAGCAATAGTCTTTGCCCTGAAGATATGGAGACATTAATTGATGGGCGAACATTTTATAATCTTATCTGATCACACGAGTCTCAGGTATATCTTCTCTTAGAAGGACCTGAACCTGAGACAACGATGATGGATAGAGTTCCTCTAGGACTATGACTTTGAGATAGTATATAATCCTAAGAAGGGGAATGCGATGGCAGATGTACTTAGCAAGAGGTCTGGTCTATCGTTATTGAGTGAGGCGATAGAACAGCTATCCGCGTTGCACATATCCTTCATGGATAGAGATGGAGCATCATACCTCTAGTCTTTGACAGTCACTCCCCCACTCCTTCAGCGAGTCAGGGAGGCACAACTTGGGGACATTGACTGTAAGGATCGGCGTGCTTAGATGTCCTCAGAGCAGGCACCCAATGGATTTTCTGAAGGTGGGGATCACGTCATCCTCTTCAGGGGATATACCAAGGTACCGATGACACTACAGGAGGAGGTGTTGAGAGAGTTTCATACGCCCCTTTAGCGGTACATCTTGGTGTGGAGAAGATATACCAGGACCTCCGACATCAGTACTGGTGGACAAGGATGAGGAAGTCTATAGTGGAGCTTGTTTCATGATGCCTCACTTGTCAATAAGTGAAGGCTGAGCATCAGGTCCTAGCAGGATTAGCACAACCACTAGAGGTGTCGAAGTAGAATTTGGATAAGATCTCCATGGACTTTGTGACAGGGCTTCCACATATTTCTAGGGGACATGATTCCATATGAGTGATCATTGACCGACTCACTAAGTCGGCCCACTTCATACCTATCAAAGAGCAGGGGTCAATAGAGGTCTTGGGATGCCTCTACGTACAGGAGATTGTGCGACTCCATGGGGTGCCATCGACGATTGTCTCTGACCGTGACACACATTTCACATCCCGGTTATAGAAGGGTTTGCAAGAGGTGTTTGGGACTCAGCTACATCTGAGCACTGCCTTCCATCCTCAGACGGATGGTTAGACAGAGCGGACCATACAGACGTTGGAGGACATACTCCGCGCATGCATCCTAGATTTTGGCCACAGTAGGGAGGATCATTTACCCTTGGTGGAGTTTGCTTACAACAACAATTACCAATCCACCATCAGTATGACTCCATTAGAGGCCTTGTACGGTCGACCTTGTAAATCACCTCTATGCTAGATAGACCCAGGGGAGTCAACACTTATGGGTCCAGAGTTGGTACGGGCTACCACTGAGAAGGTGCAGATCATCCAGTAGTGGATGAAGACTGTGTAGAGTAGACAAAAGTCATATGCCGATAGGAGGAAAATACCTTTGGAGTTCCAGGAGGGGGACCACGTATTCTTGCGAGTCTCCCCTTGATGGGGACTATAGAGATTTGGCAGAGGCGACAAGTTATCACCGAGGTTTATCGGACCTTTTCTGATACTTCAGAGGACTGACGAGGTGGCGTACCACTTGGCACTCCCACCACAGTTGGAAAGGGTGGACAAAAACTTCCATGTATCCCAGCTGAGGGGATACGTGCATGGCCCATCTCACGTCATCGACCGTAGCGAGCTGGACTTGGCCGATGGGGCGACGTTTACGGAGTTTCCAGTAGATATTGTGGATCGACAGGAGCAGGTTCTTCGTGGGCGTTCTATACCTCTGGTGCGCGTTCGCTGGTAGCACAAAAACCTCTAGGAGAGCACATGGGAGTGGGAGGATATTATTCATGCTCAGTACCCCCATTTGTTTCCTTAGTCTATGTTGTGGCTTTCAGGGACATAAATCCCTAAGGTGGGGAGAATGTAAAGAACTGAATTTTCCATGTAATTTTTTTGAATTATATAGAATTTTACGAGTCCAAAAAAATTTACAGCACATGAATCTGAGATCCGGTGTGCCCAAAATTAATTTCTGAACTTTATTTAAGGTACGTTCAGTAAATACACAACCGCCTTTTTCTAATTTTGAACCAGTTCTCGGATTAAAAATCTGAGGGCACCGTTGAATCTGCAGTGCCGGGTTTCGTTAAAGGGAGACCTTAATTTGACCGTAGTAGGTCCCAAGAGGAAGTTAAGATTTATGACTTTTAAAAAGAAATGAAATAAAATAATTTTATCATTTTATTTTATTTCTTTTCCACCAGTAGACAAATGGTGTGTGGGAACTATGGTGAGTCAGTCCAATGAATAGCTTGACTTTCCAAATCCTAAGTAATGACACTGTTAGGGAAATTAGGAAGCTTCCTAATTTATTAGCCCCCATTAACTCCCCAGGTCGTTACTTACTCTCCCCCTCTCCTATAAATATAGAGCTTGGGGGAGGGTTATCAGACAAGCTTCGCCAAGCAGCGAAGTTTTTTTGGAGTGCCGTAATGCCAAACCCTTAGAGGATAGAACCAACCCCAGCATGAGGTGACATGCGACACCGAAACCCCAAACCGGAGTTTGACGTTCGAGCGGCGGCGAGGGAGGCTTGTTACGGGGGACGACGAACAACGAGACTCCCTCAACTGCAAGCGCTCTCCAACGTTTCAAGGTATGGGTTTCATTGATTTTTGGTTTTCCCCACTTCTCTTTTTAAAAATATGAGAACAAATCAACTCACAAACAAGTTGATCCATTATTTTATTTTATTTTTATATACGGGAGGGTGTGCTTTATCGTTGGGGTTAGGAATTGAAACCGAAAGCATGAAATTCATTTGAACTTTTCCCTAAAACTCCCTCGGGATTATCTCTAATGCGGAGAGTGCGAACTGACACTAACAAGGCCAGAGCCCCTTCGTTCCTGGGTTGTTGTGATCATTTTTTTTGAAGTTGGTGACAACCCGAAGTAGGGCCTACCCCAGTGAAGAGCACGATCCTAGGAAACCGCAAACGCCGAAGGCGTAGGAAAGTGGGCCACTGGTGTGTGAATGGAAACCTGAAAACACCCTGCCTTTGGAACCGGTGCCAGCGGCAGTGCAAATCGGCACATAGTGGCCCGACTGCATGTCGGGTAGAAGATCGGCTGCTGCCCCAGGTGGCGGCGGAGTAGAGGATGGGGCACGCACCAGCGGTGCACCCGGCAGAAGACCTGTGGCTCGTCGGTTGTGGCGCAGAGGACCCGCGACCCGTCGGCCGAGGCACAGAAGACCTGCGGCCCAACGGCCACGGTGTGGAGGACCCGCACCCTGTCGGCTGCGACACAGAGGACCCGTAGTGCCACATGGTGCCACGTTGGGTCAACCCCCGAGGGTTGACCCACTGACGTGGTCCCACACCACATTATCCCTACCCAGACGCATCACATCCAGGTTTCCCTGGCGGTCCATGCCGCCAGGTGGGTGGCACCGCCAAGTCGGTCCAGCGGATTGACCCGTCGCCTAGCAGGTCGACTAACAGACCCGCGGGCCGACTCGCGGCCCATCGGCCTAACTCGTGGCCTAGTCAGATCATGTCGGGCCAAGCGGGCTGGATTGACCTGAGTTAGGTCAGACCTGAGTCAGGCCAGGTTGACCCAGGTCTAACCGGATCGGCCCATGCCAAACCAGGTCGGGCCGTTCTGACTGAGGCAGACCGGACCCGGACCCAGTACCGAATTGTTGGACAAAACATGCCCTAACTTCTAAACCGGACATCTGTTTGACGAACCTTCTATGGAGATGGGACCCTTAGAATGAGGCGGTCCTTTTGGGATGCTCCACCTGAGTTTTGGAGAAAGTTAAGGCATGACCGGGATGGATCGAATACGAATCCAACCAGACCCTTGACACTAAAATGCTCGTATCTCGCAAACTGTGCATCCGATTGACGATTCGTTTGAGGCTTTGTGACTCTCATGAGGAGATGTATCTTTTGGAATAATTTGTGGTGACTTACATGTAATAAAGATGTAACTAGTGGATTGAGGAGTGGTTCTCCCAAGCAGACTACATATGGAACCCTACGGTTGGCTGAGACCTGAAGACTGCTTGACGATTGGTCCAATGGGTAGCGAATCTATGTGACCCAGAAGACCCATGTTACTCTATAGGAGGAGTACCTTAGTTCGGCTAAGGTGGTAAGCGGTTCTATGTGACCCGACATGCCCACAGTGGGAAGCAGCTCTGTGTGACCCGACATGGCCACGGTGCCCATCAGGGATGGGTACCACAATAGTTCAAGGTTAATGGGAAGTGTATTTATGTGACTCGACAGGACCACTGTACTTGATATAGGAGGATTTCTCCAGCAGCCGAGTAGTTTGATGTTGTGATAACCCTTATATCCTTGACTTAAAGTGATACCTAGTGTGAGCTGACTTGTGTTGTGTACTTTTTCTTCAGGCCTTGTGGTTTTTATTTTGTGGAACTCTAGGAGAACTATGAGGGTCTCGGGGTACCTACTGAGTATCATCATACTCACCCCTGTACGATCTTTTCCCACACCTTATTGTGTCTGGTGCAGACGACATACAACGTTGATCGAGGCTGAGGGAGCTAGGATTGGGTGGTTCTTGGAGTTGGACCTTTTTGACATGACATGACGTAGAGAATACATATCGTGAGTTGGGCCTAACCTTTAGGTAGGATCCTTGGTGGATGATCTAGGAGTTTCCTTTCACCTTTTCAGTTGTACTTGTACTATTTCTAGTTGGGCTTGTATTCTGGCCCCCCTTTATTTTTCAGCACTCTTTACTATAGAAGTTTACTTCACAGTTTCTTTTGTTGCATTCTAGTATATGTGGTTGCCTCTTGTTGTGTTATACTCTGTGAGTTTGTATAGTTTTAAAGGAAATGCCTCCACATTTTAGGGATACGTCTTTCAGTGCTAGTCGCCAGCCCCTGGCCTATGGAAGGCGGGCTTGGGGTAGTCACGACACGGGCCCCGGGGGATAGGTCGTGACAATGATGAGATAGATCGTATCAAACAGATGAAATTGGTGATTGAAAATGACCATTTGATAGCCCAAATTTGTTTGATAAGTTCAATAATTTCTAAAATACAACATTGTATGCTAGCTTATTACACCCATAGACTGACACAAGCTGCGGGTGAATTACGGTGTTCAATTCTTCTTTATTTCACCAGATCTTGTTCTCATGTTCGTAAGAACACCTCAAATCCCTAAAACTTTAGGCACACATAAATATAAAGATATAGAATTTAAATCTAGAAACATGAAAATTTTACTTGGTTCATTAAAAATGGCTAATTCAAGGAGAATACCCGACAATGTGTTGACGTACCAGGGGATAACATTACTCACTTTATACGTTACAAGAGTTTAAGAGGGGATCACTATCGATCCTAGGGGTACTCCCTCTTATTGTCTATTTGCACACTAATTTGAGATAAGGAATACACGATGATATGATATGATGATTGATGACACCTTGTTGTAGGGTGTGAAAAGGCTATTATTATCCCAGGTTAAATGTAGTCCAGGGGTAACCTAAGGTTGTCTCTAAAGAAGAGTGCTAAAAAACCAGTGAGTTATTAATCTTAAAATCCAATCTAAAATAATGAATAAAATAGATTAAAAACATTATAATGAAAATTTACTAGCTCATGGTTGGTCATCCAATTGCAATGCTATCATAGACTTAAAGGATTTTACTCTTTTTTAAATTATCTAGAGAATGGAAGGCTCCACAACTATTTTACCTTCCACCCTTGGTGGAATGAAAATGGTTTGAATAAACTTAAAATCAATCATTGAATGGTATATCATCCTTCCTTATGTTAAAAATTGCATAATAACCCACTATTAGTTCACTTAGGAAAGTCCCAATTGAGTTTTGTGTTTCCCAAGTCACCTAAGAATGTTCTACTACCTTCACACACGAACAAAAAAAATTCAATCTCTTCACCACTCAGCGTTCTCTATTCCATCATATATAAATCAAGATAAGTGAAGGGATATTAATGATACTCTACCATGTTAATAAATAACCAGAAGAAATAAATCAAACACAATTGAATTCAATATTATAAATTTTCACTGAATATTGAAACCAATTAATAAAAATAATGGGTTTTATTCATTTAAATTTAGATTTTTAAGCATTATAGATGAAATTCCTTCCCATATCTGATCACTCAAGGTTTTTACCCCTCTATATGGGGGATAATGGTGATTAATTAGAAAGAATAAGTCATTGCAACATTATAAAAAAGTAAAATAAAACAAAGAAAACATGAGAAACAATGACAGTTGTTACGGTGCGAGTTGAGATCCCTTATCCTTCAGTATCATATCCTTTTTGTTGATCCTCATTTTCCATATTCTTTGTCCATAGTCAAATCTATTGAAGGTTTTGGGCATAGTGGAATAACCATATGGGGTATACCTAACTTATATTTTATCACAATCTATGCCCGACTAGAGGCCAAACCCAACGAGCCCTAAGGATAGGGAAACAACCTATAAAGGGGAAACTAGATGCCCTCTCCCGACTCACATCCATCTGGTCTCCATTTATCCCCAATTGCAACCCTAGTATAGCAGCACCGACCTCTCCTCTCCTTGCCTCCACTATCACGATTCCCTGATTATCCCTATATTCTCATCGGCTCCACCCTTCACCTTAGAACCTACTCACCTTTTTTATTTCACTGATTGTCTATATACAACAAAATATCCCCACCTACCTTCCTACCTTCTCACTTCACTTTCTCCCTGCCAACACAATTCCTCATCGTGCCACCCTGCCTTCCTTTTTCCCTCTGCCACACATCTTCGCTGATGTCATCCATCTACATCACTCTGCTGATGCCTCCCTTGTCGTGCCACCCTTGTTGTATATGTGAAAAGGTGATTGAAATGAGTTCATTTTTCAAGAATTCGGTAAATGGGTTCATTATTCAAGTAGTAAGTAATTGTATTACTTTCATTAGCAATTTATATTTTATATTAATATAAACATGGTAAAGGGAAATGTTTTAAAGACCTGTCTTGGGAAATAACATTTCCCAAGACGGCCCTGCATAATTGATGATTAGTCCAAGAGTTACATCTATGATAAACATCATGAACAATATAATTGAATCACAGATTAATTGACATGAGAATGTCGAAACCAAAACACATGATCATCACAAAATGGTTTATAATTAATTTAAGCAATTAAAGAAGTACCTTGTGATGAATTCTTTATTCGTTGATGAATCTAACAATGTTTCTACATCGTACTATCACTTTGTTGTAGGAACTGAGTGTATATTCCCTTCAATAGTGATCCGACCATGCTTCAGGAACCTCCAAACTCCACCGTAGAAACCTCCGGGTTCTAGCATGGTAGATCCTAACACTTGAATTGTTCATATTTGATCACCCTGATAATCACTTCAAGAAGGATTATATTTGATCTCTCTAAAATTGAGAGTGGCGGTGGATGAGGATCACTCTCTATCTTTGAGAGAATTCTTACAGAGGAACCCTTTAGGGTTTTAAGAGAATTCTCTGGATATTGTTGTGCACAACCAAACAAAAGGCAACCCCTCTTGGTTAAAAATAATACAATTGAGTTTAAATAGTGTCAGGGTTAGAAAAAACATAATTGCACATATGGCCTTATTATTTCATTAATCCTTGTGTAAGCCAATGTCTATAATAATAATAATAATAATAATAATAATGTTATTATTTCTTAACATGCACAAAAACTAGTGAATTAATTAAATATTATTTATTCAAATAATATTAAATATATATTATTTCTCACTAGACCATTAAACTCGGTTCTCCATTCATCTATACTATTTACTGGGTCTTGAATAATGACCATTTATTTAATAAATAAATACCACTACATTATTCACCACTAAATATATAAATATTATATTCACTAAATTGAAAATATTTTTTTATTAAATATTATGCTCACAAAACATTCTTTCGAATAACCAATGAAAAAATATATATGTTCAAGAAAACATGAATAATTATTAAACCACATACAAGAATAATATTTATTCAACATGTTAAATAATATTATCATTTAACTATGGTTTTAGATACACATAATCTGTGACCCTTAAGGCCTCTTTCTAAGCGGTGTTAGGTGAAGCCATCTAAAGTCTAAGGTTTGAATTTAGCAACACACCAATGCAACCATAGAGAATAAAGTTAATTTCACAGTGAAATAAAACCTTATATAGATTCTTACTATGTAATTTAATCTATTTATCACAATATCACTAATTAATAAGGTTGCATGCTGAAGCCATCATCCTATATGATCGATGTCTCTTTATTTGACATTTTCAAAATTATACTTGCCCAAAGAACACCATGACCATGGATTTATGCAGGCTGTATCATTTCTATAAAAGGGCCTATGATACCAACTTCCATTATAGAATAAACGGGACAAATCCTTTCTCACATTATTCATTAATGAAACATTATTCACAACGCACCCAACGTATCCTACTTCACCACGAACATATGTTGTCACAATTTTCATCAATACATCAAATTATATGGCTCATAATATAAATTAATAATAATATTAAATCCTAAGGATAAATACACACATCCATAGATAGGAACATTCAATGACACCTATAAATATAGATTTCCTACTGGTGGGTCTTGTTCCCATAGTCTCCTACACTGGATATCACTAATGTTGTACACCGTGATAAAATTCCTCAAAGTATTATGAGTCTCCAACCCTGATAGCCTATATAATTTGTGTCCCTCAAATGATTTCATCTGGATATATAAAATATATTTAAGAATACTTTCGTGACACTTCTGAGTTCTCATCATAGTATAAAACTACTCTGAAATTTCAATATGATAATTACTTTTAAGACATTATCACATACTATTTCAGACAAAAGAATAATCATGATGTGATAATTAGTTTATTAACATTCAAAAATATGAATATAGATAATCCTAAAGTACATAGAATTTGGTTCTAGGGAACCAACTCCAAACACCCATTTTCACTAATGCCAACCACTAACAACCTTCAGTCTGCTACCTCCCACTTGATATTCATGATTCTAATGAGATAATGATTTATTCAAGTGTACCACCATGTTTTATTCTATATAAACTCTACTTGATGCAACTTCACCCCTATGAGAAAAATCCCTTAAGAGGTGACACTTCAAAAGTATGTGCTTCTGTTGGTATGACATTAGCTCTTTTGAAAGAGCCACTGCTATAGTATTATCACAATATAATGTGATAGGGTATTTAATTTGAGGCACCACATCAAGATCCTTTAAAAAAATTCATATCCAAATAGATTTTTTGGCTACATCAGAAACTGATATATACTTGGAATTCGTTGTAGAATCAGCGACGACTGACAGCTTTGAACTCTTCCAACTCACAAATCCTCCATTAATACAGAACACATATCCTAACTTTGACTTCAAATAACTTCAATCTATTTGAAAACTAGCATCAGTATAACCCCTAATGGCTATCTCCTTGTCTCCTCCAAACACAAGGAATATATCTTTAGTTTTTCTTAGATACTTAATGATAGACTTAAAAACAGAACAATATTGTTCAACTAGATCATCTAGATATCTACCTACCATACTCAATTAATAGGAAACATCAAGTATATCACATAACATAACATAATATACATGATGGATCCTAACACCAAATCTTATGGTATCTTAATCATTCTCTATTTCTCCTGTTGTTTTTGAGGATACATTTTCTTGGAAAGATGTATACCATGTGACACTAGAACCAATCCCCTCTTGAATTTTTATATAGTAAATCTCCTTAGTATCTAGTCAATGTATATACCTTGACATAGTCTAAGAATCTTATTAGATATATCATGAATGATCTTAATCCATAAAATGTAGGCTACTTCACCTAAGTCCTTCATGGAGAAGAATTTGTTTAACTAGTCCTTAACAAAATGTAAGACTGGTATGTCATTTCCAATAAGTAATATGTTATCAATATATACTACTAGGATAACAATCACATTTCCAATAAACCACTTGTAAACTCATGTCTCACGTTCATTCTTTATGAAACAAAATTCTTTTATAACCTCATCGAACCGAATTTTCCATGACTTGGATGCTTAATTCAATCCATAAATGGATATTTTCAACTTGATTATCCTTTTTAAATCACTTGGAGTCACAAATCATTATGGTTGTTCATATATACATATTCCTAAAGGTTATCATTAAAGAAAGTTGTTTTGGAATCCATTTTCCAAATTTCATAATCATGGTAAGCCCATATAGTACGTATAATTTTTGTGGATTTAAACATGTAAACTGGAGAAAATGTTTCATTGTATTCAATGCCTTGACACTGTTTAAACCCTTTATCCACTATCATTGATTTATAGATACTTACTTTACCTTCCATGTCTATTTTTATCTTGAATGCCCATTTGAACCCAACATGCTTTAAATCACATAAAATATTATACGAACGAATATTATTTTAATATTCCATTTTTGTTTAATATTAATGGTAATTACGAGTCGAGTTAATGTATTGGGTTTATCATGTAATATATTTAATATATATTACAATTATGTGATAAAATATAAATAATATTTATGACACAGTTTAGTTTGTCAAAATAATTTATTGCTTATTTAGTGGGTGATTTATTTCCAGGGGCCGAGGAACCCTAACCGATTATTTTGTGCACCCACTATATAAGCATGAAAAGAGGTTCATTCCAATAACTATTCATGTATCTAAAATGAGAATATCTCTCTAATCCCACTTCCTAAAGATAGAATGTCTCTCTCTGAGCATTCGATCCAAGAACGCCTTTAACGGATTGAATACAAGGGACCGACGTGATCATTGTGATGTTGAAGGATTCATCTGAGCTTCGTGCTAGCACCCGTAATTCAATAAATGTAGATCATATGTAATCTTGGAGAGTGTGTGGATGATTTAAAGGGGTTCAAATTTGCATCATTTGAACAAATATCATCGGCGATTGGCTATAGTCGAGCGTGCTTCATTTCAAACAAGGTACGTGTTAAAATTTATTTTCTATGCTTTGAATAATTCATGAGAGATCCTCATACCTCTACCAGGGATCAGATCATTGGAGATGACAATTTTCATCACTCTAGTGATGGAAATTTTTTAAATCTCTGGCCCATTAGCTTCCGCTGTGCACCCCAGTACCTTTATCACTATCGTAGGACATGTCTTTTGGTATTTACTTGGGGAATTTTAATTGTATTATTGTAATTGTTCATGCATTGTGGGATTATTTTGATTTTACTTTTATATATTTTGTTGGAGTTTCCTGGTGGTGGTTTATCCTATTTCTCAATACTATATTATTATAGAGAGAAATGTCTCCCATATGTGATATTTTTATACCATCGGTGCTTGTCGCCAACTCGAGGCCCACTAAAGGTGGTACTTAGGGGTCATTATCTCTCTTCATTCATTATTATCCCAGAGGGTGGTACCTTTAGAAGGAGGGGGTCATGACATGGGATGAGATCAATGATGAAAATGTCATGTATCAATATTCTTCATGGTTGTGGAGATCATACGACATCTCCCAGTTCCCAAGATCAGTGATACAACAAAATGGAGAGTTCATGTGTAACACCCGAAGCTTCCGCGGTACATTTCCCTTTGAATAACGCAATAGCTTGCATTGTATGCAACTTAGAGATTCTAACACATCGCGACCAATCAAACTAGCCGTTATGAATAATAATACCCACTTTTTGAAATTTTATCAATTTTATCTTTCAAAATTGACTTCATTTTTGGGTTTTGAATATTTAAATTAGCTTAGGGTGAATTTTTAGTATTTTTCTGAAAACATTCAGTTTTTTATGAATAATGAAAAATACTAAATTTTAATTAAAAACAACTTTTTTAATCAAAATAATTTATAGTGATTAATTATACTATTGAGTGGGTTTTAATTACAATTATATTATATTTTTACCATTTAATTCAATGTTTGTCATTGGACGTAATTTCACATTTAAAATGGACATAAGCAAGTGTCAATCTTTTGATAGTTATTATTTCTTAAAAACATGCTTTTTGTTTTGACAACAGGAATTAATTTTAAATTAATTTCTGCCACTTCTGTGTTTTGAGTTTAGAAAAATGGAATCCATATTTAGAATCAGGAGGTCCAAATTGTGTAAATAGGTAACTTTTATTTTTAGACATTTTGAATAATTACTTCAATAAATGTTTTATTTACCATGGTTAAAGGGTAAATCCGGTAAATAAGGTTAAAAATAATAATATTATAATAATATTAAATTACACTAACACGTGTCCTAACTCTATTGGATGATACATATCTGACCATGGGCATCCTTTGTTCAATTTTTGGACCCCATGAAGCCACTTGTAAGCGATAATGACACTTTATATTAATTAAATTAAAGTAAATACAAAATTGATATAAGGATATATCTTTTAGTAAAGCAATTTTTACATAAGGTTATATATTTTATCTCTTCGACTATAAATATTAATTATAAAGATAAAAATACTTCCTACATAATTGTATTTTATTTATAATTTTTAGACATTTTATAATTTAATTTATTTATGACACAATGATGATGCATTATTTTCTTTATTAATGAAAGAATCAAATAAATGGTATTATAGATGTTAAAATAAATATAATTTGAATGTTTTGATGCCATCCACGAATTTTCTAGGTTAATGTGACATGTTAGGATTGATTAAATGATTTTTTTAAGTAATAATTCTTTTATAAATTTAACAAAAACAAAATAGCAAATCGTGTCAAAATTGACATAAAAGAGTTTTTAAAACATATATTATATTTTTAATTGATATTCTATTTCTGAAAATCTAAGGTTTGGAAAAATGTCATAAATAATATTATATATGTCATTAATGAACTACTTGAGGTTCTCTTGGAAGTTTATAGTAATTTTATTAACCATATAATATAAAAATACAAAGAGACATGGTAAATGTCAAACTAATTAACTAAGAGTTAAAACTAAACAATAAAGTTAATATAGTGACCCAAACCTGTCTAAAACATATTGTTTGAGTGGTTTTAGACCCATACCAACCTTATACATTAAATAATTAATTTTGGATCCATTAGTAACCTAAAATTATTTTATTATAAAATAATATTTAAATCTTTTCCTAAGGTGCCCCTCACCCCTCTTATAAAAGGGAACTTCCCCTTCTCTCAAATTCACACCTTCAAAGCCATTTGGCTCACACAAACCATGAAAAAATATCTTCCCAACTATCCTAACTTCATCCTAGAGGCATTCCTTTTGTCAGAAAACCAACCTAAGGATCCCTTTTGATCAAATCAAAAGGAAGAACCCGAAGAAGAGGTAAATATTTCATCACCTCTTTCAAATTCCTTTCTTCTTCCACTTCCTCTTTATTTGTTGTTTCCATTATAAAATAATAACTCCAATATATTATATATACTGCGATATTATTATAAAAATGGTACAACCATATTCATTATTCTATCTATCCTTTGAATGACATGTCACCATACATACGCACGTACGGCTTACCATCTCCACGTCGTGGTGTAGTTGTTATTCAATACATTATTATTTGGATGAGTATAATAATTATGTATAATTGATTTAAATAATAAATATAACATTATAATGATTCTATATATATGATATACCATCCAATTATATATTATTTTAATATCAAAAGAATGAAATTGTCGCTCGTGCGTACGTACGGATTACAGTCTCCACGAACACGATGAGATTCATTCCCCATCGTATCCATTCAAGAATAATTTTAATTTTATGATTAAAAATAATGTTTAAAGACTTAATATCATTTTTAATATAAATAATATATATCCTATCCATAACAAACATTACTTACGTAACAAATCATATAAAGGAAAACGAATCAGTTAACACTCGAAACGACGATAATACTAAAATATTATTAACAAATAAATATTAGAAGATCATATATGATATAATATTAATGTATATAGTTCTTGAATAATTTAATAACAATTATTTCAATATTATACAGGAGGTTAACCTACCCTTGACCAAGGAAAATTACAAGGTAAGGGATAATTCTACAATCTCTTTATTATCTAAGGTTGTTTTTACGTAAGTATCTACTAGGGCCTCTTTATCATCCACATACATGTTTCTTAAAAATGTATTTAAATTTTTTTTTACTATTTACAAGACAATTATTTAAATTCATTTATACCATTATTTTAACTTATATGTTTTGAAAGGAATCTTTTAGTCGTTTTCCAAACAAGGTACTTTACGACCTTTTCGACAAAATTAAGGTAAGAATGTTTTTTAACTTATATGGTGGGTGTGGTTATTCTCTGCCATTATAAAATCATCAAAGCTTCCCTTATAATCTTATAATAATATTTTCAAAATAAATTTTTTCTTTTATAATTATGAAACTTTAAATGATTTCAAAAAAAAAGAGATATTTCTCTCAAATAGTTTTGATTTCATCTATGTCAACATCCTTCGATGGATTTTATACTTATTTGAAGTTGATTCATTATGATACAAATATTCCATATCGTATTGAAGGTTTTGTGATATGTTTGACTATGGATGTGTTATTTTTATTCCATTCATGGTTTATGGTTAAAGTATTGACATTTCGTATGCTAGTTTTAATAAGAATGTTTATGTTATATTTCAACCTTTTCATATGAGGAATGTATTGGACTTAGTAAGTGACAAGTGGAGCCTTCTATAGCTCATCGATGCATCGATAGGTCTCATGAGACAACTAGATGTGGAATTTTCCAAGGCCTTTCCCAATTTGATATATGGTTTTGGCCGAGGCTTTAATTATTTTTAGACGTCTTGGCCGACGCCTTGACAAAATGTTTCAGAATGTCTAGAATTATAAATTACCTAATTATGAAAATAATATTGATGGTTCATGTGGTCATTATACTAGTAGAATACCCATGATTATGTTTTATTATGGTATTAATTACTCATCTCATATTCCTGCCATAAAAGTATTCATGTTTATTATTGGTAAAGGAATGTGGTTTCAATTATTCACCATGCTTAATATTTATGTTATTTTCTACTATATTGATTACCCTTACTGGGCATTTGAGATCACTCATTTCTTATGTTTCATTTTCCCAGGAGATGAAGAAGTTAGTTATAAGTGACTTTTATGCATAATCTAGGAGCCTTGGATGTTTCTAATGGAATAAATTCGTTTGTATTTATTTTCAAGTTGTAAAGTCGAACTTATGTATAAATATTGTTTCCAATAATACTAAATTGATTGGTCTTTTGAGACATGATTTCCTTGTGATCATGCCAATGTTATGTAATAATGCATCGACTATGGGTAACTAGGGTCAGGGCGTTACATCATGTGTGTATGTAAAAATTCTTTGGCTTTCAAAATCCTTCAAGTGAGTCTAAAAAATTCATTTGATGAGTTGGAAAAACCTTTTGAGTATTTCATAAATTCTTTTGGGGACAAAAATGTCTTTAGGTGGAATTTATGGTGTTTTGTGATGTCAAGCTTCGCCCCAACAATAATGAAAAAAATCATCAAGTTATTTAAAAAATAAACCAAAAATAAGAAAGTAAAATAAAAAATCACACTAAGAAATTAGAAATATTATTTTCATAAAACTAAAAAATCAAAATGTTTTAGAATGATCTAACTAAAAAAATCATTAGATCTCTTGATAAAATAAAACATCTAGACTAGAGATAAATAATTAAATTTTTCCATATATTTTTCATAAATTAAAACTGATTGGATGGGTTGAAAGAGAGATGGGTGTGTTGGAACCCATCAACCAACCCTACCCACACACCGTGGATGGAGATGTGCCTTGTCATGTGTCAATCATGATGCAATGTTTTTGGAAAGGGGGTGATGTATTTTCACAGTGTGATTTTCAGTGTTAGGGGGTGTGGTGTGATGTTTGTATAGTATCCTAACATGATGTAGTGTGATTTATTTGAGCCTTTGGATTTTTATTTGTACTTTGGGATGCTGGGTATTCGAGCCACTATGTTTTGGTAGTTTTGTCCTGTGGACCTTTGGATTATGTTCAGATTACCTCTCAACCCAGTTTAAAAAAGTGATTTATTTTTTTATTTATTAATATGAGTATTGTTCCTACCTACTTTAAAAAATAAAAAATAAATAGATAAAAAATATAATATTTATTTTATTTTGTACATTTTTCTATTTTTACATTTATTATTCCATCATATCAACACGACGTATCCCTTGGTAGCAAACTTGGTATACTAACATTTTTCTTAACAATTGGAATATAACTTGAATCATTTTTAAAATGAAATTGATTAAATTAGTTCGATTAAAAATTAAAAATTAATAACAAAAATATTGACTATGATTGAAACACATACACAATTTTAAAAAATAGAATTATATATAAGATTAAGAGTTGGAATTACCACCCTCTGTTGGCCGTGCATATCTCGTTTCTCTAGCGTTCCACCAGGGCCTGCATTGGGCTCACATTTTGGGATGTCATTGGTGACCAGAGTAAAGTCGTGGGCCACCATATGCTAAGGAAATTCGTTACCCAAAATGTTGTTGTTTTATGACCGTAACTCCATCCCCGATCCACTCGGCCTCAAATCCCTCTTCATGGACCACTGATAGAGGAGGAATCAGCATGGATCCACCCAGGAACCAAAAATCAAAAGGTGTGTGAATAATATGGACCCAGGCCCAGGGATCTAGAAGGTTCTATTGGGACTGTAAAATGATTGGCTCACTAGTGTAATGATAATCACAAGATAAAAATGAAGTGAAAAATACAGAAGAAAAAGGACACCAGATGTAACATGATAAAACCCCCAAATGGAAGGGTAAAAAAACACAGGCAATTAGAAGGATCATTGTGGGTAAAAGTGGGTACACACTCCCTCAATATTACAAGGAGAAAACTATCGTAAATATCTCTCTTGAATATGTGGGGAAAACACCTCACAAATACCACTCAAACGGATGAATCGTCAGTGATGAGAAGTTGAAACTGATGATAAAATGAGAGGAGGATCCTGTCTTTTATAGGCCTACACCAACCCATTTTACTGCCTCTCCCACTGGTGGGTTTGGTGGGGTTTATCCACCAACCACCTACCCAGTTTCTAGCCATGCCTACCCTCCCTTGACAAATCAAGGGGGTGAAACTATCCAACAAATAATCCACTGACATATATCCCACTTGGAGATTTATTAAGAACCAATCACATCTCCACACATCCTTTCTATCTACCAATAATGATGCTCACATATCTGTAAGGCTGCTTGTGGATCTACACCATATGAACTTATCAAAGTCAACTGCCTTCATCATGAAATTTTCCATTTTTTTAGTTTGAATTTTCTTCATATCCAAACTTCATTCCTCTACAACATCTCAAACAATGTGATATTTTACCCCAATTTGATTCATCCTAGAATGAAAATATGGATTCCTTGTAATATGCAAGGTGCTCTAACTATCACAAAACAATGGAATCTTCTCTTGTCTATGCCCGAGATCCTCCAACAACCTTTTCATCCAAATCACCTATTTTTAAGCCCATGTAGCTTCCATGTACTCATCCTCCATCGTGGATAATTCCACAATTGACTATAACTTTTAAATCTAGCTCACATATCCCCCTACAAGAGTAAACACATAACCAGTGTTAGATTTCCTCCATTTAGAATCACCTGTAAAATCTGAATCAGCATATCCTCTGATAGTGAAATTCAATCCTCCATAACATAATACAACATTTGAGGTCTCCTTGATATATCTTAGGATCCTCTTTATTGTGATTCAATGGTCCTATCCTGGATTCTCCATGTACTAACTAACTTCTCCCACTACATGTGAAATGTATGGTCTAGTACAAACCATAGAGAACATTAGACTACCCATTGCTGATGCATATAGAACTCGATACATCCCCACCCTATCTTCTTCACTGCTAGGACTCATCATGGAGGATAACATTAAATTAATGGGAAGAGGGTTAGATATTGGATTACAGTCTTACAAGTTGAAGCATTTCAATATTGTCTATAAGTAATTCTTCTATGATAGCCAAATATTCTCATTATTTCTGTCTCGATAAATTTGCATCACAAGAATGTTGTTTTCTAGTCCCAAGTCCTTCATATCAAACTTCCTAACCAATTGTGCCTTTGTATTCTGGATCTGATCATTGTTGGGACCTACAACCAATATGTTACCCACATACAATAGAAGAATGATGAAATCATTACCATATAAACCCCCAAAATATGCATAAGGATCTAAATGAAGTCTGCTGTATCCAAGGCCCATGATATAGGAATCAAATCTCTTGTACCAACACCTCGACATCTTTTTGAGACCGTAAAAATATTTGTTCAACCTAAAAACCAAGTTCTCTTTTCCTTCTTCTAAAAAACCTTCTAGTTGGAGCATATAGATTTCTTCATCAATATTACCATTGAGAAAAGCAGTTGTAAAGAACTGTAAAATTCAAGGGAAATTTTTTCTTAATTTTCTTTGGAATTTTACAAGAGCGCAGTTTCTGACGGCACCTGATTCCGAGGCCCGGAGTGCCCGGAATCAATTTCCGAAGTTTGGCTCGGGTACGTTCAGTGAACGAACGAGCGGGAATTTCTAACTTTTGAACCAGTCCCGGAATCAAATTCTGAGGGCACCGATAAACTCGCAGCGCCGATATTCGCTTAATGAGACCTTTTCCGAGGTTGCGTTTATTGCGGGTTGAGAGATAGTTTTTGGGAGTTTAGAATAAGTTAAATAAAATTGTGGAATACAAATTTTATTTTAACTTGTTAGTTAACTTCTCCCAAAGGGAGTTATAGGTGGGACCCACATCCACTTAACCTCCCTTGGGAGGATTAAGTGTGGTGGGGCCCACACGAAGCATAACTCTTCACCTTCTCTTTTTAAACTCCCGATAACCCCTATTTAATTAACTTGACAACTTGGGTTATTAAATGGGTTGAGTTGTTTAATTTCAAACCTTTGAATTTCAAAATGGTTTGGTTGTGTAAATAAAATAAGACCTTAGCTTATTTTATTTGGGTTAGAATTCTCTAGACAATCTTGAGAGAATTTAGAGCCTTCTTCTTCTTTTTCAAACTTTGACGAAGAACGCGAAGAACTTTCGGACATCGACGAAGAACGCCACGTTCTCGGGAACCGTCTTCCGTGACGCCATACCCGTGACACCGACGACGTAATTCTTCCGCGTCATCTCTTCCACGACGGTTTCCCGCGACGAAATCGCCGTCAAAGAGCTTTGAATCCTCACTTCACGACATCGACGTCCTTTTTCCGCGACGCCGACCACCGCGACGCCGACCACCGCGACGCTCATCCTCCGCGGGTCATTGACGAGCATCGTTCTTGAAACCGAGGTAGGGGTTTGTTGTTGATTATTTTATTTATTATCGTTCTTAGTTCTAGCATGACAATCTTGAGGATAAATGTTTAAGTGTTATCATCTAACGAGAGGGGGGGGGGACCGCACAAACACGGCGGAATCCCCCCTCCTTTGTTCTTGAATGTTTCTTGCAGATGAAACGTGGTGACGTGGTGCCGTCGCACCAAGCAGATATCATTCGACAATTATTGCGCGGCGCCGTCACGCCGCGCCGTGAAAAGATTATCATGAACGCGACGCCGTCGCGCCACGTCGAAGAAAACCGAAGGCGCCGCGGCCGGAGCGGGGCCGCGGCAGAGGGGCACGGTGTCGTCGCACTGCGCCGGACGACGAAGGCCGCGGCTGGTTCCGGGCCGCGGCAGAACGAAAAGACCGGAGGCTAGCCGGGCCGCCGGTGTCGGAAGCCGGAAGGGGGACCGGCCTTGCTGGTCCCGTTGAGGAAGAACCGGCCGCCCAGGTCGGGCCAGCCGGAAGGGAGAAGAACCGGGGGAATTAATTCCCCCGGCTGGCCAAAACCAGCCCCCCATAATGGGGGGGCCGCGGTTACACCAAGGGGGGGGGGGGGCAGCGCCCCCCGTTTTTCTCAAAAGTAGGCCCCCACGTGGGGGGGCCATTTGATCCAAGGCGCGCCATCCAGCCGCGCCGCCAGCAGGAAGGGCGGGGGCCTTGCCCCCCGCGCGTGGCACCCGAGCGGCGCCCCGGCCGGGCCGGGTCGGACCCGGGTCGGTTCGACCCGGTTCGGGTCGACCCGGGTCTGGCCGACCCAGGGGGGTCGGGCCGGGTCGGCCCGGACCCGGACCCCCCGTTTTCGAATCGACTTCGGTCTTTTGCCCATAACTTGAGCTACAGACCTCCGATTGACGAACCATCAGCGGCTATGTGATCCTTGGATCGATATGGTCGATTCGGTATATCGCACTCAAGGTTTCGAAATACTTTGAGTTTGGCCGGGTTGGTTCGTACACGAAACCAACCGGGCCCTCGGAACGGAAACACTCATATCTTGAGCTACGGACGTCCGATTGACGTGCCGTCAGATTTGTTGAGTTTCTCTTAGTGAGACGGATCTTTTGGCATACTCCGCCCGAGGTTTGGACGCAGGTGGAGTACGGTCGGGTCGGTTTTGCCTTAAAAACCAACCGGGCCCCTGGGACGAAAAAGCCAATAACTCTCAGACCGGGCGTCCGATCGACGCGCCGTCTGTTGCGTTGAGTTATTGTTGACAATACGGAACTTTTGGATACATCAACTCCGGTCTATGTGACAGTTGATGTATCAGCCTCTCGGTTCGTGGAGCGGACCCTCCCGAACGAGCTTGCTGTGTGCGGGAACCCTAGAGCTGGCTGCGACTGTGACTGCTACTACTACTGCTACTGCTACTGTGACTGCGACGATGAAAGTACAGAGATCCTTAGTGGATTCGACGACAAATACTACAACACTCAGAGATCCTACGTGGATCAGTGCTACAGGTCCTGTGTGGGCCCGATCCTGTGTGGGTCCGATCCTGTGTGGGTCTGCGCTCAGCGGTCCTGTATGAACCAGCGCCTACAGGTCCTGTGTGGGCCCGATCCTGTGTGGGTCATTGCGGGGGTTAGTTACCTATCGATCCTTCATGGGTCCGACGACTTAGATGGATCCAAGATCATCTTTATCGTCTTTCGAAGAAGTATACTTGTGTGAGCTGAATCCTGTTGCTTTCCTGTGTGGATTGTGTTGTGCTATCCTGTGTGGATTTCGTTTTGCTTTCCTGTGTAGAATACGTTTACTTTCCTGTGTGGACTGAGTTGTACTTGGGTTCGGAGGTTGGAGCGTATTGGAATTGATGACTTAGGTATATGTATGGGCATATACCTAAGCAGTGTTGGTTGTTACTTCGTGTTTGTATCTATCCTTTGTGGTTTATCCTTTGTAGATTTTGGGATACCTTCGGGGGTCTCGGGGTCCCTACTGAGTAGCTTATACTCACCACTGCACGGGCTATGCCCGCACTACGTTGTGTTGGTTGCAGACGACGGACAGCATTGATCTTGACTGAGGCTTGTAGAGTAGGATGATACCTGGAGGTGGACCACTGGGCGGGACGTGATCGGAGCGGACGGCGGGACCCGAGGAGCAGTGGAGCTATCTGTACCCACCCTTCAGGTGGGATTTCCAGTGGACAGCTCGGTGTGGCGGCTTTTACTTTACAGTTGTTGTTTTCCCTTTCGAGTTGTACTTTACTTTCAGTTTGGGTTTGTATATTGGCCCATTTACTTTTCCGCACTTTCAATTGTACTCTGTTCTTACTTAGTGTTTACTTTTCCGCTTGCTTACTCTGTGGTGTTTGTTTACTTTACAAAGGCAATGCCTTCCCTTTTTACCGTGATTTACGCCTTGGTGCTAGTCGTCATCCCCTGGCCGATGGAAGGCGGGCTTGGGGTAGTCACGACACGGACCCCGAGGGTGGCTTGTGACAAATTGGTATCAGAGGAGTTCGGTTCTACCGCGAACTCTGATCTTTTCTATGTGAAGCAATAATGTTTAGCGTATTGAGTGTGGTTATCAGTCCAGGGAGTCCAGTGTTGGTGCGGCGTCCGACGTATCTGTACACTAGGACCCTGACTACTGATTTCCGACTTAATGCACGAAAACATTGATTGCGTGTGTGTTTCAAAGTTTTCTTTGTGATTACTTTATATCATCTCACCAGGTATATTGTTCTGACCATGGTGCACCTGTTACCTTTTCAGGATTGCCCCACGACGGCAGCCAGCTAGGGTTCCGAGAGTCGAGCGTGACGACAGCCCACCGAGCGACGAGGCCTCGGTGCAGGGCCCTTTATCAGCAGTGGCACTGGCGGTAGCTCTACCCGCCGAGCCACTGATGCTTCCAGAACCAGCCGCTGACGATGTACGACACCTTGGAGCTCTGCACGAGTTCCAGTGCCAGCGACCACCTAGGTTCCATGGGGAGACGGACCCCCAGGCAGCAGAGGACTGGCTGGAAGCAGTGGTACGAGTTTTTAGGCTAGTGAGGAAACCTGCTGACCTCATGGTGATCCTCGTTGCGAGCCTACTGCACACAGCAGCAGGATGATGGTGGAGCTTGATGCTACAGGTGCACGATGAGGCATCTCTACTTTGGACGGACTTTGAGAGCCTCTTCCACTCTGAGTTCGTCCCATCTACCCTTCGTGCGGTGCGTATCCAGGAGCTTCTTCAGCTGCGGCAGGGCAGCATGACGGTCGCTCAGTACTCGGCGAGATTTACTGATCTCTCGCGCTACTCGACCGACATGGTACGGGACCCATTCTTCCGGGCCCGGACCTTCGAGCAGGGTTTGAGACACGAGATCAGGTCATCGCTGATCTCCCTCATCATACTGACTCAGACAGGAGTATTGGAGCGTGCCCTTTTGATCGAGAGATTCCTTTCTGAGTCTACACCAGCGCCGAGACCCACCGCAGGGCGGCACGTGGCAGAGTCGTCTGCAGAAGGCAGTCGACGGATGACTCAGGGGTCCAGGCAGACCAGACCTTTTGGCAGACGACCTCAGGACACTGGCTCAGCAGTGCGGGGCACACAGCGAGGATCCAGTCTTTCGAGAGGCAGGCAGTGCTACTCGTGCGGCGGGCAGGGCCACATGGCTCGTGACTGCCCGACCTGTCGTGCCGAGGAGCAGCAGACGGTTGAGGGACCACCGAGGCAGAGGCATAGGGTCGAACGTGGCGGTCTGCAGGGAGGAGGCGGACGAGGAAGAGGAGCTGGCCGAGCAGCAGGTGGTGGGCGACGCTTTGAGGCTCTGCCACCACCACCACCACCAGGAGGTCCACCCCGACCATAGGGAGCAGGCGGGCAGAGACAGGCACGGCTCCAGGCAGTAGAGGCCTACGACCACGGCGCACCCGAGATGATTCGAGGTACTATCTGTGTCTATTCCACCCTTGCTGCAGTACTTATAGACACAGGATCGAGTCACTCTTTCATAGTCGCTACCCTTGTTCGGAGCTCGGAGATTCCGACAGAGCCGTTGGCTCGATCCTTACGGCTAGAAACTCCTACGGGAGCAGACTCGACGATTACACACTGGTGCCGGCAGTGTGAGCTCACTCTAGGAGGCGAGAGCTTCAGCTGGGATCTTCTTGTAGCAGCGTCGAGGCCTTACGACGTCATCTTGGGCATGGATTGGCTATCTACGGTACATGCGCAGATTGACTGTTTTAGGCGCAAGGTGCGATGTGTACGCACCGACGGGAGTAGGTTCACCTTCACCGGCGAGAAGGGAGCCTTTGCAGCACAGGATGGACTTCCGCGGAGGAGAGGACTGCCCATCACTCATCAGTTGGCTAGCCTCATCCTTGGAACAGTTGACGTGCGGAGTCCTGGTTTTCCTGCAGTGGTGGATCAGTTTGCGGACGTTTTTCCTGACGACGTTCCAGGGCTACCTCCTCGCAGAGAGGTATACTTTTATATTGACCTGTACCCCGGGACAACCCCGATATCTAATCCAGCATATTGGATGGCCCCCACCGAGCTTCGAGAGCTACGGGTACAGTTGGAGGACTTGCAGGGCAAGGGGTTCATCCGACCCAGTGTTTCACCCTGGGCTTCCCCGATATTGTTCGCCAAGAAGGCGGACGGGAGCTTGTGACTTTGTGTTGACTATAGTTGCCTGAACCAGGTGACAGTGAGGAACAAGTATCCGCTACTGAGGATTGATGACCTCTTTGATTAGCTCAAGGGAGCACGGTGGTTCTCGAAGATAGACCTCAGGTCAGGCTATCATCAGCTCAGAGTCAGAGACGAAGACATGCAGAAGACGACCTTTAGATGTCGGTATGGCCACTATGAGTTCTTGGTTATTCCTTTCGGCGTAACCAATGCTCCAGCAGTGTTCATGGACCTCGTGAATAGGATCTTTCAGCCATACCTCGATCAGTTTATCATGGTCTTCATCGACGACATACTGATTTACTCGACGACTGAGGAGGAGCACGCCTATCACTTGCGAGTAGTACTAGACACACTCCGATAGCACCAGCTTTATGGTAAGCTCTCGAAGTGCCAATTATGGATACGTGAGTTCCACTTCTTGGGACATGTTATCTCTGAGGCGGGAGTTGCAGTGGATCTTGCGAAGATCGAGGCAGTGCTAGCCTGGGAGCAACCCAGGAGCGTGACTGAGGTTCGGAGTTTCTTGGGACTAGCTGGATACTATTAGAGATTCGTGCCAGACTTCTCTAGAGTTGCGGCACCACTCACAGCTTTGACGAAGAAGGGGAAACCCTTCATGTGGTCAGACAGATGTCAGCAGAGCTTCCAGGAGCTGAGGCAGAGGTTGACCAGTGCACCTATCGTGAGGTTGCCTGAGGAGGGAGTTTGATATGTAGTTTACTGCGATGCATTAGGGACTGGACTCGGTTGCATCCTGATGCAGGAGCGGGCAGTGATCGCCTATGGATCACGTCAGTTGAGGCCGCATGAGCAGAACTACGCTACCCATTACCTGGAGTTAGTAGTAGTGGTCTTCGCTCTGAAGACATGGCGACATTACCTGATGGGCGAGCGCTTTAAAGTCTTTTTTGATCATCAGAGTCTCAGTTATATCTTCTTGCAGAAGGACCTGAACCTGAGACAGCGGCGATGGCTCGAGTTCCTCTAAGACTATGACTTTGAGATAGTCTATACTCCTGGGAAGGGGAACGTAGTAGCCGATGCCCTCAGCAGGAGGACGGGCATTCAGCTACTTGAGGAGGCGACGGAGTAGCTAGCCTCTTTGCAGATATCCTTTATGGATAGAGATGGAGCAGCCTTCCTTCAGTCTCTCATAGTCACCCCTCCACTACTGCAGCGGGTCAGAGAGGCACATCGTGAGGACGCTGACAGTGAGACACGGCGTGCTCAGATATCCTTGGGACAGGCACCTGATGGTTTCTCCCTTGGAGAAGAGCACGACATCCTTTTCAGAGGACGTACCATGGTACCAGTCGCTTTGCGAGAGGAGGGGCTGAGAGAGTTTCACACTTCTCCTTTGGCGGTACATCTAGGAGTGGCGAATATGTACCAGGATCTCAGACGACAGCACTGGTGGCCGGGCATGAAGAAGGCTGTGGTAGAGTTCGTTTCTCAATGCCTCACCTGCCAGCAGGTGAAGGCAGAGCATCAGGTACCAGCAGGCTTAGTACAGCCCTTGGAGGTTCCAGAGTGGAAGTGGGACGACATATCTATGGACTTCGTGACTGGACTTCCATGCACTTTCAGAGGCCACGACTCCATTTGGGTGATTGTTGACCGACTCACCAAGTCGGCACACTTCTTACCCATCAGAGAGCAGGGCTCAGTGGAGAGCTTGGGGCGTCTCTACATTCAGGAGATTGTGCGGCTCCACGGTGTGCCATCAACTATTGTCTCTGATCGTGATGCTCGCTTTACTTCCCGGCTTTGGAAGGGATTACAGGAGGCGTTCTGGATGCAGATACGTCTGAGCATAGCCTTTCACCCTCAGACGGATGGTCAGACGGAGAGGACCATTCAGACTCTTGAGAACATGCTCCGCGCATGTGTCCTCGACTTTGGTCATAGCTGGGAGGACCACCTACCCTTAGTGGAGTTTGCGTACAACAACAGCTACCACTCCACCATCGGGATGGAACCGTACGAGGTGTTGTACGACCGACCTTGTAGATCTCCTTTGTGCTGGACAGACCCTGGGGAGTCAGCACTTGTGGGACCGGAGATGGTCCAGGCCACGACAGAGAAGGTCCAGGTCATCCAGGAGCGGATGAGGACAGCTCAGAGCCGGCAGAAGTCATATGCTGATAGGAGGTGGAGGCCACTAGAGTTCGAGGATGGCGACCACGTCTTCTTTCGGGTCTCACCTCGACGTGGTATACAGAGATTTGGCCGAGGCGGCAAGTTATCTCCGCACTTCATCGGACCCTTCCAGGTCCTCAACAGGATTGGCGAGGTGGCTTATCGCCTGGCTCTACCACCGCAGTTGCATTGGGTGCACGACGTCTTCCACGTATCTCAGCTGAGGAGATACGTGCACGACCCGACGCACATCATTCACCATGGGGAGCTTGACGTTGATGATGGGGCGACTTTTACGGAGGTTCCGGTGGAGATCGAGGATCGACAGGAGCAGGTCCTATGTGGACGGTCAATTCCTCTAGTGTGCATCATATGGCAGCACGAGAATCTCCGGGAGAGCACTTGGGAGCGGGAGGCTCAGATGCGTGCTCAGTACCCTCATTTGTTTCCCTAGTTTTTGATGTATCTTTACGGGGACGTAAAGCTCTGAGGTGGGAGTAATGTAAAGACCCGTAAAATTCAAGGGAAATTTTTTATTAATTTTCTTTGGAATTTTACAAGAGCGCGGTTTCTGAAGGCACCTAATTCCGAGGCCCGGAGTGCCCGAAATCAATTTCCGAAGATTGGCTTGGGTACGTTTAGTGAACGAACGAGCGGGAATTTCTAACTTTTGAACCGGTGCCCGGAATCAAATTCCAAGGGAACCGATGAACTCGCAGCGCCGATATTCTCTTAAGGAGACCTTTTTCGAGGTTGCGTTTATTGTGGTTTGAGAGATAGTTTTTGGGAGTTTAGAATAAGTTAAATAAAATTGTGGAATACAAATTTTATTTTAACTTGTTGGTTAACTTATCCCAAAGGGAGTTAGAGGTGGGACCCACATCCACTTAACCTTCCTTGGGAGGATTAAGTGTGGTGGGGCCCACACGAAGCATAACTCTTCACCTTCTCTTTTTAAACTCCCAATAACCCCTCTTTAATTAACTTGACAACTTGGGTTATTAAATGGGTTGAGTTGTTTAATTTCAAACCTTTGAATTTCAAAATGGTTTGGTTGTGTAAATAAAATAAGACCTTAGCTTATTTTATTTGGGTTAGAATTCTCTAGAAAATCTTGAGAGAATTTGGAGCCTTCTTCTTCTTGATCAAACTTTGACGAAGAACGCGAAGAACTTTCAGACATCGACGAAGAACGCCACGTTCTCGGGAACCGTCTTCCGCGACGCCATACCCACGACACCGACGACGTACTTCTTCCGCGTCATCTCTTCCGTGACGGTTTCCCGCGACGAAATCGCCGTCAAAGAGCTTCGAATCCTCGCTTCACGACATCAACGTCCTTTTTCCGCGACGCCGACCACCGCGACGCTCGTCCTCCGCAGGTCATTGACGAGCATCGTTCTTGAAACCGAGGTAGGGGTTTGTTGTTGATTATTTTATTTATTCTCGTTATTGGTTCTATCATGACAATCTTGAGGATAAATGTTTAAGTGTTATCGTCTAACGAGAGGGGGGGGGGCAGACCGCACAAACACGGCCGAATCCCCCCTCCTTTGTTCTTGAATGTTTCTTGCGGATGAAACATGGTGACGTGGTGCCGTCGAACCAAGAAGATATCATTCGACAATTATTGCGCGGTGTCGTCGCGCCGCGCCTTGGAAAGATTATCATGAACGCGACGACGTCGCGCCGCGTCGAAGAAAACCAAAGGCGCCGCGGCCGGAGCAGGGCCGCGGTGGAACGAAAAGACCGGCGACTAGCCGGGCCGCCAGTGTCGGAAGCCGGAAGGGGGACCGGCCTTGCCGGTCCTGTTGAGGAAGAACCGTCCGGCCAGGTCGGGCCGGCCGGAAGGGATAAGAACCGGGGGAATTAATTCCCCTGGCTGGACAAAACCGGCCCCCCATAATGGGGGGGCCACGGTTACACCAAGGGGGGGGGGGGGGGCAGCGCCCCCCGTTTTTCTCAAAAGCAGGCCCCCACGTGGGGGGGCCGTTTGATCCAAAGCGCGGCATCCAGCCGCGCCGCCAGCAGGAAGGGCGGGGGCCTTGCCCCCCCGCGCGTGGCCCCCGAGCGGCGCCCCGGTCCCGCCGCCGGCCGGGACTGGTCGGACCCGGGTCGGGTCAACCCGGTTTGGGTCGACCCAGGGGGGGTCTGGCCGGGTCGGCCCGGACCCGGACCCCCCATTTTCGAATCGACTTCGGTCTTTTGCCCATAACGTGAGCTACGGACCTCCGATTGACGAACCGTCAGCAGCGATGTGATCCTTGGAACGAGACGGTCTATTCGGTATATCGCACTCAAGATTTCAGAATACTTTTAGTTCGGCCAGGTTGGTTCGTACACGAAACCAACCGGGCCCTCGGAGCGGAAACACTCATATCTTGAGCTACGGACGTCCGATTAACGTGTCGTCAGCTTTGTGGAGTTCATCCTAGTGAGACGGATCTTTTGGAATACTCCGCCCGAGGTTTGGATGCAGGTGGAGTACGGTCGAGTCGGTTTTTCCTTAAAAACCAACCGGGCCCCTAGGACGAAAAAGGCAATAACTCTCAGACCAGGCGTCCGATCGACGCGCCGTCTGTTGCGTTGAGTTCCTGTTGACGATACGGAACTTTTGGATACATCAACTCTGGTCTATGTGACAGTTGATGTATCAGCCTCTCGGTTCGTGGAGCGGACCCTCCCGAACGAGCTTGCTGTGTGCGGGAACCCTAGAGTTGGCTGCGACTGTGACTGCTACTGCTACTGCTACTGCTACTGGGACTGCGACGACGAAAGTACAGAGATCCTTAGTGGATTCGACGACGACGACTACAGCACTCAGCGATCCTACGTGGATCAGTACTACAGGTCCTGTGTGGGCCCGATCCGGTGTGGGTCCGATCCTGTGTGGGTCTGCGCTCAGCGGTCCTGTGTGAACCAGCGCCTACAGGTCCTATGTGGGCCCGATCCTGTGTGGGTCATTGCGGGGGTTATTTACCTATCGATCCTTCATGGGTCTGACGACTTAGATGGATCTGAGATCATCTTTATCGTCTTTCGAAGAAGTATACCTGTGTGAGCTGAATCCTGTTGCTTTCCTGTGTGGATTGTGTTGTGCTATCCTGTGTG
Organism: Viscum album; assembly: GCA_963277665.1. NCBI lineage: Eukaryota > Viridiplantae > Streptophyta > Magnoliopsida > Santalales > Viscaceae > Viscum > Viscum album. Next base: position 2,136,075,971 of record OY728156.1, on the reverse strand, counting down.
GATTTCGTTTTGCTTTCTTGTGTGGAATACGTATACTTTCCTGTGTGGACTGAGTTGTACTTGGGTTCGGAGGTTGGAGCGTATTGAAATTGATGACTTAGGTATATGTATGGGAATATACCTAAGCAGTGTCGGTTGTTATTTCGTGTTTGTATCTATCCTTTTTGGTTTCTCCTTTGTGGATTTTGGGAGACCTTCGGGGGTCTCGGGGTCCTTACTGAGTAGCTTATACTCACCCCTGCACGGGCTATGCCCTCACTACGTTGTGTTGGTTGCAGACGACGGACATCGTTGATCTTGGCTGAGGCTTGCAGAGCAGGACGGTACCTGGAGGTGGACAACTGGGCGGGACATGATCGGAGCGGACGGCGGGACCCGAGGAGCAGTGGAGCTATCTGTAGCCACCCTTCAGGTGGGATTTCCAGTGGACAGCTCGGTGTGGCGGCTTTTACTTTACAGTTGTTGTTTTCCCTTTCGAGTTGTACTTTACTTTCAGTTTGGGTTTGTATACTGGCCCATTTACTTTTCCGCACTTTCAGTTGTACTCTGTTCTTACTTAGTGTTTACTTTTCCGCTTTCTTACTCTGTGGTGTTTGTTTACTTTACAAAGGCAATGCGTTCCCTTTTTACCAGTATTTACGCCTTGGTGCTAGTCGCCAGCCCCTGGCCTATGGAAGGCGGGCTTTGGGTAGTCACGGCACGGACCCCGAGGGCGGGTCGTGACAGCAGTATTCACATCTAATTGCTCTATATGTAAGCTATATATAGAACACATTTCTAGAACTATCTGAATAGTCATCAGTCTAACAACAAGAGAAAATATTTCATTAAAATCAATAACTTCCTCCTGAACATATCCTTTGACCACCAGTCATGCACAATATTTTTCCACCTAGTCATTTCCATCCCTCTTGATCTTAAAAACCCATTTTTTTCCGATATCCTTCCTTTCACAAGGTAATGTAACAAGATCCCAAGTATAGTTCTTTTGTAGAGCTTCAAGTTCCTCCTACATCGCTTCCATCCATGAGGATACATCTAGACTCTAGGTCACCTCCATAAAACAAGATAACTCTGCATCCTCTGTTAATAATTAGTATGAAATATTTCTTTTAGTGACATAATATGAGTTCCATACTGGTGTGCTTTTCTCTTGAGTTGACCATCATGGTCCAGACTCAATCAATACTTGATCTTCATGCTCTGGTAATACCTCATAGGAAACTGGTTCTTCCTTGGATTTGTCCTCTACTTTGACTGTTATTGTTTCTATATTCTCTTTCTCCATATATTGACTAGTTGTCATTTGAACCTTGTCTTTTAAAAAAAACAACATCTCTGCTGATGATAAGTTTGTGGGTAGTGAGGTCCCACAAATGATACCCCTTCACACCATTAGCATACCCCAATAAGATACATTTTCTAGATCTTGAATCCAACTTCGATCTTTCCTGGTCATTAAATAATGCATATACATGACTTCCAAAAGTATGTAACTGAGAATAGTTAGTGGTTTTACCAGTCCACATCTCCATCAATGTCTTCAGATCAATCACCATTGAAGGAGATATGTTGATCACATAACAAGTTATATTCTCTATTTTTGACCAAAAAGTTTTGGCAATTCCTGTAGTCTTTAACATTACCCTTGTTCTGTCCAACAAGGTTCTGTTCATCTGCTCTACCACTCTATTTTGTTGAGGAGTGTATACCACCGTGAATTGTCTCTTAATTCCTTCATGTTGAAAAAAATTATCAAACGCCTTGCTTTTGTATTCTCCACCATTGTCAGTCCTCAAACACTTGATCCTATTTCTAGATTCAAGCTCCTTCCTCTCTTTGAATGTTTTAAAGAATTAAAAAACATTCACTTTTCTGTTGATTGGGTACACCCAATATCTCCTGGAATAATCATCAATGAATGATACAAAGTATCTTGATCCTCCTAGGGATATAACTGATGCTTTCCAAACGTCGGAATGAATCAACTCTAAGATATATTGACTTCTTCTTGTTGAAATCCTAAAATTTAACCTGTATTATTTACTCAAAACACAATGCTCACAAAATGGTAAAGATACCTTTGTAAGCCCATAAAACAAATTTTGATCTGCAAGAATCTTTAGGCCTCATTCTAACATATGGCCAAGCTTCTGATTCTATAATTTCATCAACGCTTCCATCAAGGTAGTTGATGCAACAACTATCTCTACCTCCTTGTACGTTTCGCCCATAATCACATATAATTTCTTTGAGATCTTCTACACCTTAATCACTACAAGTGCACCCTTAGAAATTCTCATCAATCCATTCTCAGTGTGAGTCTTGCATCTGATATCATAAAATTTTACCAAATAAAATATGTTCTTCTTCAGTCCCTTCAAATTATGTACTCATTAGATGATCTGTACTATGCCATCATGAATCTTTAGTTTGATGGTATTGACACCAACTGTTTTCAAGGTGCGATCATTACTCATGTACACAAGTCCTTTTAGAATAATTTTATATTGGTCAATTCATTCCCGTTGATATGTCATGTGCCATGTTACTCCTGAGTCAATAATCCATGCATTTTTGAGATGCTTCCTGCTTCCAATAGTCATCGCTGCTTCACTGACTAGTATATCTCCACTTCCAGAAGTACTTACCACATCCCCCTGAGAGCTCTTTTCACTAATCTTATTGTTATAACAATCATTCTTGATGTTCCCCTTGTTTACATAATTTAAACATGTGACATTATTCTTCTTACTCCTTGATTTAGACCTACCATGATTTTGGATCCCACTGGAATCATGCTCCATCATCATTCCTATCTCCATTAACAAAGCCTCTTCTTGGTGTGAAGTTATCTATCTGTACTCCTTGTTCTTGTGTCAACTTTCTTCTTCAAGAACCAAAACTAAAACATCATTAAATTCCATCATATCCTTCATGATATTGTTGGCAAGGTTGATGATGAGTTGGTCATACGAATCTGGAAAACTCTGGAGCAGAATCTCCACACGTTAAATATCTACAATTTTATAGCTCAATACTGAGAGCTGATTTAATAGTGTATTGTGGTTGTTGATGTGGTCGGTCACTGATGATGACTCTTCCATTAGAAGAGTGTACAATTTTATCTCCAGGAAAATTTTGTTATGCAGTGACGAGGCTTCATATAGTTTCTTCAGAGTATCCCATATTTCCTTTGCCGATTTTTTCCGTGCAATTCTCGATAAGACTCTGTATGCCAAATCCAAAAGGATGTTGGCAATAGAATTCTCATCCACATTGTTCCATTTCTCCTCTGTCACACCCATCAACTTTTCACTGATTTCCAGTAGGTAATTATCCTTCGGAAGCACTACCTGCATCTTCATTTTCCACAATAAAAAATTATTCCCGTTGAATTTTTCGATCTCAAATTTCACTGCCATCTGGACATGCTGTAAGTCCAGAACCTACACTATTTCACAAAAGTGTATTTAATAATATCAAAAAAAAATTATGATGTGGATGATCAACCGAAGTCATAATCACAAAGCTTATCAAATTTATGAGAATTATTAATACCCAAAAAATGTGAATAGCATCGGGCCAGAACTTGCCTCTCATACTAGTTGTTGGGACCGTAAAATGATTTTCCCGCCAGTGCAACGATGATCATAAGATAAAAATGAAGTGAAAATGTAGAAGAAAAATTACACCAAATGTAACGTGGAAAACCCCCCAAATGGAAGGGGTAAAAAACCACAGATGAATAGAAGGATCATTATGGGTAAAATTGGGTGCACAATCCCTCACTATTACAAGGAGAAAACTCTCATAAATATCTCTTTAATATGTAGGGAAAATACCTCACAAATACCGCTCAAAGGGATGAACTATCAGTGATGAGAAGATAAAACTAATGATGAAATGAGAGGAGGCTCATGCCTTTTATATGCCTATGTCATCCCCTCATATTGCCTCTCCCACTAGTGGGTTTGGTGGGGTTTAGCCACCAACCGCCTACCCAGCTACCAGCCATGTCTAACCTCCCTTGACAAATCAAGGGGGCGACATCGTCCAACAAATGATCTGCTGATAGGTTCGAGCAACTTTCATGTTGATCCCCAACCACATGGACCACATCAAGTGGCGGATCACGACCCAATATGAGGAGATGAACTGCTCCTCCCTAGCCTATAAACTGCTGTCTCCATACATCCTGACCTGCTCCCGGGTCTGGGAGATCATGTGCGCGTTCCGGGTAGAGGAGTTTGGATGACATTTGTAGGGAGCTCCAACCACATGGACCACATCAAGTGGCAGATCATGACATGGTACAAGGAGATGAACTACTTCTCCCCATCTTGGTTGTTACAGTCTCCATATATCCTAACCCGCTCATGGGTCTGGGTGAGCATGTGCGTGTGTCGGGCATAGGATGCTGGGGTCTGGATTCTTTTTTGGTTCATCTCTGGCCAAATTTTTAGGATGGAGCAGCCGATCCCAACGATGTATTTTGGGAACTGTGTGGCATTCAGGCAGGCGGTTATGGCAGGGAGGGAATTGTAAGAGTGGGACAGAATGGCGGTGATGACGGAGGGGTGGACACTTCATATGATTTGTATTTTTATTTTTAAAACATGTGTTGGTTATGAATTATAAAATTAAAATAATAAACTAGTAAACATTACATAAAACCATTTGATATTTTTTAAGCACTAATAAAACCCATGAAAACAAGTTATGGAACATTAGTATAAATCTAGATGGTCTAATCTAAAAAAAATAAATTTAAACTATTATTATGCTATGAGTTTAAAGAATGATATATTCAGTAAATCAAAGAACAAAGAGAATGAAATAAACCATAATTAAAATGGTTTTAATGAAAAGAAGTGTTTGAAAACAATATTATGTACAGTCAAGAATAGGAAATAATCAAACAATTTAAGAAATTAAAAATTATAAACATAAATAACTAAAATTGAAGTCATATAATGACAATTTTAAAGGGAATAAAAATTATAAAATCAAAAAAAAAATCATTAGGGAATAGTTTACAGCTATAAATATAAAATTATTGCACTCATTTTTATATAGATATACCTATAAAATATGAAATTCCAGCCTAAAAAGAATATGTAGTGATAAAATACTCTCATCATCAAAGAAAATTCTTTCTTGCAAGCCAATATGAATACACATCATGTAATTTCAACCAAAACATACATGCATGAAGAACTTTGTAAGTGTGAAATCTAAACAGAGTACTTGTTTATTGATAGTCCTAAAAACAACTTCTTAGACACTTTTATACTAGAAAAATACCACAACACATTTAATCAGCATCATAGAACTGGGAGACTCAAGAAAGTGTATCAAGAAATTGTAAAAAATATAAATAGAATGCATTTAGTTATGATTCATAGTGCCAAACATAGTTTTTTAGGTTGTGTTTGTTCTAAGGGTATGTTTGATAATACTTATTGAAAAATAATCATAGTATCTAGGTTTCATTTAATACTGCTTACTAAAAAGTGCTAATAATGATTACCACTTATGATAAGAAAATTAAAATTTTATTCCTTTTGGAAAACATCTTAAAAATGAATTTTAGAAGAAAACACTTGAATAGTTAGATTCTATACATTTTCAGTAAGCATATTTTTGACAAAATTTACTAAAATTTCTTATAAAAGTTATGTTCTATGACATTTACTTATATGTACTTTCTGATTATTGATAGAACATAATGAGATAACATATATATCATTTATTTATAGTTATGTATGAGAGGATAAAGAACTTTAAATATCACATGATCCTGTAATGTAAGTGATAAATGTTAATGAATATAGTGTTAAAAATATAGTGTTGAAACATCAATGTAAAATAGGTCATATATTTGTAAAAAATAAAAAACATCATTGATGTAAGAACTTTTAGGAGTTGAATATTTACAGTAGAAAGATTTTAAGGAAAAGGTAAAAAATTATATAAATTCATTAAATTTCCTTATATATTATATATTAAAACATGTATCACCAGGTGTGGTTCTATTGGGATCCTATGATCAATTAATCATTCATACATACCCTTGACACAAATTTTTATAGAATGCATCCACCCAACAATAACCACTACCACCTACATCTCTCCAATTATATTGAAATATTGACACGTGTCCCACTAGATTGAAAATCACTAATTTGTAAGAAGACTATTAATTTTCTATAAGGAAAATATAGTAACTAAAAAATATAATCAATTTTAAATTAACTTCTTTATAGAACACTTGGTAAATATTAGTGGGTGCTGAATAGAGGGTGGTAGTGTCCAATGGGAATTTAAAATAGAAAACATTACTAATGAAACCTTGAGAGAAAAACTAAATACCTATATATTTTTATCAAGTTATTCATTAGAAAGAGGAATAATAAATAGGTTGTTAAAGAATATCAAAGATACAAAAACTATATAAATTTAGAACATTGATTAAGTGATGAACATAAAATAAATCCATAAATGAGCTATAGTTGGAAAATCCCACACATGAAACATTAGAAAATTATAGTTACTTGATTGATACAAAATATGTTGAACAAAAAGAGGAAAATAATGAAATATTACTCATGTAAGAAATATATAGAATCTATCCAAATCAGATTCACTTCAAGGTATGGGATCATGAGGGTTGCATTCATAATTTTAGCATCGTAAATCACATAAAAAATTAATTTGAATCAACTCTTTAGGATAATGTTCAATATACTCAAAATTTCAATGTAAATGGACTACATATATAGGAAATTTTCAATATTTTTTACATATATCAGAAACCACACTCAGACCAAGAAACATCAACATGGAAGGTGGGTCAAATATGAAAATGAGATACATGGGCTTAACAAATTACATGAGAAATAATCATATGCAGAAGAAAATCATAAAATAATATGATTAAATTATAGTTCATATATATAAACTCATGGCGTAATATAACATAATCAAGTTATAAAAATTATAGGTTAACAATCAAATGAAATTGAAAATGAACATAGAATAATTATTATATACAAAACACAAAAAGGGTACGAGTACCTAGAATATGGAATCAATAAATTCATGTAAAACTTTCCATGGAAAAATTAAAACACAATCAAACCATAAACCTAGAATGATTTGATTCGTGTGAAACTTTCTACAAGTATAATAGGTCCGCATCAAGAAATAAGATGTTGGAGTTGATATTCGAATGACCTATATCAATCATAGAAGGAATCAATTTGAGGGGATGGAATCCGAGAAGAGGATATCAGAAATCATAAGAACCCTAGATGTAACAAAGAACATGTATATGTCAATGGATGGAAGCTTGTGTTGGTGAAAATCCTTTTTAATCAGAATATCAAAGATCAGTAAACTATAAAAATTTATAACATTGATAAAGTGATCTACATAAAATATTTCTATAAATGAGCTATAGTGGGAAAATCCCACACATTAAACATTAGAAAATTCTAGTTGATTGATACAAAATATATTGAAAAAATAGAAAAATAATGAAATATTACTCATGGAGAACATATATAGAATCTACCAAAATTGGATTCACTTCAAGGTATGGGATCACAGGTGTTTCATTTATAATTTTAGCACCTGAAACTGCATCAAAAATAAATGTACAAAATTAATTAGAATAAAAACATTAGGATAATGTTCAATATACTCAAAATTTAAATGTACATGGACTATATATATAGGAAATTTTCAATATTTTTTACATATATCATGAAACCTTAGTCAAACCAAGAAACATCAACACATAAGGCTAGTAAAATATGAAAATTAGATATGTAAGCCTGATAAATTGCATGACAAGAAAGCATCTACAGAATAAAATCATCAAACAAATAAGATTAAATTTTAGTTTATATATAGAAACTACAAACATAATATAGAAGAATCATGTTATACAAATTATAGGTTAATAATTGACTAAAAATAAAAATGAAAAGTGAATAATTATAAACTATAGAACACATAAAGTGTACTAGTACCTAGAAAATGGAATCAATAGATTCATGTAAAACTTTTAGTGGAACCATTAAAACATAATAAAACTATAAAACTCGAATGGGATGATTCAAGTAAAACTTTTTTCAAGTCAAATAAGTCCACATCAAGAAATAAGATGGTGGAGTTGATAATCGACTCACATGTATCAGTCGTAGTGGGAATTACTTCTAAATATATCTATAAATGAGCTATAGTGGGAAAATACCACACATGAAACTTTAGAAAATGCTAGTTGATTGATACAAAATATGTTCAAAAAATAGAAAAAGAAATAAATATTACTCATGGAGAACATATATATAATCTATACAAATCATATTCACTTCAAGGTATGGGATCACAGGTGTTTCTTTCATAATTTTAGCACCCACAACTCCATCAAAAATAAATATAAAACATTAATTAGAATAAATACATTAGGATAATGTTCAATATAATCAAAATTTAAATGCACATGGACTATATATATAGGAAATTTTAAATATTTTTGACAAATATCTTGAAACCATAGTCAAACCAAGAAACATCAACACAGAAGGCTAGTTAAATATGAAAATTAGATATGTGGTCCTGATAAATTTCATGAAAAGCAAACATCTTCAAAACAAAATCATCAAACAAATAATATTAAACTGTAGTTTTATACAGAAACTCAAGACATAATATAGTGGAATCATGTTATACAAATTATAGGTTAATAGTCGACTGAAATTAAAAATAAGAAGAGAATAACTATAAACTATAGAACACATAAAGTGTACTGATACCTAGAAAATGGAATCAATAGATTCATGTAAAACTTTTAGTGGAACCATTAAAACATAATGAAACTATAAACATATAATGGGTTGATTCATGTAAAACTTTCTGCAAGTCAAATAGGTTCACATCAAGAAATAATATGGTGGAGTTGATAATCGACTCACCTGTATTGGTCGTGGTAGGAATTACATCCAAATATATCTATAAATGAGCTATAGTGGGAAAATACCACACATGAAACATTAGAAAATTCTAGTTAATTGATAAAAAAATTTTAAAAAATAGAAAAATAAGGAAATATTAACCATGGAGCACATATATAGAATCTATCCAAACCAGATTTACTTCATGTTATGGGATCATGGGTGTTGCATTCAGAATTTTAGCACTTGAAATTGCATCAAAAATAAACATCCAAAATTAAATAGAATAAACAAATTGGGATAATGTTTAATATACTCAAAATTTAAATGTATATGGACTACATATATGGATAATTTTAAATATTTTTGACATATATCATGAAACCACAATCAAACCAAGAAACATCAATATAGAAGGGTAGTCAAATATAAAAATCCGATATGTGGGCCTGATAAATTGTATGAGAAGCAAGCATCTACAAAAGAAAATAATTAAAAAACTAAGATTAAATTGTAGCTTATATACAAAAACTCAAATCATAATATTGGGGAATCATGTTATAAAAATTATAAGTTAATAATCGACTGAACTTAAAAATGAGAAGAGAATAATTATAAACTACAGAACACATAAAGTGTACTGGTACATGGAAAATAGTATCAATAGATTCATGTAAAACTTTTTTCGGAACCATTAAAACACAATAAAACTATAAACCTGGAATGGGTTAATTTTTGTAAAACTTTTTGCAAGTAAAATAGGTCCATATCAAGAAATAAGATTGTGGAGTTGACAATTGACTCACCTGTATCAGTTGTAGTAGGAATTGCTTCCAAGAGAGGGATGCTGAGAAGAGAATATTAGAAATCATAGGAACCCTAGATATAGAAAAAAACATGGATAGGTAGATGGATGGAATCTTGTGTTGATCAAAATATTTGTAAATTAGAAACCCCTAAGGAAAAAATCAGAGGGTGATGTGAGGAAATAGAAACATCATAGGGTGAAGTGAGGAAATCTGAGTGTGATGTGAGAAACCCCTAGTGTAGAAATCCATGGTTACTTAAAGGAGTCTGTTGGTTTTATGGGAATGATAAGGGAAATCAGAGAGATGAGAAGGGGGATTCATTTTCAGGAGAAAACAGTGGGGTATGTGAGGCGGGATATGGGGAAGCAGAGAGGTAATGACTTTGATGAGAATAGGGAGACGATGCAACTCATTAGGAGGGTGGAAAGAAATAGGGAGTGGAGATACATCAGGAAGAGGTGGGGATGGAGACCCAGAGAGAAGGATACGAAGTCAGGAAGTGGGTGAGAATAGAGGAGATGAGTGGGTTAGTAGGGAAGGGAAAAATGGAGGGAGCGACATGTGGAAGGGGAGCCATAAATATTTGTAACTATAATGAAAATTATTAATGTTTAATTCAAAATAAAGTCACTTTCGAGTCAATCAAAGTTATATAGTGAAGATTGCATCTCAATACTAGTAAATATTTCATATATAATTATTAATGATAAATTTTATTGTATATATATAATTATTATTTTTAAATATATTTATACATTTATATAATTAATAATATATCATAAAAAATATTTATACATTTATATAATTAATAACATTTTTAAAATAAAATTAATAATATTTAAATATAATTAACAATAATTAATGTTTTTTATATATAATTAATAATATAAACATATTTTAAATAAACTTAATAGTATTTAAATAGTATAATTTTATTTTAATATATTTATTGTAATTATTTATGTCACACCTGGACCTCTGAAATAATTTTATTTTATTATTTTATATGGCTTTGAAATATTTTGTCGAGGTGTGGGCCAAGCCCGATTAAAATTTTTCGTTTTTGGGGATAAATGAATGTTTTGGGCTTGATAGCATCTAGCGCATGGGCAAGGCATGGTCAAATCCGTGCAGCTTCTCCAGGTCAGCTTGCAACCTGCCCGGTGTTCAAAAAAATTTATCATTATTAATTAATTAATTAACAAGATGAATAATAGAGCAAAAGTAAAAAAATAATAATAAAAATTAAAGTAATAATTGTTTTAATAGTAATAATGGTAATATTATTAAAGGATATTATTATTATTATTATTATTATAAATATTTTATTAAGTTGTTGTTGTTATTATTATTACTATTTTTAATAATATTGACATTATTATTATTATTAGTGACCTTATTATTATTATTATTATTAAAAACATTATTATTATTATTACAATAATTATAATTTATATTATTATTAATTTTTTTTTGTGGATTAGGGTTTTGTTTCTCCCCCCTTTGTGGTTCTTCACCCCCTCCTCCATCCAACCTATCATGACTATCCCCCCTTATCCCTATTGCACAAGTCGTCCCTCCCCTTGGCCAGCCCCTCCTCCCAGTGATGTCACCCCATCGCGCCATGCTTGCCCCATCGTACCCTCCTCTATCGGCGGGTTGCCTCCCCTACATCCAGCCCTCCACTCGCCGGCCTCCTTCCCTACGTGGCGCATTGACCCCGTTGGTCTCCTTCCCTGTACAACGCACCGAACCCACTGTCCTCCCTCCTTCGGCATCCACACTCATCCAAATAAACATTTAGGGGTTTTCTTTCCCTTTTAGGTTTTATTGTTAGGGCTTAATCTAGAGTTTGGGTTCGATCTTCATGAATAGGGTTTTTTTTGGATTCCTTGTAATGCGGTTAAGGCGCGATTGCAGTTTTGTGGCTTTTTTCAGCAATTTCTTCACCCAAGGTAGGTGGTTCTATGCCCTATCATTATTTGAATAATTTATTATGTTTATTTGATTTTATAAATATGTTATATGATTTACTTGTGTGGTGTGAAGTGTTTATAAGTTGTTTGGCATGTCTATATGGTGTGAATGGATTTGTTAAGGAAAAATGATTAGATTTTGGGTGTGTAATTGAGCGTGATGTTTCGTAAAAATGTTTTATTGGTTGGTCGTTGGGTGAAAATCATATTTTTAAAAACACATAAGATGCAAATGTGTTGGAAATGAGGTTTTTAATAAAAAGTGTGTTCCCTTGGCATGTTGAGCTTGCCGCACACCCTTGAAATTAAATTAAAAATTATTTGAATAATGGAAAGCATGTTTTGATATGCTTATATTGTACATTTGGTTTTAAAATAGCATTTTTATATGAAATTGGGTGGGTTTTTTTGTAAACCTTTGTGTTATAATTTGAAGTGTTTCATAAATTGTTTAATTGGATCTATTAAATTACCTGTGGAGTGGGAAAATATAATTTTGTAGGATTAAACATGCATTAAGTTTTAAAGGTGCATTTATATGTGAAATTATGCATTTTTATTATGAAAACCCTTGATATTCTGTTTAGAAATGTTCTATAAAATTTTTAAATGAATTATTAAATTATGTGAGAGGTGTGAATTATGTTTGGAAAGAGTTTGGTGTGCGTGTGTATGGAAAATGGATTTTCAATGGAACTTGCACTAGTTGAAATACGAGATCTAACGTCGACGTAATAACGTCAGTTTTTTATAAACCAACGCCAATAGTATGTAAGGGAAATTTATGGCGTTAGTTTTAGTAAAAATGATGCCAAAAACAATTATTCGATGATATTTTGCATCAGTTTTGTGAAAACCGACGTAGGAAATCAAAAAAAAAGTGTTGGCGTCGGTTTTGAAGAAAAATGACGCCAATAATAAAAAAAATTGGCATCGGTTTTAAAGAAAACCGATGCCATAAGTTGAAGTTTCGGTGTTGGTTTTCTCCAAAACAGATGCTGAAACATAGAAACCTATTTATTTTCAGCGTCAGTTTTGGTAAAAACCGACACAAAAAAAGGATTATTGGAATCAGTTATTCTCAAAACTGACAATGAATGTTTTTTTATTTTCATCATCGTTTTTTAACAAAACTGACGTTGAAAGTCTTTTAAAATTAATCGGGGTCATGAAACCCTCATTTTTTTGGATCGTTGAAATCGAAACCCACTGCGGTGACTTGGACTCTTGACGACCTTCGAAGCTCTATTTGTGATCTTGGAAGGCCATTGTTGACGGTTTTGTTCCGTTTTCATGATTTTCGGTTTGTGTTCGTCATTTTTATCTCTTGTTTTATCTTCCATTGTTTATTTCTTCTTCCATAACCCTATTTTACGCAACATTCATTGTTGGTTCATTTTTAGTTGTCGTTTATAATTATTTTTGGTTTTGTATTATCAATGTTGGTATAAATTTTGTAGTGTTTGTTTTTTGAAGTCATTATACAGAACGCAGTTTGGATTGAGGATCTCCATTCGAGTTGAACTTCAAATTTTGTAGATAAATCATTTATCATTCAGTTTTTTATTGATTTGATTTAATTATTAGTTTATATTTTATTTTAAATATGTTAGGACATGGTTAAATATTATTTCAACAAACATTCTTAAATATACCGTCAAAAAATTGTATATTTTTACATTGACTCCAATCAAATTTCACCCAATACACTTACTACATCCTTTAAATTAATGCACTCTTCAATACTTTTAACGCATGCAATATCAAAATAATGCAACAACTATGTAAAACGAACTAATAAATTTTAAAAGAATGATATTATAATTAAATTATAATATCAATATAACACACATGTATATAATATGAAAATAAAATGTTTAATCTATTTGTAAATGTGTTTCATATCTGATGTCTTCTATTTGATTATCAATAGTTTTTATTAAATATGTTTTTGTTTAAAATTTATCTGATAGATATTTAAATTTTTATATGTTTTAATATATTCACCAATTATATTGTGATATCAGGTATTTAATGGATCATAATTGGATTCATTTACAAAGAACCACTAGTGAATATGAAAAAGGAGTTGATAATTTTTTGGAATTTTCTAAACGACATCTTCAAAATATTGATTTGATTTTCTGTCCATGTGTGAAGTGTGTAAATATGAGAAAGCTAAACTTCAGAGAAATCAAGGATCATCTCATTTATTATGGTTTTAGCCTTAATTATACACGTTGTATCTTTCATGGTGAAAGAACTGAAAATTCAACATCCAATGTTGATGACAATATTTATAATGAGGAAGATAATCGTATTGAAGAATTATTTCATGATTTAGGTGTTGAAACCATCGAAAAAATACCAACTGGTGAATGATTGTATGGAGATTCTGAGAAACCATTATTCCCAAGTTGAATTAAATATACAGTGTTATCATCAGTTTTGAGATTAGTTAACTTAAAAGCAAAAAATGGGTGGAGTGATAAAAGTTTATCTAGTTTACTTGAGATTTTAAAAGAGATACTTCCAGAAGGAAATAGGCTTCCAGAATCGAATTATGAGGTGAAGAAAATATTATGCCCAATGGGATTGGGGTATAAAAAGATACATGCTTGCCCTAATGATTGTGTACTGTATAGGAAAGAAAATGAATATTTATCAAGTTGTCCTACATGTGGGACATCACGCTATAAGATAGGTGGGAAAGTCAACTGAGATTCATTCTCAGGTGATGTCATCTAATGTCATGAAAAATCAATTTTGTACTTTCCAATGATATCATCCAATATTTTTTGTATACAATTCTGATAATTCAATTCTGATTCATTTTTAGGTACCAGAATAAAAAATCCTACTAAAGAAATTTGGTACCTTCCAATAATTACTCATTTGAAACATCTATTTGTGAATTAAATTGATGCAAAAAAGGTTACGATTTCATTTATATGAGTGCATCTCCGATGGTAACTTACATCACCCTGTGGATTCACCACAATGGGAGAGTTTTGATAAAAAAATTCATGATTTTGGAAGTGAAGTTATAAATCTTAGAATGGGATTGTGTACTGATGGAATGAATCCATATTGGAGCCTCAGTAGCCAACATAGTTCATGTCCTGTTTTGCTGGTAGTTTACAACTTGTCCCCACATCTATGTATGAAGAAAAAATATGTTATGATGATCTTGATGATTTCTGGACCAAAAAAAATAGGAAATGATATTGATGTGTATCTTACACCATTGATTGTTGATTTGAAAATGCTATAGGAGGAAGGTGTTAAAGTTTTAGATGCATACAATAAAGAGTATTTTCTTTTGCGTGATATTATAATGTTCACTATAAACTATTTACTTCATATGGAAACTTATCTGGATATAGTGTTAAGGGACATAAAGCATGTCCAATTTGTGAAGAAAAAACTTCATATTATCAGTTGCAGAATGTAAGAAAGACAGTGTATATGGGACATCGAAGATTTTTGCAAATTGATCATCCTTATCATAGATTGAAAAAATCATTTAATGGTTTACAAGAATACAACCTTCCCCCTTGACCATTGTCAGCTGAATAATATTATGACAGAGTGAAATATATTTATTCAATATTTGTAAAGAGAATAATTTTTGGTTTTCAAAAACATATCTGGAAGAAGTAGTCTATTTTTTTTTTGAACTACCATATTAAAGATTTTTAGAGATAAAACATACCATTGATGTTATGCATGTTGAGAAAAACATATGTGATAGTTTGATTGAAACTTTGTTAGACATAAAAGGAAAGAAAAAAGACTGATTGCATGCTATATTGGACTTGATATTAATGAGAATACGTTTGGAGTTAGCTCCCACTGTGAAAGAAAACAAAACATATTTACCTCTGACTTGTCACATATTAAGCAAGATTTAAAAGATGAATTTTTGTCAGTATCTTCATGGTATTAAAGTACCCAGTGGTTTTTCTTTCAAATGTGAATAATTTTTAGTCATTAAAGGATTTTAAATTAATAGGTATTAAATCTCATGATTTCCATGTGTTGATGCAACAACTTTTACCAGTAGTAGTGCATGGTATATTGCCGACAACTTTTAGAAAGACTATCATCAAGTTATGTAATTTTTTCAAATCCATTTTTAGCAAAGTTGTTGATCCAAAATTGTTAGATGTGTCGGAGAATGAAGAAACTCTTATTCTTTGTTAACTAGAAATGTATTTCCCACCCACATTTTTTGATATAATGGTTCATCTGCTGATTCATTTGGTGTGGGAGATAAGAATATGTGGGCCTATTTATTTAATATAGATGTATCCTTTTGAAAGATATATGAAAATTTTGAAGGATATGTTAAAAATATTTATTGACCAGAGGCCTCTATTGTTCAAAAATATGTATTAGAAGAGGTTATTGAGTTCTGTACTGATTATTTGAATGAGGTGGAGTATATTGGTCTCCATGTATCTCGACATATGACAGTTGATAGTGAAGGTAGAGGGGTTCAAGGATTAAAGGTAAAGTTCATTCCATGTGATGAAGTGATGTAAGCACATTTATACATTTTAAAAAACACAGACGAGGTTCAATCATATATATCCTCACATATTACTGAATTAAAGTTACGATATCAGAAAAGAAATGAAAAGTGGTTGATGATTGAGCATAAGAAGACGTTTGTTTCATGGTTTAAATAGAAACTCACCCCAGATATATCTACATCAGAAACATTGAAGTGGTTAGCAGGGGGACCATCTCTTAATGTGATCACATGGTCTGGTTTTGATATCAATGACTACACATTTTACACAAAAAACCTAGATGACAATAGTACCATTCAGAATAGTGGTGTGATGTTTTTCCCTGAAGCAGTGCATTTTTCGAGTGCCAAAGGTAAAAACCCAATTTCTGCATCAACGTCATATTTTGGAGTTATTTAATACATATGGTAAATTGATTATATTAAATTTCAAGTCGCTGTTTTTAAGTGTAATAGGGTTGATAGTAATAGTGGTGTGAAACATGATGAATATGGGTTTAAACTGGTTGATTTGAAAATATTTAATTACAATGAGGAACTATTTATCATGGAGACACAAGAAAAACAAGAATTTTATGTCATTGATCTGTCTAATGATCAGTGGTTAGTTGTTTTGCAAGGAAAAATATACCATTTGGGTGATGAGGATGATTCTGATGATGTTAGTAATTTACATGAGCCTTATTCATCTATTACGCAATTTACAGATGATTATAATGTGTATAAGACAGACATAGTGCATGTAGTACATACTGATCATGATGAAGGAATGTGGGAAAAAAATAAATTAGTATCCTAATTTTTCTGGTAAATATTTATATTTTGTTTCCATTTTTCAAACATACAAATGCATGACTTGTTTTTTACTTACTTATTTTTGTCTTCCTTGTTTCTAATTATTCATTTTTCTAATGATATGCAGGTACGCAAAATTTCATTACAATTTCTAGTAGCAATGTTAGATACAGATAGAGAGGAGTAGTTACCAAGGTATATCTATTTTGACATATTATTAAATATTCAGTAATATAATTATTTAATGAAATAAAATTGTTAATTTACAAAAAATTTTTGCAGGACTACTGATGCGTCCTCAGTGGAGGAGACTTCTCCTATTACTACTCAAAAATCAAGTTCTCAAGTTGGTAAATGTGGTATTACACATTTACCAAAACTATAACTTTCTCATGATGATGAAAAAGTACACATCCATTTTTATGATAATAATAATGCAGTTGTCCCAAATGCAGTTCAGTTTGTCAGTTATATAGCAATGCAGAGCCGTTGCAGGATTAATATTTTATATCCTGATTGAAAGTCAGTGGACAGGACGACGAAGCAGCAGCTTTGGGAGGCCGTTATGGTAAAATATCTCAATTTATTTCTTTTATCTCATTTTTTGAATATTATATATTTTAAATGACATATTTAATTTATTCAATTATAGATGACATTCAATTTTGAGGAAACCAAAGAAATTAAGAAAAGACATCTCTCTTTAGTAGCAGTTCGATGGAGAGATTTTAAAACCAAACTAACAAGAAATTGTGTTTTTGGAAAGAGAAGGTTTGAAAGCTCATGTCTTAAGTATCCGTATATAGATGAAGAAACATGGAAGTGATTTGTTGACAGCCATCAGGAAGTGAAATTTCAGGTATGACAATTGTTTTATATTTTAAAATTTATGCTATATTTTTCTTATTACTTAGTAGTTTATTTTTATATAACAGGCCTCCAGGAGATCTCATCAGGAGATACAGTTGATAAACGTATACCCTCATACATTATCACATGGAGGGTATTCCTATTTGGAGTAGAAAATTATTGAAGAAAAATTTGAAGCATTAAGAGCTCGATCAAGTAGTGGTTCAGAAGAGGTCCAATTTGGTCCTCCATCTCCTCCCACTCGTTGTGAGAAATGTAAACGAGCAAGAAGAAGAAAAAATGAAAAGTATCTTATAGAGGAAGATCATCAAGTGGATAATATAATTGTAAGTAAATATTATTTATTTGTTAACAATTTTTCTATTTTATAATTTATAAACACTAATATAACTTTTTTATTTTTCATTTCAGGATGAACTTCAGGAGCAAGAGACACGGGGCTCTTTTATCCCTGAGGGTAGGATGGACATCCTAGCCACTGCTTTGGGAAAGGAAGAACACCCCAGCCGTGTTAGAGTATATCAGACAGGTGTTAGTATTCGAAAGGTTTTTGGTAAGAGTAAGCAATCAAGAGACCCAAAAATAGAATCCTTAAAAGAAGAGATGAAAGATATGAAACAGTCTATGGGTGATAAAATTCAAGCAGCAGTACAGAAGGATTTATTAGAACACTTGGAAAGACATTCACAGTCTGCGCATCCTTCCTAGGTAAATTATTTATTTGTCATCAATTTTTCTATTTTATAAATTATAATTATTAATATATTTTTTTTCATTTTTCAGCCTTCCCAGTTTGCTCACCCAGACTACCCTGCCCCATCTGCTTACCCTGCCCTGTCTGCGCATCCTTCTGAGGTATATTATTTATTTGTCATCAATTTTTCTATTTTATAAATTATAAACACTAATATAACTTTTTCATTTTTCAGCAGTCTCAACCTACTCACCCGGACTACCCTGCCTCATCTGCTTACCCTGCCCCGTCTGCACAACCTTTCGAGGTATATTATTTTATTGTAATCAATTTTTCTATTTTATAAATTTTAAACACTAATGTACCTTTTTCATTTTTCTGCCTTCTCAGCCTGCTCACCTGGACTACCCTGTGCCACCTGCTTACTTTGAGCCTCCACCTCCTCCCTCGGATCAAGCCTCATATTGTGAGTTGTTTGCGGGAGATCCTCATGTACATATTTTTGCGTTAGGACAGGTGCATTTTTTGGGGGACTCAGTACATCATAAACCTATGAAAATGGGTCATGTTAGATTATCAGACCTTTTTTTTATAGATCATACTGATCTACTACCATTTCCTACTGTGGAGATCACCAGTGTTGGGGAATGTATAGTCCATTTTTTACTTTGTCCAACTACCCTTCTTCGTTATATTTCACATGAGGTATGCGTTTTTTAAATATTAATTACAAATGATTCAAAATTACTTATAATGTTTTCTGACATTTAACTTATATAGGAATATCTGAAATAAAAAGAAACTACACAAATGAAACAAAATGTTCAGGAACAGTCGGCTTTAGATACTTCTAATATTTCTAATGGGTTGAAAATATTATCTGATTCCTCTTATTCCTTTGATTTTATCTATGAGTTTTAGATGATTCTCGATATATGTGGAATAAATTATCGATTGACATTAATGAAAGAAAATATCATGCATTTAGTTAATTTTTAAGAGATCAGGATGAGTGTGGTGCAGTTGTTTTCCATGTAAGTAAATTGATGCTTGAATTGCTATTTTTTTAATAAAAGATTATTATGTCATTGACTAACTATATATTTTTTAAATTAGGTATCTACACAAGCTTCTTTTACAAAATTAAACTACAAGAATTTACAGCTTTGTAGATCCAGAGTACATTTCCTTGGAAGTAAAACATGTGAAGAATGATGAAAGAGTTCAATACACATCCGAGATATTATCAGAGACAGAGATTCAGTGCTGGTTTTTTCTATTTCTTGATAAGTAAGAACATCAAAAAAATTATGAACTAATGATCATTATAATGTCATTAATTGTGAACTTTTTGTATTGTAGGGGGCATTGGATGTTATGAGTATTTTTCCCAATTGAATGCACCTTATATTGGTTTTTCTCTTTATTAGGAACAGTGCATAAACTATTTTCCACCTTATTAAATAGGTAAGTTTTTTTCTTTATTTTGTATAAGCTCATTATGTTTAATTTTAATTTTTTAGACAAGTTTTATTAGTTCATATATAAAAAAATTTATTTCATGGAAACATTTTAACAAGGAATACATGTCAATAAATAAACCAACAAAAATCAAATATGTGGAAGTATAGGTAATTAGTTTTTATATTTTTGTTATATATTGGTTTTTATTATTAGTTAAATGTTTTATAACTGTAGTGTCACCATCAAAATGGTCATGTTGAATGTGGTTATTATATTCTACGATTCATGTACGAGATAATCACAACTGGGGAAGCTACTGATTTTCATAAGGTTAGTTGTATTAATTTTTTTTATATATTTTATGCCATATTATTCTATTTTTTAATTTCATATCATTAAATATTATTGTAGGCATTCAATGATTCATAGTCTTATTCCCAATCTAATATGACTCATATTCAATCTAATTTTGTGAATTATTTGTTAATTCTGATTAACATTTGAGGTATATATATTCTAATATTTATAAATTATAATACATATGGGTTCAAAAAACTAACTCTTTTGATATATTAGGTGTTTGAACCTACTAATAATCAAATGAATGCTTCAACAATAACCAACAATGAGCATGTCATAAATTTCATGTACACGTATTTTAATTCTACTTTATTTTGAAAGTGTAATATTCTAAATTTTCTAAAAAAAATTAACTTCCAGCGTTGGTTTTTTTGTTTATTCTTGGTATATGAAAGAATAAATAATCAATAAACCATGTGATTATAGGCTATGTACTATTCAAGATGACATGAACCCATGTCATACCTGCATCAAATCCGTTCCAAAAGGATAAAAAAGACATTAGAAGTGACCAAGAACAATCCAAAAGTGCATTAATCATATTACATGGTATCCTTAAGGCATTGAGTGTTGAGTCAGACCACAATGATGACAAGTAAACATGTACTTGATATCTACATGACATCAATTTCTTGTATGGTACTTGGTATCCATAATGAATTGAATTTTAGGTCTAGCCACATGACTATAATAAGTACATCTTAATCATTGAGTTCTCTCAAGTGCCTCTGCAATCTCTTTATCTAATTTTTTATTATATTTATTGATGCATTGATCTTTAACTGGAATCCATGTAAATTTTTCAGTAACTCAAATGTATTTTCTTTGGTATCCAATATTATTTGGGTGGTGCGAGAACTGTAAATGCTGGAGTCGTGGGACTTGCAAATGTCATAAAATTTCTTGAAGTCATTGATTTCAGGTACGTGTATTTTAATTTTACTTTATAATAACAATGTATAGATAATTTTTTGGTCAACTAGATATAAGCATTTAATTTATAGGAGGCATTAGATGATAAATACTGTTTGATTATTTTTGAATATTATGTTATTTTTACAGGGCTTTCGGTTTTTTTGGAAGTGTAATTTTAATTATTTTATATTTTTTTAATTATGGCGTCGGTTATTTGAAAAACCGATGCCGAAAGTTTTTTTAAAAAAATTGAATTTTGGTGTCGGTTTTATCTAAAACCGAAGCTGAAAATAGATTCGACCGGGTTTTCGGCATCAGTTTTAGATAAAACCGACGCTGAAAAGCCTATCTAAATTCAATTTCAGCGTCGGATTTAGATAAAACCGATGCCGAAACTATTAATGAAATTATTTTTGATGTCGGTTTTTGAAAAACCGACACCGAAAACCATATTTTTAACATCACCATTATAGACGTCGGTTTTAAACCAACGTCAAAAATAAAAAAAACCGACATTAATTTGTGTTTATGAACTAGTGTTGGATCATTTGGGCATGTTTTCTTTATTGTGTGCTTTTGAATATAGTTTTTGAATTGTTTAAACAGTAAAGAGATTGTTTAAAAAAATGGTCTTAAAGTATGTGTGGGATAAATGAAGGGGATTGGACATTAAATTGATTGGTTTTAATTTTGTATTTTTCTTGTGTTTTATAAAAAGGGGAAATATATGAACTATGAAAGTGTTGATAAATGCATTGAAAAGTAGTTTTGGTGTGAGTAAAATTGAAAATGGTATGTTCTATGAAAATTGGTGATTTCCTTGAAATTCTTGGCATTGGTTTATGAAAGTTGTGTTGTGTGTGATATGTGAATGTGAAACTTTTTTGAGGACAAAAAGGGAATCCTAGGTAACTGGGTGGATAGACTAGGACTAGGTAGCTTGTGATTTGGAAGTGGTTATAGACCGGTTTCACTTAGAAGGATTGACGGCTACAACACTAAATAAATATTTGTATTATGATTAGAGACCACGAGGGTTACAAGGGTGTCCCATACTAGTGGATCGTGCATGAGGACACATCTTGTCATGGTTTCTATACCACATTTTCACCAATATGTGAGGTTCCTAGAATCCCACTTGAGCTATTTTGACCCTAGGTATTTACCCATGGTTCGTTAACTTATATGTTGGGATGCCATCAGTTGGAATATAGTGGACCTCGTGTGTGTGTGTGTGCGTGCGTGCCTTTATAATCCCTTATTATTTTAAGAAAATGGTTGCACTAGTTTTCTTTGTAAGTAATCTCTTTAATTAATATTTTTAATCACTAATGGTTTTCTAGAAATGTTTTCAAAACATTAACTTAAATGAGCATTCTATATAATCTAATAAATGCTTTGGCATGGAATATCTTTACCCAGGTGGCTTCCTACTGGGCTCTGGCTCACACCCTGCATACACCTCAGGGTGTACATAGACCCTGTTGTCTTTTGTCTCAGGTTAAGGTAAGACATTAGTGTTGGCGGTTTGAGTTTCTTGTGGCTTTCGGTGTGGATCTTGGTGGGGGCGACTTGAGAATGTGGTTCCTCACATTGCATGGAGGTTTGGTATAGAGTTTTGTTTCCCTTCTTTTGTATTAATTTTGTGGTTTTGTCTAAAGTTGTAAATCTTTAAATATGAAAGTTGTTAATGTATTGTTTGATTATCTAATTTTAGTTTTGTATTATCTTATATTCTTAGCTATTTCCTGACTGCTTGTTCGATTAAATCATTCCCCAATATTTATTTGAAACCTGGGCACTTGTACCAGCCCACAGGGATTGGGAATGACTTTCGGGCCTTGCCATAGACCGGGTCAGGAACCGGGTCAAATGGAGACCCATCTTGGTTCATGACAAAATGGTATCAGAGGAGGTTATGATCATTTAATTATTGTTCCTTAGGAAAGAGTCTCGGTAGACCAAAGTTCTCATGGCCTAGAAAGCCATGTGGATTAGAAGAAATTATCCAAGAACACTCTTTGTGCTAGTGGTGCACTTAGCATATGGACTCCAACCATATGTCCAAGACATTCACCAACACTAATTTTCTCTTGAATTGGCTTAAATATCCTTGGGTTCTAAAAAAATTAATTCTAAAACCTTTGTTAGAAAATTTATGAAATATGAACTTTAAAATGGAGATGGTTTAATTTTCAAAAGATGGAAAAGTGGGTTGAATGATTATTTTGAAAATTGTAAGAATTTTGATTTAACCTTTGGTATTTCTGTGAGTGATCACATTCATAGGACATGTGAGGAAAGTGAATGGGTTCTTGGTTTGGCATGAGAAAAATGCATGTGAGAGGCACTATGGGATACCATTGGTGGATGTGCAACCCACTAATCCAGTTTTATTTTTGATAGTGTTTTTGAAATAAAAAGGTGTGGTGTGTCTTTTAGTATTTTTTGGAAATGTTGTTGTGGGGTGTTTTGGTTTTCAAAACCTCATTTGTTTGAATTGTGTTCCATATTTTTTTTCTTTGGTGAGTTGGTTTGGAGTGGTGGTTATTAGTTTATTTTGAGAAGTGTTTCGGGAAGCCTTTGTAGGGGTTTCCCCCATGCACTCGGTGTTTTCTCATGCTGTGTTTGGATAACATACCGATTTTATGGGGTCCTTGGGTTCCCTTGTTAGCTAGTGCACACCCCCATAAGGATGTGATGCATATTTGAAATTCGGCCATGGGTGATTCGCCATTGGTAGGTCCTCTAGTTGATCAAAGTATGGACTCTCTTCTTGGGTTTTAGGGTTGATTTTATCTATTTTTTTGAATTAAGTAGATCCTCTCACCAAGAAAGATTGAATACAGATGGAGTTGAAATAAATCACAATTTATTGAGTTTCTTGAGTCATCTAAGGTGATTTCCAACACTGGTGTGTCCGAAGGTATGGTTTGGGGTTGGTTGAAGGAATTATTGTGAGGAAAGGTGGAAGAAGTCCGGATTTTTCTGTATTGGATTTTGTTTTAAAGGTGAATTTGGATTTTTCATTGGTTTGGTTTAAGGAAAGGTTCATGTTAGGCCCCCAGTGGGGTGAATCTGGCCATAAGAGGCTGTTATTGATGCTTTCAATAATATCATGCTGCTTGGGACTCAGTTCATGGTTTCACTCCTTGTAATGTCTATGACGGTTGCAAGGGTCATGTTTGGTAGTGTCTTGTTGTGTTGTGTTCTCTTTTAATGGAGAAGGTGGATGTCCCAGAACCTTACGAGAACATATGATTGAATGAAAGTGTGGTTCTCTTATGAGAATTTTTGAATTCCTTGTTCCAAGTGAATGTGTATTATGGGTGTTCTTTCTTTTGTCACTTATTGTTCAGAGTGAGAGGAGCAATGTGTATGCATCTTTTAGGACCCTGTCTTGGAGAAAGTACCATGTGATAAGTAAAATGGTTGCAGGATGTGATGAGTTCAGTTGATGTTGTTGGATAGTGGTCTGGTTTCTTGTGGCACTAGAAGAAGATTTGATTGGGGGTTCTCAGTGCCTGAATGCAAGGTAGGAGATTCTTCAATCATTATATCTCCATGAATAGGTCTCAAAGTGAAGCTGACACATAGTCAAGAACCCCCATGGGGTTGTAAGGGACCATGGTCCAGTCTCTGTCTTCAGTTTGGGAAATAAAGACAGTTTAATTCTTGCATAGCTGTTCATTCTAATGGTCTAATTTGGTGTAAAGGGGCGCGGGGACCTCCCTTCCATGTTGTGACCCACATGGGTGGAAGAATTATCATGGGTGATAAAGAGGTAACCATCCAAATTTTATTAAAACTCTAGTAATTGTGTCTCATTGGGTGTGAGTCTTCGTTTGGTGGACCTTGTACATACAACCTTGTGAATTAACTTCAGTTTTAGTTTGGTATCATATTAGGATGGTAATACCCCTCAGGAATAGAGAACCATGTTGTGTGTTTTAGTCGATCCTAGAGTCTTCTTTCATCGAATACCTCATGATAGAGGATCTAGTCAGTGCATAAAGTTTTCAAGTTAGCCCATGTTGGGTTCCTTTGTCTGTCCGTACCAATTAGTTAATCCAGTTGGCCTCTATGGTGGGGAGACCCACTGTAGGTCTCACAGAAATCCCCCCAAAATAAATTTATATTTTCCTCTTTGTTATGGTTGGTAGTCCATTCGGGCCTCCTTGTGTGGGTATTCTAGTTTCGTCTCAGGTTTTAGTTTCCCCTTATGGTGGGGAGTCTTCTCGGGCCTCCCTCTGTTAGCAATCTAGTTTTTTCCCTGGTGTTGGTTTGGTGGTTGGTAGTCTCGTCTGAAGCTATCCAACCCCAAGTTCCTCTCTTGAGTAAATGTTGAGGTTGAAGTACGCCAATGGTGTTGTGAAGCAAGGATATGGTAGCCTCCTTAATTTCAATGTTTGTTTTTAGTAAAATGTGTGAGCGTCTTTGGGAATGCTTAAGGTGTTTTTTCTCAGGTTGTTGGATCATGAATTGTGAGAATTCTTTCCCTTTTTATTGATTAACTAGAGATGTTTAATATCTTAGGGGGTGTGTGGATCATAGTGGGGAATCCATTTTGGGCTCTTGAGTTCGACTCATAAACCTCTTTTCTTGCGGTGGTGTTCTTGTCATCTTTTCATTTGTCGTTCGTTCACAAATCTCCTTGTGTTGTAATGTAAAACTAGTTCTTCCTTTTGAATCAAACTTGGGATAGATTTCTGGGGGAGGAAATTGTTATGGTGGGGAGAATTGTCACTCCCAAACTTCTGAAATAATTTTATTTTATTATTTTATATGTCTTTGAAATATTTTGTCGAGGTGCAGGCCGAATCCAATTGATTTTTTTGTTTTTGATAATAAATGAATGTTTTGGGCTCGATAGCGTCTAGTGCATGGGTAAGGCACGGTCGAAGCTAGGCAGCTTCACCAGGTCACCGTGCAACCATCCTAGTGTTCAAAAAAATATCATTATTAATTAATTAATTAAAAAGATTAACAATAGAGCGAAAGTAAAAATAAAATAAGAAAAATAAAAGTAATAATTGTTTTAATAATAATAATAATGGTAAAATTATTAAAAGATATTATTATTATAATAATTATTATTATTAAAATTTTATTAAGTTATTGTTGTTGTTATTATTATTATTACTATTGTTAATAATATTGATATTATTATTATTATTAGTGACATTATTATTATTATTTAAAACATTATTATTATTATTACAATTATTATAAGTTTTATTACTATTAATTTATTTTTATTTTTGTGGGTTAGGGTTTTCTTTATCCCCCCCTTTGTGGTGTGTCACCCCCTCCTCCCTCCAACCCATCGTGATTGTCCCCCCTTATCCCTGTTGCGCACACCACCCCACCCCCTGGCCATCCCCTGCTCCCGGCGACCTCGCCCTGTCGCGCCCTGCTCACCCCATCGTGCCCTCCTTTACTGGCCAGTCGCCAACCCTATTTGAAACCTTACACTTGCCAGCTTCCTTCCCTTCATGGCACACCGACCCCGCCGGTCTCCTTCCCTACATGACACATCGAACCCGCCGACCTCCCTCCTCCAGTGACTGCACTCTTTCAAGTAAATATTTAGGGTTCTTCTTTTCCTTTGGGTTTTATTATTAGGGATTAATCTTGAGTTTGGGTTTGATCTTCATGAATAGGGTTTGTTTTTGGATTCCTTGTGATGCGGTTAAGGCACGATTGCGGTTTCACGGATTTTTTTGGCAACTTATTCACCCAAGGTATGTGGTTCTATGTTCTAACATTATTTTATTAATTTAATATATTTATTTGATTTTATAAATATGTTCTATGATTTATTTTTGTGGTGAAAAAAAGTGTTTATAAGTATTTTGGTATTTCTATGTGGTGTGAATGGATTTTTTTTAATGAAAAATGATTAGATTTTAGGTGTGTAATTTAAATTTATGTTCCATGAAAATATTTTATGGGTTGGTTGTTTGGTGAAAATCAAGTTTTTAAAAACAAATAAGATGTAAATATGTAGGAAATGAGTTTTTTTTTTTCATAAAAAGTGTGTTCCCTTGGTGTGTTAATCTTTCTCTTCACCCTTGAAATTTAATTAAAAATTGTTTGAATAATGGAAAGCATGTTTTTATATGATTATGTTGTACATTTGGTTTTAAATTATAATTTTTATATGAAATCAGGTGGGTTTTTGATGTAAACATTTGTGTTGTAATTATAAGTTTTTCATAAATTGTTTAATTGGATTTATTAAATTATATCTGAAGTGTAAAAGTGTTATTTGGTAGGATTAAACATGCATTAAGTTTTAAAGGGGAATTTATATGTGAAACTGGGCATTTTTCTTGTGCAAACCCTTGATGTTCTATTTAGAAATGTTCTATAAAATTTTTAATTGACTTATTAAATTATGTGAGAGGTTCGAATTATGTTCGGAAAGAGTTTGGTGTGCGCGTGTGTGGAAAAATGGATTTTCAATGGAACATGGATCATTTGGGAATGTTCTCCTTATTGTACGCTTTTGAATATAGTTTGTGAATTGTTTAAATGGTGAAAAGTTTTTTTAAATGGTCTTAAGGTATGTGTGGGATAAATGAAGGGTATTGGCCATTAAATTGATTGGTTTTAATTGTTTATTTTCTTGTGTTTTATATAAATGGAAAATCTATGAAGTATACAAGTGTTGATAAATTCATTGAAAAGAGGTTTTGGTGTGAGTAAAATTGAAAATGGTCTATTCTATAAAAATTAGTGATTACCTTGAAGTTCTTGGAATTGGTTTGTGAAAGTTGTGTTGTGTGTGATATGTGAATGTTAAACTTATTTGATCTTAAAAAGGGAATCCTGGGTAACTTAGTGGATGGACTAGGACTAGCTAGCTAGTGATTCATAAGGGGCTACAACCTAGTTTCACTTAGAAAGATTGAAAATTACAATAATAACTAAATATTTGGATGATGATCAGAGACCACTAGGGTTATAGGTATGTCTGCTACTAGTGGATTATACATGAGGACACAGGTTTTCGTGGTTTCTATTCCACATTTTCACTGATATGCGAGGTTCCTAGAATCCCACTTGAGCTAGTTTGACCCTAGGTATTTACCCATGGTGATATACCTTATATATTGGGGTTCCATCCATAGGCATACAGTGGACCTCTTATGTGTGTGTGTGTGTTCACCTTTAGAATCCCTTCTTATTTTAGGAAAATGTTTTTATTTCTTTTGTTTGTAAGTAGTTTCTTCTTTTTTTAAAAATTTTTACTCACAAATGGTTTTGTAGAAAAGTTTTCAAAACATTAACCTAAATGATAATGTTATATTATATTATAAATACTTTGAAATGGAATCTTTTTACCCGAGTTGCATCCTATAGGGTGTTGGCTTACACCCTGCATACACCTTCGAGTGTATGCAGACCCTGTTGTCTTTTGTCTCAGGTTAACGCAAGATATTAGTGTTATAAGTTTGAGTTTATTATGGATTTCAGTGATTATATTGGTGGGGGAATCTTGAGGATTTTGTTCCTCACATTTCATGGAGGTTTGGTAAGATTTTTTTCCCTTCTGTCATATTACTTTTTTGGTTTTGTCTAAAGTTGTAAATATTTAAATATGAAAGTTGTTAATGGATTATTTGCTTGTGAAATTTTGGCTTTGAATTATCTTATATTCTTATTTGTTTCATGACTACTTGTTCAGGTAGATAATTCCCCATTTTTTATTTGATACTTAGGCACTTGTGAGACTCCATAGGGATCAGGAAATCCCTTCGAGCCTTGTCGCAAATCGGGTTGGGCACCAGGACGGATGGCGAACCATCTTAATTCGTGAAAAATTACATATAAATATATTTTAATATAAATGTATAAGTATTTATATTTAAGTAAATAAGGAAATAATAATATATCAATTTTATTTTAATTTTGTTTCTTAGCTCGAGTGAAGAAGTTTAAACCCCATTGATATCTCAAGACCTATTTTTTTCTACTTATCATTGGGATTTATCAACATAACTTTTAGTGTTGATACAACCTTACCTTTATCATTAGTAACATTTTTATAACTGGAAGTGCTTTCTAGAAAGCATTAATTAAGGCCCCACACCCTTAAAAATAAACCTTAATGGTCCTGCCACTCTTTCCTATTCCTTGAACTCTCATGAAAACCAATCATTTTGGTTTTTTTGTGCAAGCCTTTGAATGAATTGACTTAAAAAATTGAAGATGTGTAATCTGAAACGTAATTTTAAGGATTTGTTCACTGTGCATATATTTTTTTGTTTTTTTTCAATTTCTCATAATGCATCAATCATATATTAATACACACACACACACACATAGAGACTATTCATCATCACTCCTCCCTATTTTTCGATATTGAATGTGTGTGTATATAGATATATAGTCAAAATATATCATTTTATATATGCATATGTGTGTGTGTCTAGTCTCTCTCTCTCTCTACACATGTCTATATGTATTTATATATGTGTATGTGTATATAATAATGTTTGTTTAATTTTTTATATATATGTGTGTATGTGTTTATATTCACACACACACACACACAATTATAAGTATATTCTTTAAATTTATATATGTTCTTTTGTATATTTTATATATGTATGTATTATAATTTATAATCATATTCATTAAATTTATACTTTATACTTTAAATTTTTATTTATATATGTATGTGTGTTTGTATTTATATTTACACACACACACACATATTTGTATATTTACAAATAAAAGTTTTATTTGTTGATATATTCTTGTGTGTTCATATATACATAAAATAACTTTATTTTATATATCAATTTAGAAATTTATTATGAAATGCAAAGTCTATATGTATTGTTTTTTATACTTTATATATGTATGTATTCTAATTTACAAGTACATTTTTAAAATTTACACTTTATATAATTTATGTATGTAAAAAATGGTACATTATATGTATAACTTATGCGTATCAAATTTTTAGTAAAATATGAAAATTATTGAACTAAATATGATGGATATAAATAAAAAAATGGATGAATGTCAATCATATGATACAAGAATATGAGTATGGGGTTAAAGAGTTCATCAAGTTTGTAATAAAGCGTGAAAATGACAAATCTCGAATTATTTTTCTATGTTTACGTTGTTGTTATTCAAGATGAATTTGTCCAGATGAGTTTGAAAAACAATTGTTTGTCATGGAATAGATTTAAATTATAAATAGTTGACTAAACACAATGAATAATTGAATATATCTACCAACTAATATAATAATATGGTTTACAAATCATTTGATATTAATAAAAATATATATGATGATGTAGATAGTATCGAGGAGATGAAATCCGTAGTTGAAAATTACCTTTGTGATTATATGAAGTTGTATGAGAAGTTAAAGAATTGTAAATATACACCACTACATGAAAGCTTATCACACCCACTGACCAATAAACCCTAAGAGTGGGGGGTGAATTAGGGTGTTCAAATCTTCTCTCTTTCACCGAATCTTGTTCTCTTGCTAGAAAGAACACCTCAAAGCCGTCAAACTTCAAGCACACACAAACATCCAAATACATAATTTAAATTCAAAGAAATGATAATTTTACTTGGTTCATCAAAAAGGGATAATATAAGGATCATACACTGATACTGTTTTGATGTACTAGGGGATAACCTTACTCACTTTATGTGTTTTAGGAGTTTAATAAGGATACACTATCAATACTATGGGTAATCCCTCTTATTTTCTCTTTGCATACTACTTTGAGATAAGGAATACATGAATATGTGATATGATGATTGACAACACATTATTTTTGGGTGTTTATAAGATACTATTATCTAGTTTAAATATAGTTTAGGGGTAACCTAAGGTTGTCTCCAAAGAGGTGTGGAAAAAAATTGGGGAGTTATTGATCTTAAAATCCAAGTTAAAGTAATGAATCAAAGAGATTAAAAACAATATGATGAAAAGTGACAGGGTCAGGGTTGGTCATCCACTTATAATGATATTATTGAATTAAAGTATTTTAATCTTTTTTAAATTATTTAGGAAATGGAAGACTCTATAATCATTTTACCTTCCACCCTTGGTGGAATGAAATGGTTTGAATAAACTTAACAACAATCATTGTCTGGTCTATCCTCCTTCCTTGTGTACAAAATTTCACAAAACTAACTCTTAGTTCCCTCAAGAAATACCCAATAAAGTTTATGATTACCCAATTTACCCAAGAATGTTCTACTGCCTTCACACATGAGACAAAAATCACACTCAACCGTATCTATTCTATCACATATAGATTAAGTTGAGTGGAGGGAGATTATTGATCCTCCACCAAAGCAATAAATTACATGATGAAATAAATAAACTCTACCGCATTCAATAAATAAAATGAAATCTTTTTTCTGAATGCCATCATAAGAATCTCCAGGTTCTAGTGTGGTAGATCCCGACGCTTGTGTCGTTCTCCTTTGATCGCTCAAAGAATCACTTGAATAAGGATTCTCTTTTATCTCTTTAGAATTGAGAGTGGTGGTGGAGGAGGATCACTCACTATTCTTAAGAACATTCTTAGAGAGGGATCCCTCTAGGTATTCAAGATAATTCTCACCAAATTTCATTGTACACAAGAAAAATGAAATTGGAAACTACTTAAGAAAATAATATTATTGGGTTTATATGCCACTAGGGTTAGAAAATAATAATAGTACATGATTAATTATTATTTTTCTTAATTACCAAGGAACACGATGTCAATAATAATAATAATAATAATAATTCTTGACATATGTTAAACTCGTGTATTAAATTAAATATTATTTATTCAAATAATATTCAATATATATTATTTCTCACCCGACCTTTAATATTAGCACGTCATTCCTCCATAATATTTATCGGACCATGAACAATGAATTTTTATTTAATAAATAAATATAACTGCATTATTTTCCAATAAATAAATAAATATTATATCCACTAAATAAAAAATAACTATTTATTAAATATTCTACTCACAAAATATTCTCTCAATTAACTGGTGACATAATATATGTGATAAAAAATATGAATAATTATTAAAATGCATGATGAAATAATATTTACTCAACT
Source organism: Viscum album (assembly GCA_963277665.1). Lineage (NCBI taxonomy): Eukaryota > Viridiplantae > Streptophyta > Magnoliopsida > Santalales > Viscaceae > Viscum > Viscum album. The sequence continues at coordinate 2,136,043,475 of OY728156.1, read as the reverse complement.
TGTTAAATAATAAATAATATTATTATTTAATTGAGGTTCTTGATACACTTACTGTGTAACCCTTTAGGCATCTTTCTTAGTGGAATTAGGCGAAGGATCCCACAGTACAAAGTTATCATCTAGCAACACAACAAGGAACCCATAGAGAAAGAAGTTAATGTTGCAATGACATAAAACCACAAAAAATGATTACTGTGTAATATAATCCCTTAATCATGATCTCTATAATCAAGAAGGTCGCATGTTGGTGTCATCAACCTACGTGTTCAATGTCTCTTTCTTTTAATTTTTAAAAATTGAACTTTCGTATAGAACACCACAACCATGGATTTATTTAGGATATATAATTTCCATGAAAGGTTCTGAGATATCAATTTTTTAAATAACTAAAGAGTCAAATCATTTCTTGCATTATTCATTAATGAAATATTACTCGTGACGCACCCAAGATATTCTACTTCACCGTGAACATATTTCATCAAGGCTTTCATCAATACATCAATATACATGACTCATAACATCCATTAATAATAATATTAAATTCTAACGAATAATACACATGTCCATAGATAGGAACATCAAATAACACATATAAATGTGAATTTCCTACTATAAGGTCTTGTTCTCATAATTTTCTACACTATAAATTACCAAGGGTGTACACCATAAGATGGTGCCTCAAATTCCTATGAATATACACACTTGATATCCTATATCTCTTGTGTTCCTTAAATGATTTAATCTGACTATAGAATATATATTTAAGAATATTTTCATGACATTTCTAGGTTTTCATCATAGTGAGGAATTACTATGACCTTTATGTGTGACAACTACTCTTAGTACATTATCACATACTATGTCATGGAGAATAACAACCGTGATGTGATAAGGAGTTTATTAATATTCAAAACAATGAATACATGTTATAATGAAGTATACATAAGTTGGTTATAGGGAATAGACTCTAACACATGATACCATACTTCCCTAGTTGAGAGATGAGGCTATAATGTGATGAGGTTGTGATGTGATGATGACTGTTGCTAACAAAAGATTATAGACCTTACGAGGGTGGGGTAGGTAGGGATGCTTACCAAACAACATTAGATATGGATAGATATGCGATGTGATATGTACGGAAAGAATGAAAGAACATAACATTTGATATTGGGATGTGAGGGAAGAAAATCAGTGGGGAAGCGGCTGCAAGACACATTTTTTTTATGTTCTTGATACTATGTTACTATATTAGATGCGTGATTTGGTGAGTGAGTCATGCTAAGGCCGAGATCAGTTAGATGACCTACATGGTGTTTGTTAGTTTCGTTGTGTATTCAATGACTCATTATTATTTTCTTTTCACATGTGCACCAAATACCTTGAATATGATCCTAGTAAGTATACATTTTATGATAGTCTTAAGTATATATAAACTATTTTTTAGGTTTTCAAGAGGAAATTGGGGACCAAATTGGACATTACTATATTGGGTTTTGGAGTTGTTGTCGAGTTATGGTGGTATGACTTGTCTTTTGGTATTTACTAGGGGACTTTTAATTATATTTGTTGGCATTGTTCATGCATCGTGGGATGGTTTTGAGTTTACTTTTATATTATGTGTTTGAGTTGTTTGGTGATTTTTTATCTTTTTTTTCAATCCTATATTATTATAGGGGGTAATGTCTCTCATATGTGAGATTTTTATATCATCGATGTTTGTCACCAACTCAGGGCCTACTGAAGGAGGGACATAGGGGGTCATTGTCTCTCTTTTTTCATTGTTGGACCAGGTGGTGGTACCTTTGGAAGGAGAGGTTTGTGACATGTGATGGGATCGATGATGACAGTGTCATGTATCAAAATTATTCCAGGTTTCAAATATTAGAAAACATTTTCAAGTTCCCAAGATCAGCGATACAAAAAAATGGTAAGTTCATGCATGTATGTAAAAAAAATTGAGTTTCAAAATCCTTTTAGTGATTCTAAAAAATTCATTTGGATGAGTTGTGAAAAACCCTTTTAGTGTTGTAAAAATTCTTTCAGGGTCAAAAATGTATTCAGGTGAATATTTTGGTGTCTTGTGACTGATTCCAATGTGATGTAATGCTCTTCCCCAACAATAATGAAAAAAATCAATAAGTTATTTAAAAAATAAACCAAATAGAACAAAATGAAATGAAGAGGTGCACTAATAAATCAAAAATATAATTTTTGAAAAAATAAAAATTCAAAATAATTTAGAATGATCTAACTAAAAAAACATTGGATCTCTTGATAAAATAAAACATGTGTACTGAAGATAAATAATTACATTTATCCATCTATTTTTCATAAATTAAAATAAATATATTTTAGTAATATTTAAATTTTCATTTATTTGGGATTATCACCTTTTTTTCTATCGGAAACCTACCCATTAATTATACATTATTATATACACCTCAAACACATCCAAAATAAATGGATGTACCATATCCCTACCTAGGATAACTGATCTAGAATTGAGTCTCGTTATACTAGGACATTTTTCATATTATGAATAGAGTGATTCAAAGCTACTGGATGTGGTGTTTATATATGAAGATGCGGTAGCATGTTTTGAATATGTGTCAGCAAATATGTAGTTGTCAAGAGAGAATGAGGAAGGGAGTGCTTCCAATGAGGTTTCCTAAGCACTGATGATGGAAAATAATGAGATGATAAAGACAAATGAAATAGAGATAACGACGACTCCGATGATGGCGTGTCAATGAAGAAAAATAAAAGCGTGTGTGTGTAGATGATGATTGTGTCATATATCAAAATTCCTCTTGGTTTTGGAGATCAAGCGGCATGTCATAGTATTGATGATCGACGGTACATCAAAATGGTATGTTCATGGGTGTGTTTTGTGACTGATTTCATTGTGGCGTTAGGATCTGCCCTAACTATGGTATCAAAGGGATTGGTTGAAGTGATCAGTTGTAGAACATGGTGGTAGGAATATAGTGGATCACTTTTTCTTTCAAGGAATTAAAGGATGCTATTGGAAGATAGCGACAGTACCAGAGGTGTTTCTCAGATATCAAAAGTCTGATTGACCATCTGGATTCATGAGTCATGTTCTATTATTGGTAATAGTCAGAGATTTGTGAAATATGGGTGATGTTACTTAGGTTAGGTTGTCTATCAGGCATTCAGAATAATGTCATCAGAAAATGACGGTGGTATCAACAGTGTTGCTAGAATATCAAAAGTCTTCTTGGATGCAGGTGTCATGTGGAATGTTCCATTCATTAGATGACATTTTGATCTTGGTGGAGCCGACGATCACATAGATTGAGATGGTGGAGATGAATTTGGAGTATTTGAATTTTAAATCAAAGTGGTGATTGTTGGGATTTTATGATTTAAAATTTAAATATTGAGGAGAGAGAATATTATTAATGGAGAAATTTATCTCAATATTAATGGAGGATTTTCTCCCAACATTGATGGAGAGTTATTCTCAATATTAATGGATTGACCATGAATGCTGACTACATTAATTAGAGATATGGATTGGGTGTCTATATAAGAGGATGCAATAGCATATTTTTAAGGTGTGTTGGAAAAGATGTATCCAACAAGAGAGAACGAGGAAGGGGGTGCCACCATTGCGGTTGCCTAAGCACCAATGATGGAGAACAACGAGATGATAAAGACAAATGAATCAAAGGCAATTATAAAGACAATGATGGCATGTCAACAACAACGAATGAAAGTTTGTGTGTGGAGATAATAATAGTGTCATGTATCAATAATACTCTTGGTTGTGGAGATCAAGCAGTGTGTCCCAGTTGGGATCATCAATGGTACATCAAAATGGTGTGTTCATGGGTGTGTTTTGCAACTGCTTCCGCTGCAGCATCAGGATCTACCCCAACATGGCAATGTTCGGATCACCGAAGGTGGATCTTTACAAGATGGATTTCAGGTGGGGGAGGGCAGAGAAGGTGGAGGATGCAGTGGTGGATTAGGAGGGGAGGGTGTGGCTGTGCGAGAGCCGGTAGATGATGGGTGGGATGGAGGTGGGGATGGTGCTCATCAAGCCCACCATGGATGCCTTCCATGCCTTGTTTGAATCTCTTTTTAGAAGAAATAGATAATCATTTATGTTAGTATCTTTTTATTTTGTTATATTAATTAAAATTATTTAATATGTATATTTTGAAGCATAATTTTAAGGATTTGTTCATTGTGCATATATTTGTTTTTTTTTTGAGTTTTTTTTTTCAATTTCTCATAACGCATAGGTTATCTATAAATACACACACATATCACTACCACAAAAACAGGTTTTCCCAACACCTCTCTTTAATAGAACTAAAAGAAAACACTAATAAAGGGGGTACCTTTATTAGTGCTAAAAAAGTGCTGATAAAGGGGCAATTTTAACATCGCTAAAAAAATTGTTAAAATTATCCCTTTATCAGTTCTTTTTTAGAACTCATAAAGGTATCCCCTTTATCAGTGCTTTCTTTAGCGCTATTAAAAGGGACCCCCTTTATTAGTGCTTTCTTTAGTAGAACTGATAAAGGGGGGTCTTTATCAGTACTTTTTTTACTAGTGCTGATAAAGGGTATATTTCAAAAAAAATCATTAAAAACAAAATATAAATATATAAATATATAAATATATTTATATTAATATAAATATAATATATATTTTTTAAATATGTTTTAGATATAATATAAATAGAAATTTATACTTAATATATAAGATATTTAGTGCCAACGAGCCTGTACCCTAGTGGTTCAGGCTCCTGCTTGGCATCCAAAAGACCCAGAATCAAATCCGGGTAGGGGAGAATTCTCGAGTACTGTAGCAGAACAATGTAGCAGAACTATAGTAGGTCACTATAGTACTACTATAGCAGTGGCGACTGTAGCAGCGACAACACTATAGTGGCGGAGGGACTGTTGCAGGTATAGTAGCGGCGGCGATACTGTAGCAGCGCGGGTACTGTAGCAGTACTGTTGAACAAGGGGTACTTTAGGCCAAAAAAATGGGCTTTCTAGCCTTATATGCAGGGAACTTGGCCATGGGCCTTCAGGCTATGTAATGGGTCACCCTCTACCCAGTCTAAAGAGGTATTTTCTTTAATAATAAATTGAGGTTTCGGCCCCAACCTTTAAAAAAAGATATTTAGTGAAAATGAATTATAAAATATTTTAAAAAATATTATTAATTAAAAATTTTTTAATTATCATTGAGTAAAAATCATTTAATAACAATTTGAAGACAAAAAAAATCAAAAAATTAATAAAAGATCTGAAATAAGTTGAAAACGTAACTCAAACTTCAAACGACCATAACTTTTGATCCAAGTGTCCATTTGAGTTCTACCACATATCAAATCGAAGCCTATGAAGAGTTTTGCGCACTAGTGATAAAAGAGAACCTTCTATCATATTTTTCGAGTCCAAAAAAGGCCCAAAAGTCCTCCAAAACTGAGTTTTTAGTCGAGATACACAAATTTTTTAAAATTTGATGGAATTTCAGCCTCGTTTAAGGGGGTATTTTTCCCTTTTTCAGTGGGGAATGAATTTATTCAAAGGGATTACATTCATATTGATATTATGGCATTGAAATTTTATCTTTTTCATAATTTACTGTTATTTATAATCAAATATACAATAATATATACATATTTTTTATATATTCACACATAAAAATTTAATTTTATAAATAAATAATTAAACATATTTACATATAAAACATATATCTAAATATATAAGCCTTATCTAAATAAAAACTAATATCCATTTTATTTAAAATACAAATATATGAATATTTATATACCTATATAATGTGTGTTTGTGTGTTTGTATCAACAAATTGATATATATTATCTACATATTCTAACATATGTATATACATATTAATATATAATATTTGTATATATATATAAATATGTATAATTATACTTATAGATACACATATAATATGTGTGTGTGTGTGTGCGTTGTATATATGTATCTATTTATTTATTTATAAACACACAAAAAAACATATTTTATAAATGTATTTAAAACAGATCTTATAAATATATATTAATAAATGAATAAATATAAGGATAAAAAAATTAACTTAATATATATAAATAAATAGATGTAAATATATGTTAATATATGAATAAATATATAAATATATAAATATAACTATATATGTATATATATATATTAATATTAATATATATATATATATTAATATATGAATAAATAAATAAATAAATAAATATATCAATATAACTAAATATATATATTAATATAAATATATAATTATATATTAATATAAATATATATAAATATATGAATAAATAGAACTAAATATATATATAAATAAATAGATATATCATTAAATGGAGAGAAAAGAAACATGGAGGAGTGGTAAAGGGTCCAGGCGCGCAAGGGGAGAGGTCTCAAGTTTGAATCCAGAGGAAGGGGTGCACATGTGAGTTGGTGAAGGGGGGTGCTTGTATTGTTAAAGGGTTGGGGGTGGATGGGGTGTGAAGGGGTGGCTAGGGCGTGTAAGAAAGGTGCTTTATAGTTCCGTTGAATGGGGGTCAAGCACTATTAAAACCCTTCGATCTAATTTACAAATTTTTTTCTATTTTTTTTATTTTTTTTAACTTTTATCAGCGCTAAAAAAATGCTAATCAATAACCCTTTTACCAGTGTTAATAAAATACCTCTTTTATCAGTATTTTTTTAGTGCTGATAAATGGGGTCATTATCAATGCTTTTTTAGCACTAATAAAAGAGACCCCCTTTTAATAGCACCTCGATTATGAGTGCTAAAAAGCGCTGATAAAAGCGTTTTTTAGCACTGATAAAACCATGTTTTGTAGCAGTGTATAAACTGTTCATTGTCGCTCCTCCCTATTCTTTGATATTGAATGTGTGTGTATGGATATATAATCATAATATATTATTTTATATATGCATATGTGTGTGTCTGTTCTACCCCCAGGGCCTAGCCTAGTGGATAAGGACCTTGTGGGGTGTCGGGAAGGTCTCGAGTTCGAGTCACCTAGACTTCCTTCATGTGTGTATTTGTGTGTTCATTTGTAGCTTTGTAGTCCCCCTTCCCTGACCATTTGTAATGTGTGTGTGTCTTCTCTCTCTATCTCTCTATCTCTCTCTATATATATACATGTCTATATGTATTTATATATGTGTATGTGTATATAATAGTTTGTATTTAATTTCTTTTTATATAAATGTGCACACACACACACAAATAATTATAATTATATTCTATAAATTTATATATATTCTTTTGTATATTTTATATATGCATGTATTATAATTCATAAGTATATTCTCTAAATTTATACTTTATACTTTAGATTTTTATGTATATACGTATGTGTGTTTGTACACACACATTTATATATTTACAAATAAAGGTTTAATTTGTTGATATATTTGTGTATGTTTATCTATATATAAAATAATTTTATTGTATATATCAATTTAGAAATGTATTATAAAATGTAAAGTCTATATTTACTATTTTGTATACTTTATATATGTATGTATTCTAATTTAAAAGTAAAGTTTTTAAATTTACACTTTATATAATTTATGTATATAAAAAATGATACATCATATGTATACCTTATGCATATCAAAGTTTTAGTAAAATATGAAAATTCTTGAACTAAATAGGATGAATAGCAATAAAAAATGGATGAATGTCAATCATATGATAAAATAATACGAGTATGGGGTTAAAGAGTTCATCAAGTTTGTAATAAAGCATGTAAATGACCCCTCTTGAATTATTTGTCTATGTTTATGTTGTTGTTATTCAAGATGAATTTGTCCAGATGTGTTTGAAAAACACTTGTTTTTCATGGAATAGATTGAAATTATAAATGGTTGACTAAACACAATGAATAACTAAATGTATCTAATGAATAAGATAATAATATGGTTTACATATCATTTGATATTAATACAAATACATATGATGATTTAGATCATATCAAGGAGATGAAAGCGGCAGTTGAAAATGACCTTTGTGATTGTCTGAAGTAATTTGAGAAGTTAAAGAATTATAAATATACACCACTGCATGCAAGCATATTGCACCCACCGACCAACACACCCTAAGTGCGGGGGGTGAATTAGGGTGTTCAATTATTCTCTCTTTTACTAGATATTGTTCTCATGCTAGCAATAACACCTCAAACCCATCAAACTTCAAGCACACACAGATATCCAGATGCCGAATTTAAATTCAAAGACATGATAATTTTACTTGGTTCATGGAAAAGGGATAATCTAAGGATCCTATGCTGATAGTGTTTCGATGTACAAGTGGATAACATTACTCACTTTATGTTTTTAGGAGTTTAATAAGGATACACTATCAATTATATGGGCACTCTCTCTTCTTGTCTTTTTTCACACTACTTTGAGATAAGGAATACATGAACATATGATATGATGATTGAAAACACATTGTTGTTGGGTGTTTAAAAGCTACTATTATCCTAGGTTAAATATATTCTAGGGGTAACCTAAGGTTTTCTCTAAAGAGGTGTGCTAAAAAATTGGCGAGTTATTGATCTTAAAAGCTAAGTTAAAGTAATGAATCAAAGAGATTAAAAACAATATGATGAAAAGTGACAGGGTCAGGGTTGGTCATACACTTACAATGATATCATTAACTTAAAGTATTTTACTCTTTTTTAAATTAATTAGAGAATAGAAGACTCCACAATCATTTTACCTTCTACCATTGGTGGAATTAAATGGTTTGAATAAAGTTAACAAAAATCATTTTCTGGTCTATCCTCCTTCCTTGTGTACAAAATTGCACAAATCCAACTCTTAGTTCCCTCAATAAAGACCCAATAAAGTTTTCTATTACCCAATTTACCCAATAATGTTCTACTACCTTCACACATGAGCCCACAATCACCAACATCTTCACCACTCAACCTTCTCTATTCTATCACATGTAGATTGAGTTGAGTGGAGGGAGATTGATGATCCTCGACCAAAGCAATAAATTTCATGATGAAATAAATTAAACACTATATATTTCAATAAATCAAATGAAATCCTTTTTCTAGAAATCATCGTAAGAATATTCAGTATCTAGTGTGTGTGGTGGGGGGGTGAATTAGGGTGTTCAATTCTTAACTCTTTCACTGGATCTTGTTATTGTGTTAGCATGGACACATCGATCCTGTCAAAATTCAAGCACACACAAATATCCATATGCATAATTTAAATTCAAAGTCATGATGATTTTACTTAGATCGCCACAAAACCTAATCCAAGGAGCATACACTGATAATGTGTTGATGTACTATGGGATAACATTACTTACTTTATGTGTTTTGGTAGTTTAAGAAGGACACACTATCAATGCTATGGGTACTCCCTCTTCTTGTCTCTTTGTGCACTGCTTTGAGATAATAAATACATGAAGATGTGATATGATGATTAGAAACACCTTGTCATTGTGTGTTTAAAATATATTATTATCCTAGGTTAAATGTATTATAGGGGTAACCTAATGTTGTCTCCAAAGAGTAGTGCTAAAACATTGGTGAGTTATTGATCCTAAAATCCAAGCTAAAGTAACAAATTGAAGAGATTAAAAAATATGATGAAATGTGATTGGGTCGGGGTTGATCATTCGCTTACAATTATATCATTGACTTAAAGGATTTTACTCGTTTTTAAATAATCTAGAGAATGGAATAATTTGAAATCATTTTTCCCTCCACCTATGGTAGAATGAAATGGTTTGAATAAACTTAACAACAATCATTGTCTAGTTCATTTTCCTTCTTTATGTGAAAAATTTCACAATAACCCACTCTTAGTTCACTCAATAAAGACCTAGTCAATTTTTCTATTTCCCAAGTTACCCAAGAACATTATACTACCTTCAAACATGATCCAACAATCACAAAGCTCTTCACCATTCAACCTTCTCTCTCCCATCGCATATAGATTAAGTTGAGTGGAGGGAGACTAATGATCCTTGACCAAGGAAATAAAATTCAAGAAGAAATAAATCAAATTTAATCACATTGACTATTATAAACTATCACAAAATACAGAAAACAATTAATAAAAATAATGAGTTTTACTCATGAAAATTTATAGTATCAAGCATTATAAATGAACTTCCTTCTTGTCATTGATCACTCAAGGTTTTTACCCCTCTCTGTGAGGGATAGCCGTGTTGTTGGATGAAGAAGAAGGAATTACAAAATAATGGAAAAAATAAAATAAAACAATGAATAAATGATAAAAAACAACAACAACAATGGTTCGAGTTGAGCTTCCTCCTCCCTCGATCTTCTATCTTTTCTGTAGATCCTCAGTTTCAATATTATTTGTCCATGGTCACACATATGAGATACTTTATTCTTGGAAATTATTTTATCTTCCCCTATTTCCAATTATTTTAAAATCTCCATGAAATCCATAGTTTCTTAATAAGTTACATATTTCCATAGTTTTGGTTTATGTTATTTGACATGATCCACATGGTTTCCTATGATTGGATACATGAATGCTTATGTGGAGCAAAAAAACCTTAGCTTGAAATACAGATGATCCTCACAAACATTCAATTTTCTAAAATATTTTGTGACCAAGACTATTCTTTATTGTAAATGGAGTATGGTTTGTGTCATTTTTCAATACTATCATGGAAGATCAGGATGTTTTCAAATAAAGGGATCATACAGTTCAAGAAGACAATGATATTGAAGGTGGCATCATTTCCAAGTGTTTTCCAAAATTTTGAGTCCAAAAATTGGATAATGGAGAAAAGTGTTTTGGAAAAGGAAGTCGCATGAAATCTTGAAGGGGTCTGAAAAATTTCACACAAGGAATGTTTTGGGATCATCACATAAAAATATAGAAAATAAAAAAAGTGTGTGAACAATTTAAATGTGTGCGAAAATGAGGTTGCACAGAAGATACTTATGCACCCAGTGAAACTTCAAAAGGGGTTTTCCCACTCAGATAGAATCTTACATGTAGGGTCATCGAGGCCTATAAATAGGTAGCTACCCCCACTCAAGACTTAAAACTTTTTAATTAAGATCAGGTTCCTCTTCCATTAGAAAGAGATGCGTACGGAAGATAAGCAGTAAGAAAATATTACGCGCAAAGAGTTCCTATAGTCTAAAAAGAACAAGTGAAACTTGTGGTGTAGCTACGTGAAAGATAAGGGTTGTGAGAAAAATAAGACTTGTGTAGAAGTCATCTTGAATGACAATCCCAAATCGTGTGTGCAAGAGTAGGTGTTGAGTGCAAGTGCCAGTGTGCGCTTCTAGCATGTTTTTATTATCTATATTGTTTGATCATTTCTTTCAAAGTGAATCAATTTAGGAATTCGATGAAAGAAGTGTCTCATGCTAGACAGAGACAAAGTCTTCAATTCCAATCTATTGAAGTAACCTTCAAGTTAATAAACTAAGTTAGGCTTCTCTAAAAGTAGTGAACTAGGGGGAGTCGATGGAAGTGTTCTGAGGGATGTAGTGTGTTATACCTAAAATCTTGTAAAGGTAGTTTTCCAAGAACACAGTGAATGTGTCTAAAGTTTTGTATTCTATATCTAGTAAAGAATAGTGGATCTTGGTATGACTGACACACTGTCAGTGTATGCTCCTTTGACTAGCCCTTAGTGGTGAACCGAGTAAAACTATTGTGTTACCTTTCTTTATGAGAATGTTTGATTTCTGATCGAATCCCTCATAAAGGTTTAACGGGTTCCTAATAATGTGGAAAAAATATCCATTGTTTTAAAATGAAAAATTGACACCCTGATTTACCCCTCCCCTCTAAGGGTGTTTCGAGATCCTACAAAATCTGCAAAGGCAAGACGATTACGGAGGACCTCATTCATATGGGTTATCTTAACCCTGATTTCAAGTATGTAACCCTTTTTTTGATTTTTAAGTATGTAAAATTTTTGGGTGAAGTTTGGGAGGGTTTGGAAGTCTTTTTTATTGTTCTTTGGGATTTTCTAAAGGTGCACAGTTTGATCACAATTAGTGAAAACTGTGAAACTCCTACAAGAACTGTGCATAGTGAGATAAGTGCTAAAGGGAAGATGTACAGGTACGTTCATGGTTTTTTCCAAACCATGTGGAAACCCTGGATAAACCATGAAAAAGTGAGATAATGATATTTTTTAGGGTTAGCACACAATTTTTCTAACCGTGCGACTAACCGTGCACAATTTAAAAATTAAATCCTTAAAAAGTGGATTTGGATCTCAATTAGATCCAAACCCATATTTTTTCCTTATTTTTGACCCCAAATCAAGATTTAGTTTTCCTTATGGCTATTTAAGATTTTACCATCGATATTTGAGTGATCCAAATGATTTTCTTGGTGTTTTGAATCCCGATTTCCTTGGTAAGTCTTCATTTTTTGAAGTTTTTGGTAGTTTCCATTATACCTACTTTCCTCCCTCTCTCGGTTTCTTAGATCTAGTCCACTGTAGATATATATATTGTTTTTTATTCTAATAATGGTTATATTTTTCTTTTTTGATGTTAGGGGAAGAGATCTAAGGCAAGTTTTTGAAGATTCAACCCGGTTTTGTGGGTATTTTTGTGCCATTCTTCATTATTTTTCCATAATTCACATGGTAGATGGCTTCAATCTTGAACCCTCTTATTAGAACTATAAATATTTATTTAAAATTGATTATTTTTCTTGAAATTTATTGTGTAATTATTTTTCAATAATTCTGGGAAACCTTCTTTGGAAATATTTTACGGAATTGTGCAAATTCGGTGTTTTGGTAAAAAGTGAAATTGGCAACATGATTTTAAAATGATGATTCTAAAATGGTTTTTTGATTTTAATGCATTTAAAAAGGTTTTTCAATAAATTATGGTTTTATTAAAATGGTTTGTAAAAGTTTTTTTTGGCATGTTGTTGGATTAAATGGTTAAACGTGAATTGAATGGGATGGATAATGGTCGTGAAGTACCACCATTGAAGGGACGAGTTATAGACGTGAAGTTCCACCATAAATGGTAAAAAAAATATTTTGTGGTTGAGTGTGTGTGTGAGATTATGTGAAATGGAATGGGTTATGACAACATGACATTGAGAAATGGGTAATGACTTGTTTGGTTCCTTTCCTTGGAAAATGGATTTGGATTGGAAAACTATTTTGGTAGACTTTTGTTTTATATCCTGATATAAATTTTTTTAAAGTGTTTTATACAAATTGTTTTATATAAATGTACTAAAATGTTCTATCCTAGTGGTGTGAGTAGAAAATTAATTCGGGGAAAATATACTAACTTCCATTACTCACCCCCTATTTTGGCATGTTGGTGCTTTTATAGACGTTGTTTATCAAGACACGGGTAAAGGTAAGGCATCGAACTTATTTAGTGGTGCTTGGTCATGGAGTTGGATTTGGATCTTGGAGTTATGTATTTGGAGTCTTATGAGTTTATGTTGGTTTATTTTCCACTATTTACTTTGATTTTAGTAGTCTTCCACTGCAGTACTTGGTTATAGTTTGGTTTAAATATGAATGGTATTATTTAGAGTTGTTTTAAATTGTTATCATGCATCATTTAGTGGCTAATTAATTATGACATGTTTGGTTGGGTTGTTTTATTTTTAAAAGGGAAAATTGTCCCCCATCTTCTAATGAAGCCCTTGACATTTATTGCCAACCTTTGGTGTCTTGGGGATGCCCCTTAAGTATAAGTAGAAATTCCACCTTGAATCAAGCCAATGAGAAGGGGAATGGTGTTACAAATGGTTTCAAATTGTTCGGTACTTGACTTATAAGTAGTTTCAGTTTGTTCAAAATGGTTATCAGTTGTGTCTATCTTGAAATTAACAATTGATTCTAGTTTAATTCTCAAGTTGGGATGGTAGAAAGGAGTAGGATTGTAAAAACTTGAAATATAGATCATAAAAATATGTAGCTAACCTTTTTATACTGAAGTTCAAGTTATTAGGGAGTTGGGTACATAAGTATTTTGGAGACACTTATAGGAACTATAATATCATTGTTATGGTTTTAGATAATGAGATGAGCATGACATGCATTTTAGAAATGAATTCCCATTAGGAGTGCATATTTCATTTTTAGTAATGATTTATGATTTTGTGCAAATCTGTTGATTTTTCAAAAATGTTGAAATTGGTTTCAAATGAGATATTTTGAAAAAGGGCATGATTTTGGTATTTTGAAAATAGTTTGATTTTTAAAAGCATGGTGATATTTTTAAAAAAGTATTGAATGTGAAAGATATTGAATTTTAGAAAGCAAGGATGTGATATATGATGTGGTAGAATTTTAAATTGTTAATTATTCCGTTTTTAGAAAGTGAGACTTATAGCGTTCACTCTATTTATAGAAAATGACACCCAATAGGAATCGTAGAAACCAACCAGAAAAGGATGATGAAAATGTGGTTGCACCTGAGCCACAGGTGAACCAACAGCTGGTTCATAGTATAGTCTAAGATTTTCAAGATATGGATATAGGGAATTTAATAGATGAACCAAGACAAGTGTATTGTTCTTTTCAATTCCAGATGCAGAATCCACTCATCTTTAGGGGTGATTCAGAACTAGATAAGGCAAAGGTGTGGCTAAAAAGGATGAATTCAATCATCAATTTCCTTGGTACACCAGTAGAGTTGAAAGTCAAGTTGGCGATGTATATTTTGGAGGCTCTTTAATTCTAATGGTGGGATTTAGTAGTTCCGGATAAATCGGACCAAAACCTTACATAAGAGTATTTTAAAAAATTATTCAACAAATAATTCTATCCTCATACATTCAGAATCGCTAGAAAAATAGACTTCTTCAGCTTGAAGAAAGAGACCCTCACAGTGATAGATTATGTAGATAAATTCATAAATTTAGTACACATTGAACTTGAAATTGCTACTAGTGAATCCTTGAAGGCACACATCTTTGATCCCCGACTGAGGGTGGAGATTCTCTTGAAGATTGGCATGCTTTGTATAATGGATTATACAGAGATGGTTAATAGAGAAATGATAGTAGAGAGGGACATATCAGGAGATATGGGAGGAGGAATCATGTTGATACATACAAGAAATAATGGGAACTCTAATATCAGGAGAAAGGGGAAGAGGGACACCTATTTATAAGGTGGGAGTATGACTCATAATCAAATGGCTGGATCAGTGGATATTCCTAAAATACCCAAGAGAAAGCCATAATATTTTTAATGTGGTTCTTTAGACCACATGAAGTGAGAATGTACATCACCACCTAGATCATGCCAAAATTTCAATCATATGGGTCATCTTTAGTGCTATTGTCGCAATGATCTAAGGTTGGGTGTTTGGGACACTTCTCAGGTGTCACAAATGCCTTATGCTTTGATAGTATGAGGGAAGCTAAATCACTATAATCAATAGATCAGATCTATCCATGGTGATTCTAAGAATACCACGACTCCTCAATAAGGGAAATCTCAATAGGGCAATGAGGAACAAAGTGAAATGAGTAAAAAATTACATGGAGTTGAGAAAGTTATTGTTGATAATCAATCTGGACTATCGACAGTGCGAGGTATGATTATTTTGAATTATACCCTCATGCAAGATTTTTTTGATACAGGTGAATCCCATTCCTTTATTTATTCTTATGATGTTGATTTAATTGGTATAGATGCTGGGATGATGCCTTCTATATTGAAAATTCAAACTCCTCTTGGTAAAAGAGAATTTAGAGACTTTATGTGTTGAGCGTGTTCTATAAATGTTTATGAAGATGGGTTGATATGGGATTTCTCTTTTATTGAAATGTATGTTAATGACATAATACTGGATATGGATTAGTTTATTATGTTCAAGGCTCACATCGACTGTTATACCTGAATGATCAGTTTCATGACTGAGGACGATGTTGAGCATCTTTTTAGAGGATACCAGAATGTAAAGGTGGGTGAAATGGGCTTGTTGGAACCGATAGTAGGGAAAAAAATACCATACCAGTTGGAATCATTGACTTTGGCATCGATGGATGAGATCAATCATAACATTTTTCTAGCGGGTTTTGATTAGTTTCCTAATGTTTCTCCTCAAAATTTCTCAGGGTTTCCACCCATTAAAGAAGTGGAGTTTACGATTGATCTCATTTTAGGGACTAGTCCTATTTCCCTTATTTATTACCAAATGGCACCAACATAATTAAGGTAATTGAAAGTGTAGTTATAAGAGCCAAAAAGTAAAGGGTTCATTTGACCGATCACTTCTTCATGGGCAACACTGGTCTTGTTTGTTAGAAAGGTGAATGTAAATCTTTGGTTGTGTGTGGATTATCATAAGCTTAACCAAGTTATAATAAATAATCAATATCCACTTTTATGAATTAATGATTTGTTAAATTAATTAATGGGATCTCATTGGTTCTCTAAAATTGAATTGCGACCAGGATATCACCAATTGTGAGTTCAGAAGGTGGATATTCCAAAAATAGCTTTCAAGAGTAGATATGGCCATTAAAAGTATGTGGTAATGCCTTTTGGTCATACAAATGCACCAAAAATATTTATTACATTGATGAATTAAATATTACAAAGATATATGGATTCTTTTTTGGTCGTTTTTATGGATGGAATATTGGTGTATTCAAGGAAACGGGCTGAGTATGAGAAACACTTAGTGATAGTGTTAGGTATCTTAAAATATCATCATCTATATTTTAAATTATCAAAGTGTTATTTTTAAATACAAGTGGTACATTTACTTGTCCATGTAATCTCTGAAAGTGGTGTTTCTATGGATCCATAAAAGATAAAAGCTATTACCCCTTGACAACCTCCAAATAACGTATTTGAAATACACAATTTCATTGGTCTTGCTGGTTTTATGACTTCTCATGACTAGATTCACCTATGATAGCTTTGATAAGGAATAATATTTCATTCCAATGGAATGAGGAATGTCAAAAGCCTTTTAAAGAGCTTAATATTCCCCTTACATCATCACCAATCTTTATATTGCTGGAATTAAGATAAGGGTATATGATTTATGGTGATGGTTCAGGATATGGTTTGGGATGTGTTCTCATGTAGGGAGATCATGTTTTTTCTTATGGATCAATATAGTTATTATTTCACGAGAAGAAAAACCAAATAAATGATTTGGAGTTATTTGATGTAGTTCATGCTTTAAAATTTTTGCATCATTACCTCTTTGGTGAGAAATTTATAGTGTTTATGGATCATAAGAGATTGAAACATATTTTCTCAAAAATGGATTTGAATCTGAGATAAATAATGTGGATTAAGTATCTCTAAATTTTTTACTTTAACTTTATGTATACATCTGGTAAAGTTAATAATATGGAAAATGCATTAAGTAGAAATTCATATGCTCAGTTGGTAAAAGAATATTCAAATCAGTAGCAGTTGATGTCAGTGATAGTAGATATGAACATGGAATTTGAATACTAAGGTGAGGTTGTAGTTTTCTTTCTAGTATCATTCATTCTTGATTTGGTGGAGAAGGTTAAAGAGGCACAAACATCTGATTCAGAATGCATTATTATGAGGTCAGAACTTAATGGTGGGAAGAACATTGAGGGATGGAAACTGTATGAGAGTTATTTGTTTCGGTTTTGAGATCATATTATTGCCTGAATGGCCTGAAGGCCTTCATTTTTATTGATATTTGATAACCCCCCTTTCAAGGGATGAGGGGGAACCCTTACAAGGCCCGTAGGCTCATAGATTACATGGCCCGTAGGCTTTAGGAGATTACATGACCCGAAGGTCTTTATGGAATTCAACCAGACTATCTACAAGGAACTGTCCCTCCCCTGCATCTGCATCTTAATAGTAGCTCTTCACCTTTGCATGACCATCTGGCTAGGATTCCCATGCAAGCAGAGGCTGGTACCGATGGCATAGCCATACCCTCTCATTCTGACAATCCATTTGGCTCTGCTCTGGTGAGTGCACCTGCTCTGAATCCTCTTCTAGGGTTGCCCCTTTTTTGTAGTGTGTCTGGGTCCTGCATTCATGTGGCCTGAAGGCCTTGGGGTGGCCTTAAGGCCTTAAGGTGGCCTGAAGGCCTTGAGAATCAACTGGCCTGAAGGCCTTGGGTGGCACAAAAGCCTTTCAGGACCCGAGGACCAAACCGGTGGCGCGAAGGCCCAGATGGATGAATAGTTCCAGATTCTACAATATCGAATAGTGCCTGCTACAGTACTACCATAGTCCCGGAAAATATGCCTCCACCCAGATTTGATCTCGGGTCTCTTGGATGCACCTAGCGAGTCCTCACCAACTGGGCTGAGGCTCTTGTGTTTGGATTATTGTTCCTTTTGTTTTTTAGGAACAACTTCTTTATGCTTACTACCATTCAAGAAGGGTTATTAGTCCTAGAATATAGAAGATGTATAATGCATCAAAAGCATAGTTTTTATGGGTTGGTATAAAAAATAAAGTGGATGAGTTTATTTTGTGATGATTAAATTTTCAGAAAGTCAAGACAGAGCATCAGTGACCAGTAAGTATATTGCACCCCTTACCTATTACTATTTAGAAATGGGAACAAATAGCCATGGATTTTGTAACAGGTCTCCCAAGAATGGTTTAGAAACATGATGACATAGGGGTTATAGTGGATCAACTCATAAATTTGGTCCATTTTATCCATATTTGTGAACCTCATACTATAGAGGACTTGTCAAAAATCTATATCTGAGAAGTGGTAAAGAGGCATGGTGTATCAGTTTCAATAGTGTCAGATAGTGATATGAGGTTTACATATCATTTATGGAAATACTTAAAGAAATACCTTAGAACTTAGTTGACCATGAGCATGGTTTATCATCCTCAAATGGATGGGAAATTTGATAGGATGATAAAAATTTTAGAGGACATGTTGTTTTATTTTGTAATGGATTTTGGTGGCTAATGGGAAGAGAATGTACCATTAGTGGAGTTCTCATATAAAAACATTTATTATTCCTTAATACATATGGATTATTTTGAATCATTTTATGGGTGTCCCTGTCATTCTCTACTTTTTTGGGTGGAAACAGGTGAGACTTCACTGGTTTGGCTGAGCCTTGTACAAGAAACAATAGAGAATTTTCAGTTGATTGGGAAATGGATGGAGATGGCTCAGAGTCATAATAAATCATATGAGGATCATTTTCAACGACCATTTTCATTATAGATGAGTGATCATGTGTTATTGAGGATATCTCCAAGGCTTGGAAATAATTATTTTGGGAAGCAAAGAAAGTTATATCCTCGATACATAGGTCCTTTTGAGATAATTTAATGGGTTGGTGAGGTTGAATATTAGTTGGAATTTACATTATGGTTCAATTAATTTCATAATACACTTCACATATCTCAATTTAAAAAGTATTATACGGATCATAACCATGTTATTTGATGGGTTAACATTGACCTAAACCTGAATGCTTCATTGGTACATGTGTCAATATGGATTATGGATAGGAAAGAGAAAGTATTACGTGGAAAAAGTATCAGTATAGTGTGAGTGTTGTGTAAATATGGTAAGATTCAGGAAGAGACCTGAGAATGGTAAAAGGAAATGATCGAGCAACGACCTGAACTCTTTTAGGACAATAGTGTTTTCTAATTTCTAGGGATGAAAATAACAATTGTGGGGATAATGTATCACCATATATTTCAATAACTAACCCTTTCTTTATTATTTTTAAGTATTTAAAGTGTTTGGGTGAAGTTTGAAAGGGTTTTGAATTCTTTTTCATTGTTTTGGGGGTTTTATAAAGGTACATAGTTTGAGAAAAGTTAGTGAAAACCATGAAACTTCTATAAGAAATTGTGCATAGTGAGACATGTTCCAAAGGGAAGGTGCACAGGTAGGCGCACAGTTTTTCCAAAACCGTGCGACCGACCAGAAGAAACTGTGCAAAGTGGGACAATGATCTTTTTCATGGTTAGCGCATGATTTGTCTAATCGTGCGAATAACTGTGCACGGTTTAAAAATTAGATCCTTAAAAAGTGTACTTGGAATGATATTATCTCTAAACCCATAATTTTTCCTATTTTAACCCTAAATTGATATTTATTCCTTCCAAAGGCTATGGAGGCTTTCCCCATCAATCTGGGAGTGATCCGAAGGCTTTTTTTGGGGTGTTGAAGCCTGATTCCCTTGGCCAGTCTGCATTTTTGGTAGTTTTTCTTAGATCTACTTTCCCCACTCTCTCAGTTTCTTAGATCTAGTATTTTGTGGATAAATATAGGATTTTTGATTCAAATCGTGGTTAGATTTGGATTTTTTTTATGTTAGGGGTAGATATCTAAGGTATGTTTTTGGAGATTAAAATCAGTTTTGTTGGCATTTTCATGTCATTATTCATTTTCTCCATAATTCTCGAGGTAGGTAGCTTCACTCTCAACTCCTCTTATTAGAACTGGAAGGATTGATTTCTAATTGATTTTTTTGCTTGAAATTTATTATGAAATTATTGTGCAATAATTGTTAGAAACCTTCTTTGGTTAAGGTTTATGGAATTGTGCAAGTTGGGTGTTTTGGTAAAAAGTGAAATTGGTAACATGATTTTAAAATGTTTTTTTTCTTTTTATGCATAGAAAAAGGTTTTTCAATAAAGTATTGTTTTATTGAAATGGTTTGGAAAATATGGTTTTGGCATGTTGTTGTCTTAAATGGTTAAGCATGAGTTGAATGAGATGGATAATGGTCATGAAGTACCATCATCGAAGGGATGGGTTATGGTTGTGAAGTTCCACTATCAATGGTAACACCAAGTTTGTGTGGTTGAGTGTGTGTGTGTGGAATTATTTGAAATGAAATGGGTTATGCCAACATGAAATTGAGAAATGGGTAATGACTTGTTTGGTTTATTTCCTTGGAAAATGGATTTGGTTTGGAAATCTATTCTAGTATGACTATTGTTTTATATCCTAATATTAATTATTTTAAAGTATTTTATGTAATTTTTTTATATAAATGTGCTAAAATGTTCTATACAAGTGGAATGAGTAGGGGAGTCATTTTGAGAAAATCTACCGAGTTTCATTACTCACCCCCTACTTTGTCTTGTTGGTGATTTTCCATGTGTTGTTATCGGGACACAGGTGAAGGTAAGGGATCATACTTCTTTAGCAGTGATTTGTGATTATTAGGAATGAAGTTGGATTTGGAGCTTGGAGTCATGTCTTTGGAGTCTTATGAGTTTCCATTGGTTTAGTTTCCATGGTGTACTTTGATGTTAGTAGTATTCCACTGTGATACTTGGCAATAGTTTGGTTTAAGTATCAATGATATCACTTTGAGTTATTTTACATTATTATCAAACATCATTTAGTAGTTACTTGTTTATTACATGTTTGGTTGGGTTATTTTATTTTTAAAAGGGAAATTTCCCCCCATTTATTAATGAATCCCTGGAATTTTTTTCCAGGCTTTTGTATCTTAAGGATGATGCTTAAGGCCAAGTAGAAATTCCGCCTCGACTTCAGCCAATGATGAGGGGAGGGATTTTACACAGGTGATCATGCTTTATAGGGGTTCCATGCTTATATGGGATTCATCCTTATAGCCTTTAATCCTTACAAAATTCATGCTTATAGAGTTTCCTTCATGCTTATGGGACAAGATTGATCCATACGACCAAACTATTCATCCTTATAGGTGGCCATGCTTACAGGAATTCATGCTTACAGCCAGACCATGCTTTTGTGAATCTTCATCCTTATGGGTTAACAATTGTTCAAATTTTAGTAACTTCTCAAAATTATAAAATTCCTAAAAAATTCTTCAAATGAATCCTTAATTAAAAAAATCAATAGAATATGAAAATAAATGTATGGATTTTCCAAATAATTCCTTAATTAAATTAAAAATCAATAATCAAGAATTAATCCATTTCCACAATTGAATCCAAAATACTTTTATAATCGAAATATGTGATAACTACCCATTAAATGAAAAATTGGTGGGATAAAAAATCATTAAAATATAGATTAAAATATATAAAATTATTGGTGCTATAAATCCCCCCCCCCACACTCAATCCTTGGACTTTCGGACAACTGAACTCCAAAAATTTCATCAAGAAAAATTCAAATAAAATTCAATGTGACTTTATTTTTAACACCATGATTCCCACTATTATCATGACTCTTTAATGTTCTTAGTTAAAATATTCTTCATTAAGTTCATTTAACTTTTTCCCACTTCTTTCACCCTCCCATTCTTATTTATACCTACCCTCCCAGAATTATTTCACCCAAAAATGAAGTGTGAATTTTAAGCAAGGATTTTATCATCACTGGTTCATATAATGATCACTATAGAATTGATGAATTTCTTCATCTCTACCCAATGAGTCAAGTATTCTTCAATACCATGAGGTATTTTCAGGTTTTTTCTATGGCTTATGGGTTTGTGGGTTCTACTGAGAATATTCTGAGGCATATTAGGGGGTTTGGATTTATTCTCAAACATAACATATGATTTTATATTTACTTCAAAAATGAAATTGCACTTATATATTTCTTCCATTTATGTATATCTACCCCTTTAAGTTTTTTATAGGACCTGTAATGTCCCTGGTTTTTTAGCAGTTCTAAATTCCCAACCTTTTTTATTTTTTGAGTTTGGTGAGTAAATCAACTTCCATTTTGGGATAAAAAACCTAATTATAAGAGTTTAAATGATCAAAGGTGTTGTTTTTAAATGTGGTTTAAGGATTGGTAAGTGACTCAAGATTATGAATGGGTTTCGAAAGCATTGATCTTCAAAAAACCAGTTTTGAGAGAACACAGACAGGGGTGCATGGTTGGTGCGCAGTCTGTCTAACCGTGCAAGAAAAATTATGCGGCCTGTTTTCAAGGGGGCACAATTTGTTTTAACCATTCCTCCCCCTTTCAGTCAAGAATACAGGTGTCTACATCTCTTCAAAGAGGGTGTTCATGGTTGGTTCATGCTATGACCAAACCATGTGACCATATTGTGTGACCAATTTAAAGGGGTAACCCTTTGGGCAGTTAGCACCACATGGTTGGCGTACAGTTTTCCAAACCATGCGGTAACCATGTGACTTTTTAAAGAGGTCAAGATTGCCTTTTTTCCCTTGCGTTCTTTACGATGTTTTCTCCTCTTTCTCTATTTTCCACTCACATGAATAGTTGGGGAGATCTCTATTTCTCTTACTCATCTAGGTTTCTTTGGAACTTCTCTGTCTAAGATCCAAACCAGGATTCATTGGTGGATATGGATTCCTCTTAGTAATTTGTCTAAAACCCTTATTTCTTTCATTTTGAATTGATTTAGAGGTCAATATTTTATGAGTGAGAACCTATGAGTATAAGGTAGGTGGTACCTATATTTATTCCTAATTTTATTAGTGTTTTGGGGTGTGTGATTTAATATGCACATTGGGTTGATCGATCAGGGGGGTGGATGGTGGAGTGGTGGGAGGGGCGGAGGGGTGGGTGTGGTAATGGGACTGGGAGGAGGTGAGGGAGGGGGTAACGATGTTTGGGTTGTCGAAGGTGGATCTTTATGAGATGGATTTTGGGTTGGGGAGGGCAGAGAAGGTGGAGGATATGGTGGTGGATTGGGAGGGGAGGGTGTGGCGGTGTGAGAGTGGGGAGGTGAAGGGTGGGATGGAGGTGGGGCTGGTTCTCCCCGAGCCTTCCATGGATGTATTTTGCACTAGGTTTGAATCATTTTTTGGATTAAGAGGATAATCATTTATTTTAATATATTTTTGTTTCATTATATTAAATAAAATTATTGATGTTGACTTCAAAATAAAGTCAGTTTCTAGTCAATCAAAGTTATATAGTGAAGATTGCAACTCAAAACTAGTTAATCTTTCATATATAATTTTTAATAATAAATTTTCTTGTATAAATATATATAATTAATTTTTTAAATATATTTATACATTTATATAATTAATAATATATTATAAAAATATTTATACATTTATATAATTATTAATATTTTTTAAATAAAATTTACAATATTTAAATATAATTAACAATTATTAATGTTTTTTATATATAATTAATAATATTTAAATGTAATAATTTTATTTCAATATATTTATTGTAATTATTTACACATAAATATATTTTAATATAAATTTATTAATAATTATAGATAAATAAATATAAAAATAATAATTTATCATCTTTAATATATATTAATAGATAAAAAATTGGTATTAATAATGGATGAGGCCACATGGTTGAAGATTATTTAATTTTGTTTCCTAGACTGAGTGAAGAAGTTTAAACACCACTGGTCTCCCAAGACCTATTTTCTTCTTATTGTTGTGATTTATCATCACCAACTTTAGTGTTGATAAAGCCTTAACTTTATCAGCACTAAAATTTTTAGTGATGATAGTGCTTTCTATAAATAATTTATCAAGGCCCTACCCTATATAAATAAACCCTAAAGGCCACGCTACTCATCTCTATTCCTCAAGATCTCATGGATGACGACCACTGCATGTGCTTTTTTCAATACTTTGGATGAATCGACTTAAAATATTAAAGATGTGTAATTTGAAACAATATTTTAAGGATTTTTTCACTATGTATATATTTATTTTTATTATTTTCTAATTTTTCATAATACATTTATCATCTATAAACACACACACACACACATTAATGTTCATCAACACTCCTATGTGTTCTTCAATACTGAATGTGTGTATGTATAGTCAGAATATATAGTTTTATATATGCATGTGTGTGTGTGTGTCAGTTCTTCTCTATCTTTCTCTATATAGACACACACAAACACACATGTCTATATGTATTTATATATGTGTATGTTTATATAATTATGTGTGTTTAATTTGATTTTATATATGTGTGTGTGTGTTTATATTTTTACACACATGCACACAATTATAAGTATATTCATTAAATTTATATAAATTATTTTGTATATCTTATATATGTGTGTATTATAATTTATAAGAATATTCTTTAAATTTATACTTTATACTTTAAAATTTATAATTTATGCATGTGTGTATTTGTTAATTTTTTTATGTTTATATGTGTGTGTGCGTGCGTGTGTTTATATTTACACTCACACACACACATACATAATTATATATTTACAAATAAATGTTCAATTTGTTGATATATTTCTGTATATATATATAATAATTTTATTTTATTTATCAATTTAGCAATGTGTTTTAAAATGTAAAATCTATATGTATTATTTTATATTCCTTATATATGTATGTATTATAATTTATAATTATATTTTTTAAATTTATAATTTATATGATTTACATATGTAAAAAATAATACATTTTGTGTATACCATATATGTATCTAAGTTTTAGTTAAATATGAATAATTTTGAACTAAATAGGATGTATATAAATAAAAAATGGTTGAATGTCAATCATATGACAAAATAATATGATTATGGGGTTAAATAGTTTATCAAGTTTGTAATAGACTCTACAATTGACCCTTCTCAAATTATTTTTCTATGTTTTTGTTGTTGTTATTCAAAGTGAATTTTTCCCGATCAGTTGGAAGAACACTTGATTTATCATGGAATATATCATATCTATAAATAGTTGACTAAACATAGTGAATAACTGAATGCAGCTGCTAACTGAGATAACAGCGTGGTCTAAAAATCAACTAATATCAACATAATAATATATAATGGATTAGATCATATCGAGGAGATGAAAGTGGTGATTGAAAATGAACTTTGCGATTGTTAATTTTTTTTTTGAGAAGTTAAATAATTGTTAAAATACACCACTGTATGCCAGTTTGTTACACCCACAGTCTGACACACCCTAAGAGGGGGGGTGATTAGGATGTTCGGTTATTTTTTCTTTCATCAGGTCATGTTAGAAAGAACACATCAAACCTGTCAAACCTCAAGCACACACAAATATCCATATATAGAATTTAAATTTATATACATTAGAATTTTTATTGTTTCACTGCAAAGGGATAATCCAAGGAGCATACCCAACATTTTGTCAACATACCAGGGGATAACATTACTCACTTTTCATGTTACGAGTGTTTAATAAGGAAAAACTATTTATCCTAGGGGTAATACCTATTCTTGAATTTTTAACACTTCTTTGAGATAGGGAATACATGATGATATGATGTGATGATTGATGACACCTTGTCATAGGGTGTGAAAAAGCTATTATTATCCCAGGTTAAATTTAGTATAGGGGTAATCTAGGGTTGTCTCTAAAGAGGAGTGCTAAAAAATCAGTGATCTATTGATCATAAAATCCAAACTAAAGCAATGAATAAAAGATATTAAAAACAATATGATGAAAATTTACTGGGTCGGGGTTGTTATTGAATCCCTCCTTTTTTATTACATTACATTTCATTACATGGTAAAAAATAGAGGATCTTTTTGGAGAAAAGGTACATAATACATGAAAACATAAAAAATTCTTCTAAATACACTTTAAATACCTATTCATGGGTTCAAATTAAGTTATACTTACTATATCTTATAACCTAGGGTCATACATCAAAGGAAAGGGGTTAGCATGAATCCCGATAAGGGAATGAACAAGAGAGAGATATAACATGTGATCTTGAGACATAACCATAATAACATAAGGCATAATAAAGTGGCATATCATAATAATATAAACATGAATAATAACATGGAAATGTGGCTAAAATATTTAAATGGGACATTAATAATCACATCACCAAGGTTTATCTCTGAGGTGTCGTAAATGAAAATTACTAAGGTTATTCACTAAGGTCTCATAAAACATGTCATCTATAGAGATTAAATTATTTACCCAATTAATTGGAGCTATATCAGGGAACAAACTTCATATGTGTTAATTTCATGTGATCCAAATAGATAATAATAATGCATTTCATTAATATATTTTGGAGAATAAAGAACATGTTTCTTATCAAAAATCTTGACACATAAAAGATCTTTAAAGACATGACCATTACATCATTTTTAAACCACGGAAGGAAATGTGAGTTTCATATTTTTAAATACCTAAATCAAAATTCATTTTTAAATCTAGTTAAATACCCTTTGAAAATAAAATAGGTTAGAGTATTCAGATAAAAATAAAAATATAGTTTCTTATGTAAAAGTAGAAAATTTGAGAAGAAAATTCGGCAGCATGATGGGTATAAAACATGGTTTTAGAAAAGGGAAAAATGGGAGGGGAGAATGGTCACCAATTCATAAAAGACTATTACTACATTAATGGGATAAAAAAAGTGTACAAAATAAATTAGTTTGGAAATTGAAAGACATACCATATAAAAAGGAAACTTGAATGGAAAAGAGAAGTGAATATTTCTCTTACCTTGAAGAGGTGTTCATAAAACTTGAGGATAGAACATTGGGGGCTTGAGGACACCTTGGGGGACTCATTGGGAGGTAAAATAACCAGAAATACGTGGATGATGGATTTTTAGTTAATATAAATGGATAAATAGGTGGGTATTTATAGAAGAAGTGAAGTATTTGTTTAATATTTTCCAAATATAGATCTTGGAAAACTAGGTTGTGGAAAATGAAAAACCATTGGATTACCCATTTTATTGATCATAGTTTTGGAAATTTGGGTTAAATTTTATGTTATTTTAATCCATCAGAATCAAACTTCATTTTTAAATACTTATTTTGGCATGGAAAAGTAAAGTTTTCACAAAGTAATATTTTAAAATATCATATTTTCCTTTTTAGATTTTGGAAAGTAACTTAGAGTTTTAAAAATTGAATAAATTTATTAAAATAATTAATATGAAGAAAAGAAAATATTTTAGGTTGTGGATTGTTTTTAATTAATTATTAATTCATTATAAAATAAATATGATGTTATAAAATATACTGAAACCCTAAAACTATATTTTTTTACTATTCAAGAAAAAATAAATTATTTTGTAAAATAATCATAAATTCACCCTAACCTAATTTTGATGTTCTAATTTCAAAAATGATGTTTATTTTATCAGAAAAATTCATTAAATATGATAAATTTAACTTTTTAATATAAAAACATTATTATTTGAAAATAGAAAATTTTAATGCACAGTCAAATTTTTGACACTTATAAAAAATTCCCAGGATATTACAAAATTATCATTTATTATTTAAAAAAATTGTTTTAGAAGAATATTTTATTAAAATAAATACTATTAATAATACATTTTTTATTAATAATACCATGGTTTATTTGAAAAATTATATATATTTTCTAGAAAAATGCAATTATGTTTTTTTTTGCGTTCAAAAAAAATTATCAAAATCATCTCAATTAAACATATATTTTATTAAGAAAAACTATTATTAAAAGGAATTTATGAAATAAAAATTTTATTTATACAAATGAATTTACACTTTAAGTAACTAAGGTCTAAACAAATAACCCTTTATTACACCCGCATACTCCCTAAGGGCAATGTGTGAAATGCTGGTAATTTTGTGGGGTGCCTCAAAAAACATCGATTGACTATTAATATACACCAACTTGAACTTCTACCATAGGATATTTTTTTTAAACATAACTTAATGAAGCTTGAATTGGGATTGGTCAAGTTCAAACCCCAGTGATGATACCTCCCTTCCAAGTTCTGACAAATGGGCTTCAAACAACATGACTCTACTAATTGATTCTATTGATTCTCTTTTCTATGTCAATTATCCTATGTCATTAATATTTATAAATACTAATTATAATTGTAAAATTATCAACCAAGGGTATAGTTTCCAATAGTTATATTAACCAATGATTATATTTGACCAATGGTTATGTAAGGGTCGAATCCTGATGTTCACATTTCTCTTTATACTTTATAAATACTACTTAATTATTAAAGAGACATGGTTTTTTGTGTAAAATATTATATAACACACATTTTTAGGAAATAATTATCATTCAAAAATTCTAGGTCATTACATTCTTCCCCCCATAAGAAATTTCATCCCCAAAATTTCAAATTGTTCTCTCAGATGAGAAAAGTTATGGGTACTTCTATCTGATTGTCTCCTCTGGTTCCCACATCACTTATTCATATTTATAGTTAATCTACAACACTTTAACGATATGGGTAGTATTTTTACATATAACATTGTATCTACGGTCCAATATCTCCACCAGATTCTCCTCATAAGAGAGGTCATGTTCTAGTTGTACCACCTTCATATTCAGTTCATGTGAAGGGTCATGTATATACTTCCTGAAGATAGATATGTGGAACAAATCATGAACTTGAGCTATATTTTGTGTAAGTTCTAGTTGATAGGATAGTAATCCTATGTGTTCAAGGATTTTTTAGTGGAAAATGTACCTTTGACTAAGCTTCACTTTATTTCCAATCCGCACAACTCTCTTCTATGGTGATATCTAAAGGAAAACTTTGTCCCCAACATCAAACTCCAAGTCCCTTCAAATATTGTTAGCATATCTATTTTTTCGAATCTAAGAAGCTTTTATATGTTGTTGTAATACATAAACCATTTCTATTATCTCTTTCACAATATTAGGCCCAAGCAATTTTCTCTCACCAACTTCATCCCAACAAGCTGGAGTTCTACATCTCTTTACATATAGAGGTTCATATAGTGCCATTTTAATTCTTGAGTGACATATATTGTTTTATGAGAAATAAAATAATGGAGGTGTTGATCACACCCACCTTTAAATTCAATTGATCACGTTCTCAGCATGTACTCAAGTGTCTGAATAATCCTCTCATATTGGCCATCAATTTGAGGGTGATAGGATATACTAAAATTCAATTCGATATTCATAGAATGTTGAATAATTTTCTAGAATTTAGATGTGAACCCTGGATAATGATTATAAATGATAGAAAGTGGCACCTCATGAAACCTTATCAATTTCTTTATATACATCTTAGAAAGTTGTTCAAGAGAGAAATCTTCTTGAATAGCGATGAAATAGGTAGTTTTGGTGAGATGATCCACTATAACCCATATCACATTGTTTCCTTTGGATTTTCTTGGGAGACCAGTGATGAAGGACATAGTAATATTGTCCCACTTCCATTTTGGTATGGGTTGTGATTGAAATACCCCCTTAATATGTTATCGCTCTACCTTCACTTGTTAACATACCAAGCACCTTGCTGTGTAGTCAACAATATCCCTTTTCATATTATCCCACCAATAATGATCATGAAGGTCACTATACATTATTGTGCTTCTAGGATGTATATAGAATATTGATCTATGAGCTTCATCCATCATATTATTATTTGTCTTTGGGATATATGGGACACATATCCATGTATGAAAATTAAATACACCTTCTTGATCAATATTAAACTCATGAAACTTTCCATTTTTCACAGCCACTATCTTCTTTTATAATAAGGGACCCTATCTTCGATATTTATTGATCTTATCTAGTAATTACAGCTGAAAAATAAAATGTGATAGGTTTAATGATGTCCCTTCACTTATGATTCTCATGCCCAATTTTACCAGGTCTTTGATCAAAGGATCTCCTTGAATCCTCATCATTGCCAGCACAATAGGGCATTTCCTACTTAATGCATAAGAATTTTTTTTTCTCTTCCTGGGTGATAATGAATTAAAAAATCATAATCTTTAAGAAGTTCCAACCATATCCTTTATCTCATGTTCAATTTATTTTTCATGAAAATATACTTCAAACTTTGTTGGTCTATGTATATATCACATTTCTCCCCATAAAATAGTGCCTCCATATTTTCAGAGAAAAAATAACCACATTTAACTCCTGGTTATGCGTAATATAATTATTCTCAAGAGGCTTTAACTATCGAGATTAATAAGTAATCACCATGTCATTTTGGATGAGGATCCACCCAATCCCTTTCAAAGATGTGTCACTATAAATAATGAATATTTATCCAATAGAGGGTAGAGTTAACATAACTCTAGTAGCTGATCTATTCTTCAGATCTTGGAAACTTTCTTCACAATCCTTTGTCCATATGAAATTATCCCCTTTTAGAGTTAACTTGTTTAGTGGATTATAAATTCACAAAAAGTTTTTCACAAAATTACTATAATATCTTGATAAACCAAGAAAACTATTAATCTCAGTTACTATTATAGGATAAGGACACTCCTCTACATCCTTTTTCTTCATAGGGTCAACTAATATTCCTTCATTGGTTATAATGTTCCCCAATAATGAAACTTGTTGTAACTAGAATTCACATTTGATGAACTTTCTAAATAGTCTCTCCTTCCTCATAGTTTTCAATATAAATCTTAGATAATCCTCATACTCCTCGCAACTTTTGGAATATATTAAAATATCATCAATAAAAACTACCAAAAATTTATCAAGGAAATCCCAAAAATACTCTATTCATAAAATCCATAAATACAGTAGGAGAATTAGTCAAGCTGGAGGGAATAACAACACAATCATAATTACCATATCTTGATCGAAAGGAAATATTTGGAATATCTTCTTTCTTCACCCTCAGTTGATGATAACTATATTAAAGATCAATCTTGGAGAATAATTGTGCTGCACTAAGCTAGTAAAATAAAACAATATTCCTTAGGAGAGGATACTTGTTCTTCACTGTGATCTTGTTAAATTATTTATAATAAATGAATATCCACATTGATCCATCATTATTCTTCAAAAATAGAATAGGTGATCCCCAAGGAGACACACTTGGTCAGACAATTATCTTCTCCAAATGATATTTAAGATATTTATTTAATTCCTCCAGCTCCACATTTTCTATTCTATATGGGGTATTTGATATTATCTTGGATCTAGGTATGAGTTCAATGGATAACTCTACCTCTATTTCTAGGGGAAGTCCAGGTTACTACTTACAAAATACGTCAATGTATTTCTGAATGATGGAGACATTTTATATTCTTATACTTTCATTTCCTTCTTCCTACTCACTGATCATCTCCATAAAGAAGGCTATAGGAGGTGATTCTAGACAAAAATCAGGTCGAGATATCTCTCCCCTAAAAATAACTGTAGGTTCTCCGTTAAAGACTAATAATATTTCCTTGATTCTATAATTGTTCTTAGCATTATACTTTAAGAGCTAATCCAACCCTAGTATAATTTTGAATTACAGCATGGGAATGACTACTAGATTTTTTATTAGATTGTTATTGAAAAATACAATACCCGTGTTTCTATATACTTCTGATGCTTGGATAATCCCTATAGTATTCTTGACTAATAACTCTACTTCTAGTAGTCCAGGGATTTATTCTATATTATTTGTAAAATTTAAGGAAATAAAGGAATGTATAGAACAAAAAATCAAACAAATTACTTTCTACCTTTGAGAGAACAATGAGAGTTCCTACCACCACATCATTTGGAGACTCCACTTTATCTTTTGTGATACTAAATGCTCAACCTTACTCCCTTGGCCTATGATAAGGTTGATGGTGGTTCCCCTCCATTATCTTCTGATTTGGACATTGATTGGAAAAGTTCCCAAGCTATCCACACTTTAAGCATTGAACTTTGGGATAGGACTTCACCATCTCCCCTTTGTCATTAGTGTGGAGAAGTTAAGGCTTCACCTCACCATGATATTTGCGAGCTATATAGCCATTAATTTTGTACTTATAGCACTTTCCACTCCCAAGTAAGCAGTTACCTAAATGGTTATTACCACATTTTTTGTATATGGAAAGTTTCACTTCCTTTCCACCTATTCCATGATCAAATTTCCTCCCTATGTTTATATCCACAACTCTCTTCTTTTCATTCGAATTGTGCAACCACAAGGTTTCTCCAAAATTCAATTCAACCTTCATAGTACTCCCCACTATCTATCATAGCTTTCATAGTCATGATTTTCTAGATTCCTCTACATATGGGGTCACATTCCATCGAAGAATATATCAACCTTTCCCCTAGGATCCATAATGAAGCTAGAGGTGTAGCGAGAAAGTCTTGTAATGTTCATCTTATAGCTTCCCACACATCAATTTTCCTTATGCCTCAGTTCTAGGAAATATTTCTCCATTTTTAGTCTCATCTAACGGGGAAAATATTTATTAAAAAAGGATCCCCTAAACTCTTTCGACTCTATAGTATCAATCTTCCTTCTTGGAATCATGTTTTTGATCAGTTTCCACCACTAATCAGCTTCTACATATATGTGGTAAAATTCTAGTGTTACTTTCTCTTGATCAGAACAACAGAGTATAGAAAATATATTTAATATAGAACTTATCCATTGTTCAGAAATCGATGGGTTGGTAGATCCACTAAAAGAAGGTGTTCGTTGACGCATAAAGGACTTAATGTAAATTTTTTCCATTTGAGGTGAATATGGTCTCTCAACTTGATTTAAGTTATGGTTCATAACTTGAGTTAGTTGATTCATCATCCTTGTTAAGTTTTCCATTATAGCTTCCATCGAAACATCTTCAGTGCATCATTTATTGCACTCATCATTAACTTGGTTCCTCATATTTCCCAAAACTTTCTAAAATAAGAAAAAAATTAGTGAGAAATTTGTTTATTTTATGAATATTATAATTCTAAAGGGATTTCATGTCTTAAAACATCATGCCTAAATATGTTATTAATCTCTTCTGACCACAATTACTTCTTCTATATATCCTACATAATGGTTCATAAAAATCTTGTGATTAACCAAACATATCCCTCAGGAGTGTCAAAACAAGAGTGCAATAAGGAACACTATCATGCACTAGTTCCCATTCAAGTCTATCTTAAAGAATTATTTTTGAGTGTTACCCCTAGATATTGTGCTAGAGCCACATCCACTTGTTCATATCCAAACAAGGATGTATTTTTTTTAAAACCACTTACTTAATATTTCACTAAAATAATATAAAGTTTTCCTATATTTAGTGTTCTCCCTAGGGTTATTCCTAAAGTTTTCAAGTCTTAATTTTCACATACAACTAAACCGTCATTTGATACCAACTATGTCATCATTCCATTTTTATTACATAACTTTTCATTACATGGAACAAAACATGCTATGTTTTCAAGTTTAGTTTCTTGGAAAAAGTTAAATAATACATAAAAACATATAACATTATTATAAATACACTTGAAATAAATATTTATGATTTCATCCTAAGTTATACTTACTGCATATCATAACTTGGGGACATACATCAAAGGAAAGGGGTGATCATGAATCCCAGTAAGGGAATGAATAAGAGAGAGATATAACATGTGATCTTGAGACATAAAAATAAGAACATAAGGCATAACAATAATGGATGAGAAAGAGGAATACTATAATAATAATAACATGAATAATAACATGGAAATGTGTCTAAAACATTTAAATGATAATTCCATAATCATATCACCAAGGTTTATCACAAAGGTGTCGTAAACGAAAACTACCAAGGTTATTCACCAAGGTATCATAAAACATGTCGTCTCTAGAGATTAAATTCTTTAACCAATACATTAGAATGATATAAAGGCACACCATTGACATGTATTAATTTCACATGATCTACATAGATCATAATAAATCATTTCATTAATAACACATGAAGAATAAATAATGAGTTTCTTATCAAAAATATTAACATACAAAAGAGCTTTAAAGACGTGACCATTACATCATTTTTAACCCATGAAAGGAAATGTGAGTTTTATATATGTAAATACCTAAATCAAAAGAAATTTTTAAATATAGTTGAATACCCTTTTAAAAGAAAATAGGTTATGGTATTAAAATAAAAATAAAAACATAATTTCTCATGTAAAAGCTGAAAATTTGAAAAGAAAATTCAATAGCATGACAGGTATAAAACATGATTTTATAAAAGGAAAAAATGGGAGGGGATAAGGGTATCCCATTAATAAAATACCCTTATTATAGTAATGTTATAAAATAAAGTGTGCTAAATAATTTAGTTTGGAAATTGGAAGACATACCATATAAAAAGGGAACTTGAATGGAAAAAAGAAGTGAATATTTCCCTAACCTTAAAGAGTTATTCCTAAAACTTGATAATGGAACATTAGGGGATTGAGGAAACCTTGGGGGAATTCTTGGGAACTAAAATAATTATAAATTTATGGATTATGAATTTGGATTGAATATAAATGGAGAAATGGGTGGATATTAATAAGAGAAGTGAAGGATTGCTTTAATATTTTACAAATACAGGTCTTGGAAAACTAAGTTGTGAAAAATGAAAAACCATAAGCTTATCCATGGTTTTTTCTCATGGTTTTGGAAATTTGGGTAAATTTTCATATTATTTTAATCCACCAGAACCTTAATTTTTAAATACTTCTTTTGGTATGGAAAAGTAAAGTTTCTACAAATTAATGTTTTTAAAAATCAAATTTTCCTCTTTAGACTTTGGAAAGAAAATTACAGCTTTAAAAATTAAATAAAATATATTAAAATACTTAATATTAATAAAATAACATATTTTAGGTCTTGTATTATGTTTAATTAATTATTACATCATTATGAAATTAATATGATTTCATAAAATATACTAAAACCCTAAAACTGTATTTTTTTACTATTAATGAAAAAAATAAGGTATTTTAGAAAATTATCATAAATTCACCCTAAACTAATTTTTATGTGATGAATTAAAAAATGGTGTTCATTTTACCCAAAAAATCTATAAATATAATAATTTTAGCTTTTAAAAATAAAAATCCTTATTCATTTAAAAATGTCAATTTTTAAGGGGAGTCAAATTTATGACACTTATAAAAATTTCCTAGGCCATTGTAAAATTATTATCTATTATTTTTAAAAAATTGTTTTAAAAGATTATTTTATTAAAACAAATACTATTCATAATACCTTGGTTTATTATAAAAATATTATATATTTTCTATAAAAATACAATTATGTTTTATTTGCGTCCAAAAATAAAATCATAAAATTCATCTCAATTAAACATATATTTTATTAAGAAAATATATTCTTAAAAGGTATTAATGGAATGAAAAATTTACTTATAAAATTTAATTTTCACTTTATGTAAATAAGGTCTAGACAGGTAACCCCTTATCACACCCTCATACGCCCTAAGGGTAAGGTCTATAATGGTGGTAGTTTCATAGGGTGCCTCGGCTAACATCGATCGAGTGGGAATATATAATAACTTGAACTTATACCATAGTAGATTTCATTCAATATTAACTTGTTAAATCTCAACATGGGGTTGGTCAAGGGATAACCATAGTGAAAATACCTCCTTCCCATGTTCTAAAAAATGGGCTTCAAATGCCACAACTCTACTGGTTGTGGCCATCGATTATCCTTTCTGTATCAATTATCCTATGTCATTAATACTTATAAACACTAATTATAATGGTAAAATTATTAACTAAATGTATATTTTCCAATGGTCATATTAACCAACTATCATATTTTTCCAACGATCAGGTAACGTTTAAATATCAATGGTCATATTTCCCTTTATACTATATAAATACTAATTAATTATTAAAAGGCATGATTTTATTGTATAAAATATAATATAACACATATATTTAAGAAATAATTATCATTAAAAAAAGTTCAGGTCGTTATAGTTGTTCATCTACTTACAATGCTTTCATAGACTTAAAATAATTTACTCTTTTTAAAATTATCTTGAGAATAGAAGTCTCCATAATTGTTTTACCATTCACCCTTGGTGGAATGAAATGGTGTGAATAAACTTAATAAAAATAATTTTCTGGTGTATATTCCTTACCTGTGTCCAAAATTGCACAACAACCCACTCTTAGTTCACTCAGGAAATACCCAATTGGGTTTTATGTTTCCCAAGTTACCCAAGAATATTCTACTACCATCACACATGAACCAAAAATCATCAAGATCTTCACCACTCAACCTTAACTATTCTACTATACATAGATTAATCTAAGAGGAGGGATATTAATCATCCTAAACCAAGGCAATAAATAGAAAGAAGAAATAAATCAAACACAATCACATTCAATATTATAAATTTCCGCTAAATAGTGAAACCAATTGATAAAAATAATAATTTTTATTCATTAAAATTTAGAGTTTCAAGAATTAATAATGGAATTACTTCCCATATCTAATCACTTAAGGTTTTTACCCCTTTATGTGAGGGATAAAAGTGATGAAGTAGAAATAAGGAGGCATTACAACATAATGAAAATGTAAAATAAAATAAAGAAAACATGAGAAACAATGACAGTAGCCACAGTGCGAGTCGAGATCCCTCCTCCTTCGGTCTCCTATAATTTTTTATCCTAAATTTACTTCTTTTTTGGCCATGGTTAAACCTCTTAAAGGTTTCAGGAACAACAAAATCACCATATGGGGTATACCAAACTCAAATTTTGTCATAATTGATGATTAATATGAGATGTACATCGATTATAGATGTCGTAACCAACAAAACTGAATCAAAGATTATTTCACATTAGAATATCGGAACAAAAAATCATGATCATCACATTAATGGAAATTAAATTATTTACAATGGGCTATTTTTGCTGGGATCCTATCACCAATATCCCATGGCAAAAAAATGCATTGAAAAAACTATTTTTTATGAAAAGTAATTCATCCATCGCAAAAAGTTTTTTCCTGTTATATATACGTGATATTTTGTGATGATATTATTTACCCATCATAGATAATTTAAAAAAATAAAATAAAATATATAAAATAATAAATAATAAAATTTTAAAAAAAATAAAATAAAAAAAACATCAGAATAATTTTAAAAGATAAAATATATAAAACTTTAGACATATGACTTAATAACAATATTACACATAATATGTTCAATCAAATATTATCATAATGAATGTGTCCACAAAATACATCAATCACTATGAAGGGGGGGTCATCTAGAAGATGTGGTGGAGGTAATTCCATCCGTATACCCTGCGCTTGTCATCACATGTACTCTATTATATTCTTGTGTTGTTGTTCCTGTCATTGACGATGCTCCCACTACTATTGTTGCTACTATGGTTGATGGATCTATTCTTTCTCCATATGTAGGGTCTCTATAACCTCATTCAGAGCTCGCACCTTCTCCTCATACTCTTCATCCAATGATCATGACTATCCATGATATCCCCTTGAGTTGTAAAATGACCACACAATAGTATAAAAATAATTACTATGTGTCAATAGAGAACTGATAAGAACAAATTGACCTTTCTCAAAAGAATGTTGAGTCACCTGCATCCATGTTGTGTTATCAAATCCTGATGCACTGATGGATTGACCTCAATCTTGTACTGACTCTCATCATGTGTGTGAGAAGTCATAGCCTCATATGACTCCTTCAAACACAATTTAAAATTAAAATAGTTAAAATATTTTTTAGTTAATTTTTAAACTCAAAAAAATTATACTGACCACAATATGACGCTTTTGACTACCCATAATCTCTCTATTAATCAAATCAGTGTACATCCTCTTATAAAAATTGAATTATTTCATATTAGGATTATCAAATTCCTATATGAATATAAAATAAAAAATTTACATTTAAATTTATATTTATTATTAAATAAAATAACTTACCATATGTCGTCGATGAGTATTGAATGTATGACTGTCGGCTCTATATGTGACCTCCTGCCTCCCTTAGTTCTATCGACCTAATGATGATCTCCTCTAAAAACTATATATCATCAAGTATGATAAAAATCCATCCCAAACTTAAGAGGAGATGTAATCTGGTTGATTATGATGTCTCAGTCCTGAGTGCCACTTAGAGGTGCCTTGAGCCCAGTGGGTTGCTAGGCCTCAAGTGCATCTCCCCTAATGAGAGAGTCTTCCAACTAGTAGCGAGGTCCATGGGTGTGACTGTGGGGAGACTATACCCTCATTATTAGATTGTATCACATTAGATAAATGTAATAATAGGTAAATGGAGGAATCTGTATAAATAGATGGCACAAAAGAAGCATATTGGAATAATAGACAATAATAGGAACAATTGATAATAATAATCAAGCTGATGATAATGTTTGTCATGTATCTATAAAATAGTAAAACATGGATACAAATCAGTAGGAAATACATGCTATAAAAAAGTATAAAAAAGAATAAAAAAACTATTCGATCATCCCAAGATCCATCTTGATCATCTACTACCAAGATTTATCCTAAGCAAGAAAACAATATCAGGTGTCCAAGGCCGGATACATCCCTTGGTCAAAAAATTCATACATATAATCTTCTTGGGTACCAATGAAAGCCTAAATAGGGTTTGAGATAAATATCAGTAGGCCACCACCAATGGCATCTATAAAATCTAGTCTGTGTAATATAAACTAAAACAGTGATCAAGTATGTATATATAAAAGTAAAGTAGTACAGTAAAGTAAATACCCAAGTACCTGCTTTAGACTCAACTGGTATCTAAATATATAATCATTTAATTTATTAATTAGGTTCTATTTTATATAAGTAGTCCGCATGAGGAATAACTAGAACTGACATCCTGACATGATAATAATAATGAGGGGTCCAAGATATTACAAGGCATCATATAATAATGATAATAATGAAGAGAATCCAAAGTAATAACCAAGGCATCCTTGACCTCAAGGGTCAAGCTAACTTAGTAACAACCTACAGCCTGGTTAAAGGGATAAGAGTGTGATTCAAGGGGAATCGCCCAAGGAATTACAAAATAATGTAATTCTAACCAAGTCCAAAGAAATCATCTACGGTAAAATAGGATAAGCAATGACTAGGACCAAGGGTGTATCCAAGGCACCTCATGTCTATAGACATCATACTGGATTCAAGGATTGTATGCAAGGAATCATACAATAATGACATTGGAGGGATTCTATGGTGTCATACCAGGTATCCACAAGTTGAAAAGATTGGGTTACAAGGTGGGTCTCACCCTTGGAAACCGGAATCCCTAGATCAGAATGGCGTCTATGAGTGCTCAAGGCATTCCCTCAGGAATCCAAGGCTAGCTCAAGTCTGGCCACTCCTATGATAATGTCAAGGCCCATATAAAATAGGCACCTTATTCTTTATTAATTAATTAATTAAGGACTTATAACCATCATTCAATTTAATAATAAAAAGGTTTATTTTATACCACTAATTCATGGGACAAGGTTAAAGGACATGAAACCATTTATTAATTTATATAGGTCACATTCAATTCATTAGGTTCACTCTACTTCCATCCATAAGCATGTAAAGGTGTTCTACAAACATGAAACCAAGTTATTCAATTAAATTTAATTAATCCAAGTCATATATATATAATATACTTTCCAATTAAATTTAAGATTGATCTATCAAGTTGAACCACTTACCTTAGGAGCTCAAGTGATAATCATACATGTATTGATAATTTAAAATCCACTTATTTAATTAAATACTTACCTTTATCGAGGTCGAGTCAAGGCACTCCCAAACGGTAGCACAAATAGGCTTAATAAGCTACTAAAAGAGTAATTATGGAAAACACACTACTTTGGGTGGTCTATGTTGAAAACGTAACCTCTAATGATGGAAAAAATATATAACAAGAGTCTTAGAATATAATTATAATGACTATAATCAAGGTACACGAATTTAATAGGTCATGCCCGATGAAATCGGCATGAGCACATGAAAATTTATAAAATAGAAAAACTTAAGGGATGGGTTATAAACCACCTACCTCGTACTCGTACAAATATCCTTTTCTAGTATCATCCTATAATTTGGCTTTGATTGGAAGTGATATGAAGAAAAGATAAATTCCATGAAAATAGAGAATATCATCCTATATATAAATAGAACCCTTCATATAAATAAGAATGATGAATAACTAAAAAGAAATCGATATCTTATCAACGTAGATCCAATAAGACAAACAGTTTTGGAATCAGGCGTCAGATCGAGAAGTTATGGAAAATATTAACTTTATGAAGAGGAGATCTCAAAATAAGGGAAGAACCCACAACACAATGGAAGAATAGATAAAATAAGAAGGAGGGTTGATTTAATAGGTAAGGTCATTTTAGTTATTTCACCCACAAATAGTGGTCGCAGAGTTTGACCACATGATTTTCCAAACTGTACGCCAACCATGAACCATCTGTTGTGCTAAGGGGGCACCCACACGGTTAGGTCGTATGGCTAGGGAAACCATGTGACAACTATGTAAAAATACTATACTAAAATTTCTGTAGTTTTTTCACAGTCGTGTGGACCCTAACACACGGTTAGGGAAAATCTTGTGGCCCCTAGCACATGGTTTGGAAAAATCCTACACCCTACTTCACCCCACTATCCATCCCTGCACGGTTAGGAGAGACCATGGGGGATGAGGCACACAGTATCTACTAACTATGTGACCCAATGATTTTCTCCATCGGCCAGGGTTCTGAGTACTGAACAGGCCCTGAGAACCCCCAAAAACTTTATAATCTCATTAGGTATCCATATTAGGGAAAAAATAAATAATTAGACCAAATTTAAAAGGATCCATACCTTAGTAAAAATTATGGTTCTTACAATATTCATCCCTTAAATTAACTCATCCTCGAGTTCACCATTGAAGGGAAGAAATGATTCATCTAAGAACAACCCTGACCACTGGTAAAGTACACCAGACTCCCTCTCCCAAGTCTCATCCTGTACATGGTCATGCTACTATAGCACCCATACTAAAGGTACAAACCAACCTTAAAGAGTCTTCATTCTCTGGTAAATTATGCATATAGGATACTCATCAAATTAAGCATCAACATCTAACTCAACTTCCTTGGGATCAAAAGTACGATATGGGTTAGCATGATCACAACAAATATGTAAAACGTGAAAGATATTTCACATGACACAATACCTCTGTGGTAATAATAACTGATAAAATACTTGCCTGACTCTCTCCAGAATCTCAAATAGACGTATATAATGAGGCGAAAACTTTCCTTGCCTCTGTATCCATCTATGACCAAGCCTAGGTGATACCCACAATAAAATAAGGACCCCGACCTTGAACTACATAGGTTGTCGATGGCGATAGGAATATGATTCTTGTCTAGAATGAGCAGTAGAAATATGATTCCTGATCAGCTGAACCAGGTCTAAAGTCTCCTGAACAAGATAAGGACAGTAAAGTTGTCTCACCTACTTCTAAATAGCATAGGGATGAATGACACAACCTACCAAAAAAGGTCTAAAAAGGATCCATCTTAATAATCTTATGAAAGATATTATTGTAGGGAAAATTTACTAGGGGGATATGATTCTCCCAAGAACCACTGAAAATAAGGACGCATGATCATAGAATCTCCTCTAGAACCTTTATCGTCCATTCTGACTAATCATCGGTCTGAGTTTGAAAGGTTGTTCTTAGAAACACTTGTCTACCCATATCCTTCTGAAAACCCTACCATAAATGTGATGTGAAACAAGAATCCCTATATGAAATGATGGTATGAGGGACCCCATATAGTCGGACGATCTCACGAACATAAAATATTCCCAACTCATCAACTAAGAAAGTATCTTGAGTGGGAAGGAAGTGGACTACTATCATATGTCTTTCAATGAAAACACATAAAACGTCATTACCTCTAGGAGACCTCAATAATCTGACTAAAAAGTCCATGGAAACATCTTATCATTTTCATTCTAGGACTGGAAGAAGATGTAACAAGCTAGCAAGTCTCTGGTGCTCTACCTTCACCTACTAACAGGTGGAACACCTAGTGATAAAACCTTCTATCTGGCATTTCATCCCAGGCCACCAATACTGGTGTCGCATGTCTCGATACATCTTGGAGATTCCTGGATGAACTAACCACTAAGAAGCGTGGGACTCTAGCATCAATTCTTTCTTCATATCTGTAGGAACCCAGACATTCCCATTTACATGAAGGATGTCATCTCTATCCATAGACCAATC
This sequence comes from Viscum album, assembly GCA_963277665.1. Lineage (NCBI taxonomy): Eukaryota > Viridiplantae > Streptophyta > Magnoliopsida > Santalales > Viscaceae > Viscum > Viscum album. The sequence continues at coordinate 2,136,000,522 of OY728156.1, read as the reverse complement.
TTGAGGTAGGTCAACTTCTGAAATACTCTCATGGAGAACCAAGTCCTCAGGATCTAAAAATTGCATGATATTTACCTTCTTAAGGAGGGAATAGACAACTTTCAAGGATAAAAGATAAGACTACTCGTGACTGTCATGAAACTCCATATACAACTAGGAAAATAGGGCCATCAATTTCAATTTATCACTAGATTCCCATATAGCATATACCTGAGTTTTTTGACTTGGTGCATCCACTACCGCATTGAATTTTCCATGAATATAGGCAAGCTCAAAATCAAAGGACTAAAGATATTTGACCCATCTACGCTTTCTGAGGTTCAATTCATGCTATGTAAAGATATATTTGAGGCTCTTGTGGTCGGTATACACTACAAAGAGCTCACCCATTAGATAGTGTATCTAAAAATGTAAGGCATGGACAAATGCTACTAGCTCAAGGTTGTGTGTCAGGTAATTTCTCTCATGAGTCCTCAATTGCCGAGATCTATACATAATGATTCTATCCTTCTGCGTCAACACTACACCTAATCTAATGTAGGATGCATCACATAACACTGTATAGGATATGCCAGGCTCTAGCAGGATCAGAAGAGGTGTCGAGACAAGCCTTCCTTTCAGCTCCGGAAAGGCTTTCTCACATGCTTTTTACCATAGGAACTTAACATCTTTCTTTGTAAGACCACACTACTACAAAATAAGTATTTAACAACACTTTCCTTTATCAGCACTTTTTTAGCGTGGGTAAAGGATACCTTTTATCAACACCTTTTTTCTAGTGCTGATAAAGGGTAACCTTTATTAGCACTTTATTTTTAATACCCGTAAAGGGATCATTTATCAATGATTTTTTAGCACTGATAAAGGTCCAAATAAAATGAAATAATTAAATCAATAAAAAATAAAAACGAGTTTACAGAAAATATTATTAAAAATTTTATTAATTAAATAATTATTTATAAAAATAAATAAATTGATTATACTATATATAAATTATAAATACTAATAAATAATATATATTTAATATATAGATATATGTAAAATGAAAATTAAAAAAATAAAAATTAAAAATAAGTGAATTGAGAAAAATATTAAACATTTTATTAATTAAATAATTATTGATAATGTTAATAAATAATATATATATATATATATATGAATTTATATCAATATGATTTATATAATACAAAATATTTATGCTTTACATTAAATAGAAATATATTTAATGAATAATGGTTTATAATTAAAAATTAATATGAATTAAAAATACTGACTAATTGCATCGAGTAATGGACATAATTGAAGGTCGTTTGATTTTTTAATTTAACAGAGATCAAACATGTGTTACATTGATTTCACATATACATAATTAATATATTTTTATATAAAATGCATGCATAGACACAAATATTTACATAATTAGTGAAATCTTATATAAAAACAAATACACCTAATATTTATATAATTTATTTAAATTTTAGTATTCATTTTAGAATTTCATTATAACATGATACATTTAATATATAATGTCTTTAATTGTGGTAAATTTTATTTATTTATTTTATTTTTATTTTTGTTAGGTATTAATTCATTATTAATATTTTTTTTAATTTTCTGGGAATTTAATCAATTTCTATAATTTATTTTTTATTTATTTATTTACTATGTTTTAATATTTTCAAAATGTATTCATATTTATTTCAATATATATCCAAATTTTTTAATAATTTATATTTAATTAACAAAACTTATCAATTTTTTCAATATTGTTAAAGTGTACTAATTTTTATTTATTCAATTTCACTCATTTTTAACATTTATGCACTTAAGATTAAATATTCATTAATAATTTTAAAAAATATTTGTAAAAAATATTTATTAATAAAAAAATTTATAAATGTATATTTACTATATTTATACATTCAAATATTTATAATAATAAATAAATAAGTATTTTTTTAAAATATTTATATAAATATAAATAAATAATTATATATATTTAAATAATTATAAAATTATAATAAATTTATTTAAATAATGAATCTATTTACTATATTAATATTTATATATATTATATATATATATAATTATATAAATATATATAACGATATAAATTTTATTTAAAAAAAAGTATTTATATAATTATAAATAAATAATTATATATTTAAATAATTAAATAATTAAATAATTATAATAGATATATTTAAATAAAAAACATTTTAAATATATTTATATTTATATTTATTTATTCAATATATTTATAATTATATAAATATAACTATAATTTTTTTTTATAATTATAATTGTAAATCCTTTTATGAGTGTTTTTTTAGCACTGATAAAGTTGGATTTTATCAGTGATTTTTTAGAAGCACTGATAAAAGTGTCCCAATCTATTTAAATAACCATAACCATTTGTGAACTCATCGTGATATCAAAGCTTTCTATGGAATCCACCCTATGCCGGTGCTCATCCTCAGTGAATCAAAGCTTGAATCTAGGCTTGACCAATTCCAAGGCACACATACATTGCTCGAATGACTCAATGGGTTGAAAAAATCCAAGACTCAAATGTTTTCCAAGTTTTTGATATCTCCACTTTCTAGAAGATGATTCAAAGCTTCAATCCAAGGTATCTTATTTTCTCATCCTCCTCCTCAGTCATTGATTGATTGTTTGATGATAACTATTTTTGTTTTTTTATCATCATTATTTATTTATCGTCGGCATATCCCTATGGTCAATGATGTTTGTTGGAGATGTTTTGTTGAAAGGAGATATGGATTTCGGAGCTTGAGTAATAGGTGTGAAGGAGTGTCTGTCCAAAACTCTTAGGCTCCTCTCTTGAGTTTCCATGTGATGATGGGAACAATTTTTTAATTACTGATTATTTTATCCTTCCGTTTGAACTTGTCCATGGACTGTGATCATTCACTATATTTGATAGAGTGACATGAATTTTATATCCATTTTATTTTGAATTAATTGAACATTTGATGGAGATAAGGATCTTGATAAAGAGTTTCTTTACCATAACACTCCATCTTTTAAAGGGAATATAATCCTAAAGAGATAGAGGATTGGGTGGAGAAAATTGAGATGATATTTTACACCCACAAGATTATTCCTTCCATTATGGTGAAATGTGTTGCCTTTATGCTCGAATGTCATAGACAAAGATTATATGAGATGATGGTCCAAGATAAATGAAATGAAAATATAGAATGTAAATTCCATTTTAGGGAAGGCCCATATTTCTTCGAACCTTACAATATATTATCCAAATATTCCAATTAAAACATGCAAGTAAGTTGTTATAGAACTCACATTTTAAGATCCCTTGTTTTATCAAATGTCCAGAGCCTCCTAATAGAGAATATCAAAGAGTAAGTCTCACTATGGGTACCCCAAGTGTTGTTTCATTTAAATCCCTAATTTAATTTTTTAATTATTAACAATCTCTCCATTATAATTAGTAAAAAATATCTATCAATTTTATCTTTTTACCATGAAAACATCTCAACCCACCCTTTTGAATTCAGTATTTAAATGTCTCATTATCTAAAATTATTTTTTCCATTCCTTATCAATTTTTAATTGAAAATATAATTTTGAGATTTTTTCAAATATTTGATATACCATTAATATTAAATGTAATAATTCCTTAGGTTTTTACATCACTTATTCCAAAATATAGAATGAAGCTTATCAAATTCTATATATGTTGAAATAATTATTAGAAATTATTTTTAGGTACTCATCATTTTAGGTCTATATGTATTGGTCCACCCCTAGGAATCTCTAATTACCATCCATGTATATGAAATAACTCTTTATTTATTAAAATATTTTATCAATGTATTTTTATATCTTCTAGTTGATCGAATGATAGTTTATTATTCTTGTTTATCATATTTGGGTTTATTATTACTCTATAATTTCCTATATTATATTTTCATTTGTTTAGGGGACTTAAGAAAGAATTGATGGATCATTTTAATAGAGGTAGGAATAGTATTAGATAGATGATTAAAATTATTAAAATTGAGATTTTCCTATAAATATAGAATTAATAGAGGCCCCAAAGATTAAAATATCATAACATTTCCCCACCGAGACACCTTGAATCATATATAAGAATGTTTATACCTTACCCAAATCTCACCTTCAATAGTACACAAGTTAATAAATAGTTCCAATAGTGTAATTATCACAAATGGATGAATTAACACTTTTAGAGAACATAATAAAGTACAACTGTCATCCTCATCAACTTCATCTTCTGAATAGTTATTGCAATTTTTTATTTAAGACTTACCCCCCATATATTTTATGTAGCTTATACTACTCCGAGCAGTAGTCATCCCATGGATGCCTACTACTTAGAGTATTTCAAGCAACATAGTTTAATGTCCACAAGAGATGGAGTAATTCAATTACCCATTGTTTTCAAAGCATGCTGAAATTCTTTAAAACAATCAAATGTTGAGTTTCCCTTATTAGAATTATCTATAAATTTCACTTTTGATAATGAATATCTTATGTGTATATATTTATTTATTGTAAAAAATTAATATTTTATGAACCCAATAGGATGTATATGAATAAAAAATGGATGCATGATAATCATTTGACCCAAGAGTATAAAGATGAAGTTAACTAGTTCATCAATTTTGAAATAAAAAATGCATATGACCCTTCTTAAATCCTTTGTCCATGTTTACGTTGTTGTTATTCAAGAAAAATTAGTCTAGAAGAGTTGGAAGAATATTTGATTTTCCATAGAATAGATCAGAGCTATAAATTTTGGACTAAGCATGGGGAAAAACTGAAAATGCACCCCGATTGGGAGGATACTACGGTTTCTGGATAATTTTATATGAATACCAGTGTAAATGATGATAAAGATCACATGGAATAAATGAAAATGGAAATTGAAGCTGACCTTCGAGATTGTCCAAAGATGTTTAAGAAGTTAAATAGCTATTCTAAGAGACCATTTTATACCTGTTGTAATAAATACACAACATTGTCAGCCGTATTGATGTTATATAATTTGAAATATGGAAGTGGATGGAGTGACATCAGCTTTATGAAACTACTTGGTCTCTTAAATGATATTCTACCAGACAAATAAACTACCATATTGAACATATAGTGATAAATCAATGATACATCTAATGGGTATGATCTATAAACAAAAATACATTCTTGTATAAATGATTTCATATTGTTTCACAAGGACCATGAATCACTCATAAAATTCTCTAAGTGTGGCATATATTGATACAATATTAATGAATCAAGTCCTTAAAATTTTTATGGAACTTTCCAATAATTCTGTAATTTATAGGATTATATAGATGTTAGGAAACTGTTAGACAATTGAAATGGCATGCAGATATAAGAATTAAGGATCAAAACCTACATCATCTAGCAGATTCTCCTCAATAGAATAAAATCGATTATGAGTATCCTGAATTTGGAAATGAGCCAAGAAACTATCATCTTGTGATATTTATAGATGGAATAAATCCTTTTTGTGTATAAATTTTCACTCATAGTATATGGACCATCATGTTTGTAAGTTATAACTTGCTATTATGGTTATGCATGAAGTGAAAATATGTTATGTTTTCTCTGCTTATATTTAGACCAAAGCAACTCAGTAATGATATTGATGTCTATTTGGATCCATTGATCAAAGATCTAAAATTTATGTGGGATACATGTGTTATAATTTATGATTCTCGTATAAGTGAATAATCCACATTGGGGTCCATATTGTACTGGATAATAAATGACTTACCCACTTATGGAAATTTATCAGGTTATAGCATTAAAGTAATTTTGGGGTATCCCATTTGTGAAGAATGCACACATTCAGTTTGGTTGAAACATTCCTCAAAGGCTGTGTGTTTAAGACATCATAACTTTTACCTCGATGAAATAAATACTCATCCTAGATGACAACATTAAATGGGAATATAGAACAAGGTACAACACCTTTCCACTAATGGGTGATCAACTGTTCAATAAAGTAAAATATATTGACACTATTTTCAGTAAACAATTTTCAAAAATTCTTATGAAATTAGGTTAGAAGAAGAGATCAATTTTCTTTGAATCACCATATTTGAATTGTTTTTATGTCATCCATTTTCTTGATTTCATGCATATAAAAAATATTATTTGATGGTGTTATTGGTATGTTACTAAATGTTTCTGAAAAAAATTAAAGATGGAATAAAGTCTAGGTTGGACATTATTTACATGGGGATAAGGGAAGAGTTGACATAGGTGAAGGGTAAAGTGAGGATTTTAATTCCTCCAGTAGCTTACACTCTATCCAGATTGAAAAACTTGAATTTTTTTTATTTTCCTATAGTGTAAAAGTTCTAGAGGGGTATTCATCCAAATATAAATAATTTTGTGTCAATGACTAATTTGAAGTTACATGGACTAAAATCACATGACATTCATGTTTTGATGTAAGATTTTATGCTTGTTACTTTCCATTGAATTCTGCCTCAAAATGTATGAGATACATTAACCAAACTGCTTATTTTTCAAATCCATATGTAGTAAAGCCATAGACCCAATGAAGTTTACAATAATAAATAAGGAGGTTGAAGTCATATTATGTGAATTAGAGATGTTATACCCACCATCATTCTTTGATATGATGGTCCACCTGATGGTTCACTTGGTTAGAGCGGTTCAATTATGTGGTCATGTCTATTATAGATGGATGTACCTCATTGAAAGATATATGAAAATTTTGAAAGGGTATGTCAAGAATCGAAGTAGGCCAAAAGGTTTTATTGAAAAAATATATAATATTAAAGAAGCTATATAATTCTATATAAATTACCTATTATATTTTGATAGCATCAGTCTCCCAAAGTCTCGTTATATAGGAAGGGTGAAGGGATTTTCAGAAGAAATGTTGTTACAATTACCTTGAAAGATCAGGAGAAAGAACACCTTTACATTTTTCATAATATTAAAGATGTTGATCCATATATTGAATCCCACAAATAAATTATTAGATATTTTAATCCATCAAGGGTTGAAGGATGGATATCATATACAAATAATAAACCATTTATAGGATGGTTCCGAGATCAAATTTATAGAGGTACCTGAAAATCTGAATTCAATTTTTGAATGGCTTCAATGTCTATCCAGAGGACTAAATAAACATGTTATATCTTACATTGGTTTTGTAATAAATTTTTATATGTTCTATACAAAATAACACAATGTCTACGGTACAATGAAAAATAGTAGTGTTACGCTTGTGGTGGAAATGATCTGCATATCTGGTTCCAAGGATAAAAATCCAATTTATGTAAATATGTCATATTTTTGTATTATCAAACATATATACAAGTTGGATTATACAACATTTAAAGTTCTTATTTTCTATTGCAATTGGGTTGAAAATACGAGTGTATTGAAAGTTAATGAAATGGACTTCATGAAGGTGAATTTTAGTATGGAAGGGGAAAAGGATGACTCTTTCATAATGGAATCACAAAAAATTAAAGTATTTTATATATCAGATCCATCAAATAAGAATTGGTTTATTGTTCTACTAGTGAATAAAATAAATACATGGTCAGATGAAAATTCAATCAAGGATGACCCTTTCATTGGGATATCACAATGAGTTCATATTGGTCCCAATGTAGACAATTTCTTTTATGTTAGAGAGCACCACAAAGAGGGGATTTGGATTATCGATAGAGGAATATAATCCCTAAAACCTTAAAGAATGAAAAAGAGTTCAATGAAGAGGTAAAATTGTTTTTTAATATATTTTGTTTTTACTCATAGAATTATATGTTATATACTCAATTAATATTTTCTAAATTAAATATTTGACTACTCATTCAGACAATGTCTTCTAAAATGATGATGTTACCAATCTCTCAAGAGAACAAACTACAATAAAGGAACCCCTTTGGAAAGATGTAAAGGTAATGTTACGATATGCATTATTTATTTTACTAAAAAATTATAAAATGAAATGTTGATTTATTTTTCATTATTCCTTTCATATTTCATTTATTTTAGAATATTTCAATCCATATTTCATGCCTTTATTCACTAAAACTTCCATAGAATTCTTATCCCTCAAAACATTTTTACGCATGCAGTGTTTCATTTATCACTTTCCTTTAAGTTACCTATAATACCTTTTCAGGAAGAGAAATGACACTAACTCTACTCAATCAAGAAGGTAATCTTGATATTTTCATAGTATAATTATTTGTCCATATAATTAATTTATTATTTCATATTTATGTTTAATTTATTTCTTTTTAGTGTTACTCACCTAAGAATTGTTTTATTATACAGGTGGATTCTTTTGTTTGAGTTGGGGTGGTCTGTCTATATTTCATGCCTTTCTCCACCAAAAATTCCATAGACTCCTTATATCTCAAAACCTTTTCACCCCTATAGTTTTTTCATTTATCACATTCCTTTAAGTCCCCTATACTACCATTTTTGGAAGAGAAATAACACTGCCTCTACACAATCATAAAGGCAATCTTGATGTTTGTACAGTAAAATCATTATCCATAGAATTAATATATTGTTTTATATTTATGTATAATTTATTTCTTTTTAGTATTACCTACATAATAATTTTTTTATTATACAGTTGTATTCTTTTGTTTGAGGTAGGGTGGTCTATCTATCTTTCATGCCTTACTTCACTCAAACTTCGACAGACATATTCTATCTCAAAACCTTTTCACCCCTATAGTGTTGGAATTTATCACTTTACTTCAAGTTCTATCCACTGCTCAATCACAGAGGTAATTTTGATGTTTACATAGTAAAATCATTGTCCATATAATTAATTTATGTTTTCATATTTATGTTTAATTTATTTCTTTTTGGTATTAATCATATAATAATTTATTTCTTATACAGTTGGATTATTTTGTTTGAGTTAAGGTAGTTTTTTTTAAGCTGATCATACTCATGAGATATTGGAATTCGAGACTACAACTGAGATAATGAAAATAAGTAAATACATCAATAATTCATAAAACTATCATGAAAAAGTTAATTCTTACTAATTATTTAATTAATTTTGTCATCATTTTATCTATTATTTATAGGTTAATTTCCTTATCATTTTTATTTAATAATTATTTATTTTTTTCACAAATATTTTGGGAATTCATATTTTTTTTTCAACTGTCTTCAACAAGTCACAAAAGAGATAAAATATTTCTTTCTGCCAATGTTACCACAATTTCCATTTCTATTGCCTTTCTTTATCGAACTTCCAACACTGCATATTGAGTCGATGTTATTAGCTTAAAACCCATTCTCATTGTTTAAATAGATAATAATATAGGGATCTCATATGCCCATTGTGGTGACTTCTCATGATATAATGGGAACATGAGCTCTCTCTTATCTTTTGTATTTTAACAAAGAGAAAGGTTTTTCAGATAATAACATCAAGTCAATATGTAGTATTTGAAATTTTACAAAGAAAGGAAATAGAAATAGTGTTAACATTGGATGTTAGGATTTTTTTTGTGACTTTGGGATATGTAGTAATCATCCAAACCTCAATCCGATGCATGGTGTGACCATTATCACTCCAAGTGATTCTTTTAATTTAAAATTGGCATTAATTTTAGTAAAAATGAAAAATGACACACTCAAAACCAAAAAAAACATATTCCAATTTGTTTATACTCTAATAAAATGATCCATAAGTCATTTTTGACATGTAGGAATCATCCACATCTCAATTTGATACATAATGTGCCCGATATGACTCAATGTGTTTGTTATCAGTTTAAAATTGACATTTTAGTTTAAAAAGTGTCACTCATTAAAAACTAATAAAACATTCCTATATTTTATTTATAATTTAGGATATTGATTCATAAGTTATTTTTGAAGTTTATGAATTTGTCTCACGTCAAAATGATACACAATGTGGTCGGTATGATTCAAAGTGCATGTTTCCAGTTTAAAATGACATTTTATTAAAAAAATACAATTTATATACTCAAAACTAATAAAACACATTCAGATTGTATTTATACTTTAATAATACAATACATAAGTCATTTGAGACATGTAGGAATTATCCTCACCTCAATCTGGCACACAATGTGATCGGTGTTACTCCAAGTGCATCTTCTTATTTAAAATTGACACCAATTTTTTGTAAAAAGGACAAATAAACTAATAAAAACCAATAAAACACATTCATAATTTTTTTATACTTTAGTAAAATGATCCATAATTAATTTTTATGTATATTAATCAACCACACCTCAATCAGATACATGATGTGCCTTGTATGACTCAATGGGTCCATTATGAGTTTAAAATTGACATTTTAGTTCAAAAAGTGTCACTCACTAAAAACTGAGAAATGAACTCATATTTTATTGATAATATATTAAATCTATTTATAAGTAATTTTTGATATGTAGTAATTGGTCTCACATCAAACAGATACACTATGTGATTAATATGAGTCAAAGTGAATATTTCTAGTTTAAAATGTCATTTTAGTAAAAAGGAAAAGTGACGCACTAAAAAATGATAAAAAAAATTCATATTGTTTTAATATTTTTTTAAAATAATCCATAAGTAATTTTAGATGTTTTGGAATCATCCTCACCTCAATCCGATGCACAGTGTGACCAGTATGAATCCAAATATGTTTTTTTATTTAAAACTGACATCAATTTTAGTAAAAAGGAAAACTGACCTATTAAAAAATGAGAAAACTCATTTGGATTGTTTTGATAATTTATTAAGATGATACATAAGTAATTTTTGAAGTGTAGGAATCACCCTCACTTCAATATTATACTTGATGTGACCGATATGACTCAATGTGTCTGTTATTAGTTTAAAATCAACATTTTAGTTCAAAAAGTGTCACTCACTGAAAACTAAGAAAACATGCTTGTACTTTCTTGATAATTTTTTAAATTGATTCATAATTTATTTTTGATGTGTAGGAATCCATCTCATGTAAAACCAATACATGATGTGATAAGTATGATTCAAACTGTGTGTTTCTATTTTAAAATGACTATTTAGTAAAAAAGACAAGTGTTGTACTCAAAATTGATAAAACACATTAATATTGTTTTGATACTATAGTAAAGATATCTATATGTAGTTTGAGATGTATAGGAATCAGCCTCACCTCAATCTGATGAACGGTGTGACCTGGGTGACTCCAAGTGAATCTTCTAATTTAAAATTGACATCAATTTTAGTAAAAAGGGAAATTGACCTACTCAAAACTAAGGAAACACATTTGGGTTGTTTTTGTACTTAATTAAAATGATCCATAAGTCATTTTTTACATGTAGAAATCAACCTCACCTCAATATGATACACAATTTTCCTCGTATGACTCAATGTGTCAGTTATCAGTTTAAAATCAACATTTTAGTTCAAAAAGTGTCACTCACTAAAAATTGAGAAAACACACTTATATTTTCTTGATAATTTAGAACATTGATTCATAAGTAATTTTTGATGTGTATGAATTATTTTAACATCAAAACGATACACGATGTGCTCGGTATGAGTCAAAGTGTGTGTTTCTAGTTCAAAATGTCATTTTAGTAAAAAAGACTAGTGATGTAGTTAAAATTGAGAAAACATGTTTAGATTGTGTTGATACTTTATTAAAATGATACATAAGTAATTTGATAAATTTAGTAATCATTATCACCTCAATTTTATACATAGTGTGACCGGTATGACTCTAAGTGTGTCTCGTTATTTAAAATTGAAAATAATTTTAGTAAAAAGGACAACAGACCTACTCAAAACCAAGAAAACAAATTAGGATGGTTTTGATAATTTATAAAAATGATCCATAAGTCATTTTTTACATTTATGAATAAATCACACCTCAATATGATACACAATGTTCTTTGTATGACTCAATGTGTCTATTATCAGTTTAAAATTGACATTTTAGTTCAAAAAGTGTTACTCACTAAAAATAGAGAAAAAAGACTCGGATTTTCTTGGTAATTTATAAAATCGATTCATAAGTAATTTTTGATGTGTAGGAATAATTATCACATAAAACTGACACACTATTTTACCGGTATGAGTCAAATTGCATGTTTTCATTTTAAAATGACATTTTAGTAAAAAAGACAATCAATGTACTCAAAACTGAGAAAATGCATTTGGATTGTTTTGATACTTTAGGAAAATGATCCATAATTAATTTGAGACATTTAAAAATCATCCATACCTCCATCTGATGCAAGAAATGATCAGTATGACTCTAAGTGTATCTTTTCAATATATAAGTGTCACTTTAGATTAAAACGCGCATCACATCACCAAAACATAACAAACAAGCCTAGATTGTTTTCTCATCATTCTATTTTCTATTAATTAATTTATTTAATTATAATTTTTTATCGTATAATTATTTAGTTAATTTTAAAATATATAATTCTTAAAGACAAATAAAAAATGGTGTGACATGTAATAATCAAGCGCAACTCAATCTGATACACACTAGTACGAATTAAAGTTTAGTTTAAAATTAACACTTTTTGTTAATTTTTCTCTTTATATTATTACTAACAAAAGAATTTTTTTCTTATATAGGTGAATTTTTTGTTTGATTAGGGGTTAGGATCAAAATAAAAAGGAACATTGATGTTTTTTAATGTATGTAACAATTTTTACTTATGTAATTGTATAAACCAATTTTTGAAATGACTATAGTACAATATTTTTTTCTTGTATTTGTGTTGTAAATTTTATTTCATTTAAATTCTATATTGGTACTTGATTTTTCTAATTTCATGGTTTTTTTTCTACTGTGGTGTGTTGTTACAGCACATGACAGTGATGCTGCAGTGTGCTCTTACAACACACTACAACATGACCCTTTATCAATGCGTAAAAAAGCTCTAATAAAGGAAGAATTTATCAGTGCTTGTAGAAGTGTTAATATAGGACCCATTTATCAGTAATTTTTTAGCACTGAAAAAAGACTTGGTATTTTAATCTCTCTCTGGTATTCAGTTCTTTTCTTACGTTGATCAATTCCATTTTTAGCACTATCAAAGGCTTATTTTATAGTAGTTCCAGAAAGAGGTGCAACAAGGTGTGACAAGTATAGTATAAAATGCCTATAATATCTAGATAGAACCAAGAAACTTCATATATAAAACACATTCTTGAGATGCTCTTAGGAAACCAAAACACTCACCTACTCTGGGTTAATAGATACTCTTGAATCTGAGATAATGTGACCCAGGAAGTGAACTTTGTCGATCCATAAGTGGACCTTAGAAATATTGGCATAAAGATGATGCTCTCTTAGTGTAGTTAGAATTATATCAAGGTGCTTATCATGGTCACTATGAATGTGATAATACCCCAAGATTTCATCTAAAAAGACTGCAAAAAAAGAATCTAGGTAGGGGTGTAACACCCTATTCATCAAGGCCATGAAAATGTAAGTCACATTCATAAGACCGAATGACATAACAAGATACTCATACATACCATAACTACTACATAAATCTATACAAGGTATGTTTGATGGACTAACTCGCATGTTATGATAGACCTATCTAAGGTAGATCTTTGAAAACACCATAGCTCATCGGAGCTGGTCAAAGAGATATTTTATTTGAGGCAATGGATATCGGTTCTTAGCTGTAAGTTGGTTCAACCATTTTGAATCCATGCACAAATGAAGGGTCACATCTGTCTTCTAGGAAAAAAGCATGGGTGAACCCTAAGAGGAAGTGTTAGGCCATATAAAACCTTTATCCTCTAAATCCTCCAATTGATTCTTGAGCTCTTGGAGCTTAGTAGGTTCCATCCTATATAGAGAAATGGTCATTGGAGATTCTCCTAGAATGAACTCAATTATAAAATCTACCTCTCTCTTAGAAGGTAATCCAAAAAATCATCAAGAAAAATGTCATTGAAATGATCTACTATCATGGGGAATTTAGCTTGATGTAAACCCTGATCCTCCATGAAGATATCATCAATATGGGTAGTCGCTCCACCTAGCCTATGATTCTTTGGTCTTGATATACTATACTATACTTCCTACTCACCCTTATACTGATAATTTCTAACCTATGGTGATGTAAATGACACCCTACAGTGATAGAAGTTTACAAAGGCATGATATGGGACAAACCAATCCATCTCGATAATAACATAGAAACATATCATCTCGAGAACAAATTGGTACCACAAGAAAGGGTAACTACATACCTTATGGGGGCACTCCCTTCATTGGTGTATGCCCTATAAGAGTACTCCCAACAGTGTATCCAAGGTCATTACACCATAGTAATATTGTATTTCCAGCCTAAGAATTTCCATGGTAGATAAAAAGATAAAGGGGTGTGCAGTAACTGTATCAAATAAAGCAGAAAAAAGAGTGGAGGCTACTAGGATAGTGCTTCATACTGTAGACATCCCAACACTCTGATCCTCGAGTATTAGTTGAAAAGCATGAAACTAACCTAGTCCACGACCTTGTGCTACAACTGGACTACCCTGATTAAGACCACTCTTCTGGAACATTTGATAATCTGAAGTCTAGATACCATGGACATGAAATAATTCTTGTCTAGTCCTTCTAGGGCTACTTCAACTCCCCACCTAACGTGGCATAAAATTACCTGCCCCTGAAGGTGGAGTTGGTTTGGATCATCTTCCACTGGAAGTAGATGGAAAGGCCCAACATAATCTCTGAAGGTGCTCCATAAGGTTGAAAGCCCGACACTATAGAGGGTCTCTATCACATTGAGGATTCAGATGACCCTATCGTCTATACTAATGGAACACCACAAAGCTACATATATGAGTACTCTAGCTTCCATTTCCCTTACAAGAAACCATGAGGGAATGTTTCCTACTACCGTAATAACTACTGGAATGCTTCATCACAGATCCTCTATTCCTAGTACTATCACCTTCCTTCAGGTTTCACTCATTGATAAGAGGATGATTGATGATCTTCGAAAAATTAGGTAGGATAAAGACATTCACCTGAGTATGAATGACATACAAAATCCCATCCTCAAAGTGTTTAGCACGCAAAAACTCATCACTGAATAAAAGCGGTGAAAAGTGATGTAAATTAGTGAAATGTGCTGAATACTTCATAACTAACACAGAACCCTACTCCATATGCATGAACTCTCTAGCTTGATCAGCTCTCAATGTCAAAGGAAAGAAGTGTTCATAGAAGTAATTCTGAAAATCAACCCATACCATACCCTGATGGCAAGAATCCTGGGTAATCGCATCCCACCAATGCTTGGCCTAATCATGAAACATATATGCAGCAAGCTTGACCATCCACTACGGAGGTTTCTCTAGGTTATTAAAGATAGATAGGGTGGCCTCTAGCTAAGACTCAGTAGCCTGTGGACTTCTATTCCTCGAGAAGGTGGGCAGATGTTGATTCTGGAACTCACAAGTCATATCATCCATCATAGGTGTAGGACATGGAGTACCTTTCATGGAGCATATTAGATATAAGAAGCTATCATGAATATAAGTATTATTTCCCAAATTAGGTATAACAGGTGGTGCCTCTAGTGGAACTCCGGATAGTAAGACTAGCATTTCAGGGCCCACCATGTCTGAAGCATGGTCATCATCACCCTCCTGGCACACGACATAGGGAATTCATGGCAGCATAGATCTATAAATTCCAATTACACTCCTCAAAACAAGATATAATCATAAATATAGAAATATCTAAAGATGAAAAAAAGGGAAGGGATCACTAAACATGATATAATACCCCAAATACCCACTTAGAAGGCCAGGTATTGGCAAGAGTTCTTGTTTAATTACAAGGGTTTCAGTAGGTGAAAGTTTAATAGTACTTTGCTTCTACATTTACTGGAAACCATTTATTTTATATGTTAGATTTAAAAAATTTAAGTTCATTTACTTATAAAATTATATCAATGTTTGATTAAAATAGTTTTTCAGTCCTAGTGAATTAGGGCCCATACACTTTATCAATGAGATCAACACCCATTTAAATTATAATTAACCTAGTCTATATTCAGTCTTAGAATGTAATGAGTTATATACAATGGCTTGACTCGGTAAACTATACATTTTGATCCATGAGGGATCATACATCTCATTAATTGAAACTGATAATAACTCAATCACATCCAAATAACATCACAAGCATGTATATATAATTAAGTCTCACTCAATAATCACAAGGAATAAAAGAGATGAAAGTAGTGAAATGAACCTGTATGTCATGGAATATGAATGACATGTAAATTCTAGGTTCCTAAGATGATGCATGTAATAATGATCTTTTCCCTCATATCATTTATCCAAGTATGTAATGAAATATTCAATCAGAATAATAATAATAACCACCACATAGCATGTGCATCACCCAATGGTGAAAGGATATCAATTGTAATAGAAAAAATAATAACAACAATCATAATTCAAGAAAATTTTAATTTACCCTGAACATGGGTTAGCTACACCCAATAATGACTCATAAACTAGTTCTTAAGTGTTCCTAATCTCCTGTCTATTTTCTCCAAATAGTAAAGCAAGAAAGGAACTCGATCTAATACCACTTTGAGACATCCCGGTTCCTGGTTCCACTCAGAGGTTCCTTGAACCCAGTGGGTCACTAAGCCTCAAGCGCATCTCCCCAACCACCAGAGGTTGCTGACTAGTCGTGGGCCTAGGGTGTGACCATAGGGAGACAATTACCTCATTACCAGAGTGTAGCACAATGGATAAATGAAATAACAGGTAAATAACAGAAGCAGTATAAACAGATGGAATGTTGTAATAAGGTATGAATAATAAAAAACAATAGGAACAACTCATAATATTACTCAAGTTGATGATAATGTATTCCATGTATCTATAAAATAGAAAAACATGGATACAAAGCAGCAGGAAATACATTCTATACAATAGTTACAAAAAGAATCCAAAAACTATCCAAGCATCTTGAGCTCTAGCTCAGTCATCTTCAACCAAGAACAATTCTAAGAAAGCAAGAAATATCAGGTATCCAATGAAGGAAACTTCCCTTTTTCAACACATACATCTATGTAATCTGACCGAGTACCAATGGAGGCCTAGATAGGGTGTGAGATAAATCTCAGCCAGCCACCACCAATAACATCAATAAAATATATTCCATTTAATATAAACTAAAATAGTGTACAAAAATGAATATATAAAATTAAATATGTATAGTAATGTGAATACCCAAGTACCTT
Source organism: Viscum album (assembly GCA_963277665.1). Lineage (NCBI taxonomy): Eukaryota > Viridiplantae > Streptophyta > Magnoliopsida > Santalales > Viscaceae > Viscum > Viscum album. Next base: position 2,135,983,210 of record OY728156.1, on the reverse strand, counting down.
TTTCAGCCTCAACTAGTGTCTGAGTATGTAATTATTTCATTTATTAATTAGGTTCCAGTCTAGATAAGTAGGTTATGTGAGTTATAACCAGCAGTGATATCCTGATGTTATAATAATAATGAAGAATCCAATATATAATAAGGAATCATGTAATGATGATAATAATTAAGAGGATCCAAGGTAATAACTGGGGAATCCTTGACCTCAGGGGTCAGTCCAACTTAGTAACAATATGTAGCCTAGCTAAAGGGGTAAGAGTGTAATCTAAGGGGTGTTTCCCAAGGCATTCCACGATAATATATTTCTGATCGGGTCTAGGTAAATCATCCAAGGTAAAACATGATAAGAAATGACTAGGTCCAAGGGTATATTCAAGGTGACTCATGTTTGTAGACATCACATTGGATCCATGGAGTGTATCCAAGGAATACTACAATAATGATAATGGAGGTATCCTTTAGTGTTATACTAAGAATCCAAAACTAGAAAAGGATTGGGTTCTAAGGTGGGTCTCATAATTCACAACCGGAATCCCTGAATCAGAATGGAATCCACAAGTGCTCAAGGAATTCCCTCGGGAATCCAAGTCTAGATCAAGTCTGACCACTCATGTGATAAAGTCAAGGTACATATATAATTGGTACCTTATTCTTGATGCATTCATTAATTAAGTTCATGTAACCATCATTCCATTTAATAAGACAAAGGTACATTCCATACCTCTTATTAGTGTGACAAGTTTAAAGGAGATGAAAACATTTATTAATTCATATAAGTCACGTTAAATTCATTAGGTTCACTCTACTAACTTCCAAAATCATGGAAAGGTGTTCTACGGAGGTGAAACCAAGTTCTCCAATTAAATTTAATTAGGAAAAGTAATTTATATATAATATAATTTCCAATTACATTTAAGATTGATTTTTAAAGTTGAAGCACTGACCTTAAGAGTTCAAGTGATAAGAATACACATTCTAGAAATTAACAATTCATTGATTTAATTAAACACTTACCTTTATCAAGGTCAAGTCAACCCACATCCAAATGACGACATATATAGTCTTAATAAGATACTAAAATCATAAATTTGGAAAACACCATACTTGGGGTGGTCAAGATTGAGAACGTAACCTCTAACGATGGATAACATATATAGCAAGAGTCTTAAAATACAAATCTAATGACTATAATCAAGACACATGAATTTAATAGGCCATGCTCGATAAAATTGGAAAACACACACGACAATTTATAAAATAGAAAAACTTAAGGGATGATTTATATACCACTTATCACATACTCGTACGACTCTCCCCATCTAGTATCAATCTCTAATTTGGCTGAGATTGGAAGAGATATGAAGAATGGATCAATGACCTAAAAATAGGGCATATGATCCTACATCTAAATAGCGTTGTCAATAGAAAGAATAATGGTGAACAACTAAAAAGGAATTGAGATCTTACTGGCATGGATCCAATGAGACAAATGATTCTTTAATCGGTCATTGGATTAAAAAGTTATGGAAAAGATCGACTTTAGGCGGAGGAGATATCAAAAGAAGGGAAGAACCCACTACATGCTGTAAGAATAGATAAAATAAGGAGGGTTGATTTAATATATTTTTAAAGGAATTTTAGTCATTTCACCTAAAAATAAGGGTCACATGGTTTGGCTGCACGGTTGGACAAACCGTGCACAAACTATGTTCCATATGCTGTGCTAAGGGGGAACCCACAAAGTTAGGATGCGTAGTTATGGAAATCATGTACTAACCATGAAAAAATCCTCTACTAAAATATCTAAAAAATCGTGGGTGTTCATCCCCTACTGCACGGTTAGAGAAAACCATGTGCCTAACTTCACCCCACTGTCTATCCCCACATAGTTCAAAGAGACTGTGTAGGATAGGTCGCATAGATAATATTATATAATAAATTTTAAAAAATAAAATGAATATTCACCAAAAGGACTCAAAACAGCTTCAATGTGATACTTAAATTAATCTTACTTGTCTTCCTACAAGTTCTTCTAATTCCTCTAAAATTTCTTGCACTATAGTAAGTAAGAACTTTATAGCTGAACTTATTTGTCCAAAACTATCAATATGATAACCTCTTCTTCTAGTAGTTGTCTATTTGGTACCTTTTATCTAGTACCCTCAGTTTGGTCCCTCTATATGATACCCTATTATTCTGATACCACTCTTTCTTGTATCCTCCATCTGATGCTTCTCTATCTAGTACATTGACCAAGAAGAAAACACTCTCAATCTTTGTGGATGGAATTTTGTCAACAAATCTCATAGTTGTAACAACATTCTCAGTGCACCTTCATCACTTTATATAGGAATTATTTCTCTAAAAACTAAGAGAGTAATGAAAACATAATATTTAAAGTTCCCACTCAAAATTTGAATATCCTACTCAGATATTTCATCATTTGTACACCTTAAAACCTTCGAATATATTGGAGTCAACTATTTTCTTAAATGCTTTCCCCAAAACATAGCATCAATATTTTTTAAAATTACTAAAATATTAGATGGTATCAAAAAATTCCCTTCATGATTGTTAAATAATTTAACATATATCTCGACATCATCAAAATGTAGTACTTTATAAAAGATTTTGTAAAGATCCTCAAACCTTCATTTAATACATCTTCTGAAAACTCTGTATGACAAATTCATAACACTCTTTATGATGATTTCATTTAACTATATTCAATTAATTCATAATACTCTATCCATTTAATTTGTATAACTCTATTTAATGACTTCACTCAAAAATTTTATCTCATTAATTTGTTCAAAAAAATCATCTGGTAAAGTCTGTTTGGTGGCTCCACTCTAAAACCTCTATTTTATAGCCTCAAAACCATTATCCAAAGACTCAAAAATCTATTTTTTGATCATTCAGGAAATTTTTTATAAAATATCATAACTCTCCATCCAATAACCTTTTCCCAATCCATCTTCGTTTTATAAGAATAAACGTAGATTGAATCATGATAAATTTAATACTCATAATTTTTGGTACTTTTAAGATTAATAAAGAATAACCATGTTTTAATTGGTTTAAACATCTTTTTTCTGATGGTACTATGAATAGATTCTAAAAAAATAGTGTTACATCCTCTATCTAATAACATTGATCCATTAGACTCTATCCATTTGGCTCTATCTGGTTGACTCCATTTAATTTCCTTTGTAGGTAAGGATTAGAATTTGTTAAGTGATCTATATAATGGCAATAAAAGACAATACTAAGAAATCCTTCCTTTCTGTTAACTAGATTTTTCCCAAAACATCACCTCAAAACCTCTTGGTCTCAACAAATGGGAAATAATTTAAAAATTAATTAATTGATTTATTACTTAACCTTAAATAATATATTTCTCGGTTTAGGATTCCCTGATGTTTTCTCCTTTATAGAAATGGCTCCAAGTCAATGTCCCATTGGGTTCTCACTAAATATTATTATCAATATATACTGGTAAATTTTCATAGAGTGGTAGTTGATAATGGAATCACTTGGAGGAGAAAACTCTAAGAGTTTTAGTGTCATGTTCTGCAGAAGTGGGAGAGATCTATTTCAAATAATGGGACATAGGTTTGTTTGAAAGAGTTTGTGATATCTTTATATTCTATTTGTGCTCTGAGGAAGAACAAGGTTTTCATTGGATGTGATGATGTTTTATGGAGCATATTTACAGTGGTGGTTCTTTTCCATGGGGTTTAAAAAGATTCAACTATTCTGCGGTGAATTTTTCGAGATCAGTTTTAGGACTAATTTCTTTCTTTGACCGAAAAGGAGGATTATTATTCAGTGATACCTTCCCTTCATATGATAATTTATAACTTATTCTCTTTATATATCTTGAGACCATTGAATAATATTATTAAGACTGTATCCCATCACTTATTATCTCTTGGAATTAAATGAATTTTAATTATCATCATTCTTCAATTGATATCCCTTTAGAATGAATGCAAGGAAACCTCCTTATTTTCTCAATTGATACCCACCTATTAAATTACATGATATAATTCATCATACAAATTAATCCTTTTATAACCAACCTATACCTGAATTTCCTTTTGATATGGTAATTACAATTCATTCCTTGGTCCTGATGTTGAGGTAGAGATATGGTCTGGGGAAAGGGTCTCTATGGCCTTATTCATATCATTCTATAAATCTCTCCTTGGTCTCAGTGTTGTGAATATATTGTATGGGAAGGGTTTATATCAGCATATGCATTCTATAAATCTTCTATCAGGGGTGGTGTGGTGGATATTTGGTCTGGGGGAAGTGGGTTATTATACTTTTTCCTTTATTTTAATCAAAACATTATTCTCTCGATCCCAGTGATATGGACCCTAGTCTAGGGAATGGGATATTATATGTTTTATTAATTCCATTATTCTATGTTAGTGTTAGACTATTTTCTTTATGATGTGAATTAACTTATTGTATGTCATCATTTGTTCATGTGACTCTATTTATGATATGTTTATGATTCTATGTGCTTGTATTTATAAATGGATTTCTCTTGTACTGGTAACATATATTATATCCTTAAACATATGATGAGGGGGTTCACTTCACCCATTATGAAGCTTTATTTTTCGTGTTGCTTTGTAAAGTTGTATAGGAGAGTCAATTCCACCCAAATCAGATAGTATCATGGTGTGGTGGATGTGTTCCCTTGATTTGTATGCTTATGAAAGATTTATTTTTGTTGATGTAAGTGCTATTGTTGGTTATGGAATATTTTATTGTGTTAATTTAAAACTTTTGAAGGTAATCCATATGTAGTAAATGGTAAATATAATGTTAAATATTTTGTGTTATTACTTGATTGTTCTCTTGGTAAATGAAGCTTTGTTAACAAGCCTGTAAGAATTTTAAAAATAGATAAATTGGATTGTTTTAAATGCATGTTTTTTCTATGATGCGTATTGATGTTAACTTGATAGGAAGCATTTTAAATATAGAAGTTTATACATCAAGCTCATAATTTTTAAATTTTTTCACAATTATCAATTAGTTAACATGAAAACATATTAATTATTTGATTTTAGTTGTGGGTGGTTTATTTAAATTTTATGATGCATGATAAGTTATTGACAAGTTTAGTTTTTTTAATTAGTAATAAAATGTTTTTGGAAAAAAAATATTTTGTATTAACATGTATTTTTAAATAAATGATGGTAGTTATTTAATTAAATTTGCAATTATTTTAAAAGAATATTTTTCAAAAATGAATTTTTAGTGTTTTTACAAAAAAGGGTATTTTGATGGCACCTTGTTATAAATAAGGATTAAAAGTGTTTCACCTTAAGGTTTTCATTCCTTCCCAATTTTAAATGTAAAGGTATTTATGAAAAATTATTCACAACATGATTTATAATTTTAATAGGTTATAAAAAGAAATTTTCTGATGCATGTCTAGTAGGTAAGAAATCATTTTAATATCATGTTTATGTTTTGAGATTCTTAACTATCCTAACTTAATGAATTGGTGTAGGCAACATGTATAATATTGTTAATAAATTGTTATAGAAGCATGTTAATCTACCATATTAATGATATTTTAAGAATGATATGTTTTTAATTAAAACTTATTCAATGATTTATTATGTCATTTTTTGATTAAGCATGAAGTTTTAAAGGAGAAATATGTTGAAGTTATGTGATAAATTAAAAATTATGCTAATTAATTAATAAAAAAGTTAATATGGTTTTATTTTCATAATGTAAGCATTTATATCATGATACATGAGGATAAAGAATGTATATATTTTCATTTGAAAACATGGATATTTAAAATTTTGGTCATTTTAGATATAATTATGTTTTCTCATAAATGTAGTTCTATTCTTTTTGTAACACCTTGAGTTTTTATGAATTATTTTTTTCAAATAAATTAAAATTATTTGAAGGCTTGCATTACACGCTACACCAAGTTATGTTTGATTCATATGAAACACCAAGTTAATATTGTACTATATTAAACATAGATATTATCTTGTGTTACATGCAATACTAAGTTTGTCTTGTGTTACACACAACCCCAAGTTCCTTCGACAGCTTGCGTTACACACAAGGTCAAGTTTTACCGAACTATAATATACTATTAATATTATTATAGTTATCACATAGACATTGGAATGGAAGTTATGAATAAGAATAAATAAATTATGAAAATATGGTTTACACATTTATATAAAATTAATTATTCAGTTACAAATTAATTTTAAATGGGAGTAAGTACTATTTGAAAATAAAGAAATTCTTTTTCTGGAAAACTATTTTGTATGGACAAACACATTTTATCTCAATAAATTTAAAACAAATTATGAATGATTTTAATGGAATTAATATATTATATATTAAATAAAATATTTAAAATTCATATCATGTGTTTTCTAGATAATATTTAAGAATAAATCCAATTTTAGGCCTAATAAGATGTATTTTTCTAAAAGGAATTTTTACCACCTTTTAATAGAGAACTTGTTTTAAAACTAAAATTTGACAATATTATAAATTTTATTTGGAAAAATAAACTTAATTTTTAAAATTTTATTGTCAAAATTATCATAGGGTGATTTTTTTTACGAGAAGTTTCATTTTTTGATGAATAATGAAAAATACTGAATTTTAATTGAAAACAGACTTTTCATCTAATTTTTATATATAGTTAAAATGTATTTTAACTTAGTTTTAAAGTATAATTAGTTAAATTATACATAAATAAATCTAATTTATATTATTTCAAACAATTTAACATTGAAATTTGATATAAAAACATTTCAAACTTTTGAACATTTTCACATTAAAAACTCGTTGTTTCACCCGTCTATGAGATTATTTTTAAAATAATTTTCATCACTTTTGAGATTGGAATTTATAAAAATGTATTCCATATTTTTAATCATCATAATTTATAATTTATAATAATATCAACTTAATTTTTTACCAAAACTATTAGTGAAAATAGTTAAAATTAATTACAGCGATCAAGAGAAAAACAAGTTTACCAAGGGACTACACTTTAACTTAAAGGAATAAATGGCCTAAAAACTTGTAAAAAAACACATTATATGGAAATATTTATAACATATCTCATATTTTATCTAATTTTTATCACTATTGGAGGCACATGGTGTAAGGGATACCTCTCAATAGTGTTTACTTTTTGGTATTTATAAGAATGTCACTCTTCCTCTACTATAAAAGGGAACTCACCCACCCACCCCCCACTTATTCACACCTATAAATACATTTGTCTCATATAAAAAATACCCAAATAATCTCCCAAAATCTATCATATAATCATATAAACCTCACTTTTGTCAGAAATTCAACCAAGGAAGTCCTTTGGTTCAAACCAAAAGGAGTTACCAGAAGAAGAGGCGACATTCTTCAATGAGCACTTTTGTTTTGTTTATTTATCCATCACTTAAATTATTTTTATATAATAATTATATAATACCATAAGTATCTTAAAAATATTGATATGTTTTTATATTAATTTTTTGACCTAAAAATTCACACACTTCTATCAAATGGGATATGCAATCATCATTCGAGTGTACGATGAACTACTGCCTCACAGACCAATATCATTTGTTCTTCCATTACCACTTTTCAAGTTAGGGAATAATGATGTAATTAATATTTTTATATTATATATATGATATTTACAATGTATTTATTCTTATTAAATTATTATATAACACATACCTCTATGCTTTCCATTTTGTGGGAATACAATAACATCGTTTGTGGACATGTGGACTACCGTCTCCTTGAAGCGTTCTGATTCGTTCATGCTTTACATGGAATGTATTAAGGATGGTTTTAATATAAATATGTGATATATATGACATAATAATTCTATTATACTTATAATATATTTATATATATATTTCATTTACTTTCTTTCTTTCAATAAGATAAGAAAACAGAAACAGTGTTCATGCGTACATACGACCTACCATCTCCATGAATAGTGTATTTCATTTCCTATCACTAAAATTTATGGGTTTATATAAATATATATAATGAATATATATTATATTTATATCATGGTTTAAATTATGTAAATAATTAAATCATGATCAAAGTAAGTGTACCAAAAATAAAAAGTCAAAACATATACAAAAAACAAAGCGGTTATTACCTGAAACATAACTTTAACAAGGAATTGTTAATAAACAGGTAAAAAAGGTAATAATAAAATCATATATGGTATGATATAAATGGATATGTTTTTTTTAATAGATTTATAATAAACTCATATTTGTTATACAGGAGGATTAAATAAGAAGAACATAAGTTAAGACTTAAGGTAAGAGTATTTCTAGTCTCACTTTTATTTTTGCGAGACTTATGCCATATTCACCACTTGTTTCTTTTTTGTGGTGTATAAAATACCATATGAAACATTATATCATGAATATAATTTATTTAATAATATTAAAAGTTTCAACTGATGTTATTCTTTCACTGATCTCATGATTCAAAGGTTACTCAAATAGTAAGGGATTCTCGTCTCACTTTTTACTTTTGTGAGACACTTGCTATATTGACAACCTATTTTTTATATGTGGTGTATATAATTCACATGAATGTACTTTATGATTATTATAATATTTTTTTCACATCCATTTTAGTATCTATATATCATGGGGTTATGGTTTCAAATTTACAAAAGTGGTAAGTGATTTTTGTCTCAATTTACCTTCTTTGAGACACATGTTATGTTATACACGTATATTATTTTACAAGGTGTATATAATACCCCTTTGACATGTTATATCCAGAATATAATTATTTTCATGATGTTTTAATCTTCATTTAATGTTATTATTTATGGGGGGATTTTATTCAAAGTTACCAAAGTGGTAAGAGTTTATTGATACAATATCATCATTTATCAGGAAAGTTTATGATTATTCTTATATTGATGAAATATTATGGTCCATATATTAGTAATTATCAATAATTTTATTCTCATATGGTTATTAATTATATCTTCAATTAATGGTATCATTTTTTTACTCTTTGGTACATAATACAATTAAGAAAATTTTAATTTATTTCTCTCTTCAGTCGAAAATATATTTTTTTCAATATAATATTTTATAAAATGTTTATATAATATTTAAGATAATTTTAAAGGAAAAAGGATTTTAAAAATGTTTTATGTTTTAAAAAGTTTTTAAAATTATTTTCAAATATCACTTGATGTGTTTTCAAAGTTATTTTAAAAGACAAATGTTTTTTAAATGTTTTATGGTTTGAAATTTTCTTTTCAAAGTGAAAAGGATATTTTACTAAATAAATGATTTAAATTATTATTAAATAATACTTTATATTTTTTCAAAGTGGTTTTAAAAGAAAATTATTTTGAAGAATTTTTATTTTTAAAAAATTGATTTTCCAGGAAATATTATTTTCCTTAAGAAATGCTCCAAGTTATCTTTCAAAACAGACTTCTATCTAAGATGACATAATTTGATATAGTTAATGATTTACTGGGGATATGATCCAAGGAAACCATTCTTATTATTTATTTGAATGGTTTTATTTTTAAGATGATAAGTTTCTTATGAAACCCATTTCTCTTATATGGGTTATACCATGATGAAACCTACTTCTTTTCATGGGCTATGCTATAATGAAATGACTATGAAACATGTATCCTTTCCACAAGTTATGATACTATGAAATGTTTATAATATGCATTTAATTTCTTGGGTTATGATATGATTAATTTTTTATGAATTTGTGGAATAGAAACATTTTTTCTTTAAGTGATTAGTGGGACCTATATCAACCTCCAATGCATTGGGTAAATATTTATATCTCATGATATAATGATGGGAAATAAGTCAAAGATATTAATCCACCATGAGAAGGTGTAACCCTAATCCAATATTAGGAAAGGGTTCTAACTAGGGATGGTGGTGTGTCCCGCCCAGTAAGTGTATACCCTATGAGGTGCCCGGATAAGTTTTGACAATGAGCCTTGACTTATAGGGAATGATTATATACTTATTTTTATGACACAAATTCTATGTCTTCTTCCAATGTTATGCTATCATGACTCAGGTTATATGTTTTACTTATGATTATTGTCTTATTAACTTCCAATATTTATTCCATGATTCATGTTTATAATCTTTGATATGCAAGGTATGATTTTTCAATGTTATGTTCATGTTCTCATACCCTTATTCTTATTTCATGCTTATGTATCTTCCCTGTTTACCCCTATTGATCAATTGATCTCCTCATTTCTTATGTTTCCTTTCCCCAGGTTATGAATAATTGTTTTAAGTAGGTAATTATTGTGAAATTACAAAAGGGGGAGATATTTATGGGAGATTTTTAATACCTTTCACCAAGTTAGAAGATTGTGTTTCCATGTTTACAAAGACAATAAACTATTATGATCCTCAGGAATGTACTTTTTTAATGTGTTATATATTCATCTAAAATGATATAATATCCATGTAAGTTAAGCCTGATTCACTATAGTTGGTATCAAAGGAAATTTTTATTCAAAATTAGGAAACTATAATGAGAAAACTTTAGTGAGATCTCAAGGGATATTTTTAAGGACATGTCTACGGATGTCTCTAAGAATAAGTCTAAGGATGAGTTAAAGTATAGGAAAATGTCCTAGAATTTTGTTAAATGATTGAGAGAGTGATTTACAATAAATTAAATCCCTATTTGGATACTACATGTGGATGTGTCTCTGGAATAGATTTACATAGGGGTAATAACCTTGAAAACATTGTATTGAGCTAAACTCGATGAAAAACTAGCGCATGACAATGGGCCTTGTTGTACACCTAGTTTGATACTCTTAGGAGATATTCTTTGGAAATTCACAAACTCTTTATAAATCATCATGAAGGATTTAAATATATGATGACTATGAATAACCTAGAATAAACCTAAGGGTTCATATATTAAAGAAGAAGGTATCATGATTTAGACACCATATAAGTGATTTTTCATGATTATGTAGTTTTCTACAATGATAAGTGTTGCTCACACTATGATTTTTGGTTTTAGTCCATGGATGTAACCCAAAGATACTATGTTAATGATGAGTGTGATAGAAAAATTTCTGATGAGAAATCAAATGGAATGATGAATAGAGTGGAGAATGTTATGATTATGCCTAATCAGTTTTCATGAAACATGATTAATAATGTATACTTTAACCAACTCTTAGACTCACCAAAGAAGAGAAGTAAAGTGTTTTCTGAGAATTAGAGTAATTTAGACCATGTATGAAAAACTTTTAGTTTCCTTTGTGTCAATAATGTATAAAGAAAACCCCAATTGGATTTCTTAGAGGATCAAGAAGATATTTTTATTAAGAAAAATAAGTACAAAAAGTAACTATAAAGAGAAAATGAAAATTTTAGTTAACACAATGGATGAGAATAATTTCCTCCATAAGGCATCATCGACTATTGAATTTAATAATTGTAAAAATTTTGTGTATTATGAAAGTAAATTCCCCAATCCAAGGTCTAATATGGATGATAAGTCACAAAAACATCTGACAAAAAAGGATAAAGGTAAAGCTTATGCAATCACAATGGATGAAGTGAATCATGATAATTACAGAACACTTATCCTCCCCTCCTTAGTTTGTAATTTTATGTTTTATTTTGTATGAATAATCCCTATGAAAATATTATTAGTCATCCTTTAGTGAAATTTCATGTTATTATATCCCTCTATATGGATTCTACAATAATAAAATCACATTTTATGTTCTATCAGTCTAAGGATAGACCCAATTTTCCAATAAAAATGTTTTTAGTATAATATAAGAGTTTATTTAAGGAATAAAGGGTGAATTTTATTTTTGAAGGGTTATAAGGTTAATTGTTTATGGAATAGTTTGAGTAGAACTTTGGATGAGGTTTTGAAGATTAATGTATTACTTCACCGTATGAAAATTTATACATATTGGATAACCTGTACTAACCATTTTTCTTTGATGAAATTGAAATATTGATAGAATAAATTATCATTCTACTTAAGAATCTTATGATTTATTAGTGCTCCATGCATAAAAATTTCACCTTCATTTTTAGAGTAATATATGAAGTGAAAATTGGTCAAGATACAACCAAAGGGTGATATTGTGCAAGTGAAATAGAATTAAATCAATTAAGTATATCTCCTTGTGAAGATCATTGAAATTTAAGAGAAGGATCTTGAAACAAAAAAATGTAATCCAAGTACCTTCATTTACAATGAATCGAATGGTCCCTTAGATCATTATAGATTTTTGGTTTTGTGATTGTTAGATTTATATAGATTACCCACTTTTGCTTATCAATGTTCTCTATCACTCTCCATCAGTATTTGGGTGTCAGTTTCCTCTTCTATGTCCAGGTTTTAACTTTCCACCTATGTTCTCTTATGTGGAAACCCAGTTATCAGTTACTTCAGGTAACCATTATGTTTCTAACTTTCTTTTTTAAAGGATGTTTTAGTATTCGTTTTTTACGATGTGGCTTCCTAGTGGAGGGGATTTAAAGTTTTAAACCACTGATTTCATAGAAAAATTTTGAGGGTGAAATTCATTTTAAGGGGGGTAGAATGTAACAACTTGAGTTTTTATGAGTTATTTTTTCAAATAAATTAAAATTTTTGAAGGATTTTATTGCACGCTACACCAAGTTATGATTTCTTCATACACAATAGCGAGATAGTATTGTGTTATACACAACAAAAATCTTATATTATGTTACATGAAACACTAGGTTTATATTGTGCTACACACAAAACCGTGTTCCTTCAACACCTTGTGTTACACATAATACCGAGTTTTACCAAACTACAATATACTATTAATATTATTAAAATATTATTATAGCTATCACCTAGCATTTGGAATGACATTTAATAATAAGAATAACTCAATTATGAAAATACAGTTTACACATGTATATAAAATGAATTATATTGTTACCAATTAATTATAAATGGGAGTAAGAACTATTTGAAAATAAAGAAATTGTAACACCCCAAGCTTCCACGGTACACTTCTCTTTGAATAATACTGTAGCGTGTGTTGTACGCAACTTCGAGTTCTAACACACACCACAACCAATCAAAGTAGCCATTATGAATAGTGATACCAACTTTTTGAAATTTTATAAATTTTTTATTTCCAAATGGACTTTGTTTTAGTATTCAGAATATCAGAGTTATCCTAAGTTGAAATTTTTGTAATTTTCTGAGAACTTCCAATTGTTTATGAATAGTGAAGAATACTTAAAAACAAATTTTTTAATCAAAATAATTTATATTGATAAATTATACTATTGAGTGGTTTTAAAGTATAATTATAAAATATTTTTACCATTTTATCCAATGGTGTTCATTATAATTAATTTCACTTTGAAATTAGACATAAACAATTGTCAATCTTTTGATATATATTGCTTCTTAAAAACACACTATCTGTTGTGATAGTGGGAATTAATTATAAAATTAATTAATGAAACTTATATGTTTGGAATTTTGTAAAATAGAAATCATTTTTGAATTCGGAATATCAATTATAGCTTAGGGTGAAATTTTGGCATTGTTCTGAAAAACTTCAATGTTTGATGAATAGTGAAACCACTAAGTGGTAGTTAAATAACTGATTTTTCATTTAAATAAAATATTACCACTTCTGTGATTTGATTTTCAAAAATAAGACATACATGGTTGTCATTAGAAAGTAAAATGTGGTTCAATGGGATGAAAATATTTTTTTGGTGAATAGTAACTTTTAAGTTTAATTAATCGCGATTAAAGGTAATTAGTGAAATTTAAGGTAAAAATGGTATTATAAAAATATGGAATGACCTTTACACTTGTCCTACCACTATTGGATGTGTCATGGACGCCCAATAAAATACATGGGTCAACTTGGGGACCCCATGGAACCACTTTGGTAGGAAAATGACATAAATAACTTTTTATTTAATGTTAAAATAAAAATGTCACAAACAGGAGTTGTTTTACTAAAACAATTTTTATATGGGTTTATACAAGTCATATTTTTTACTATAAATATTAATTAGAAAGATAAAAAGATTTCATACATCATGATATTTTTTTTATAATTTTTAGACATTAAATAAATTAAATTATTTATGACACCATGATGATGCAGCGATTACCTCATTAATTAACGATTTAAAAAAAATGAAAAGATAATGTAAAATCTAAGACTTACACTTGTCAAAAACCTATTGGATGAGTATATTTCGAACCCTTATCACCTTATCCTCGAAATATATCATTGTGGGACCTTTAGAATCCGAAAATTCAGTTCATAATAAAGTAACATTTCCATCTTTCCAAGAGTGACCCTTCTCTCCTCTTATAAAAGGCCCCCACCTCTACCACCTTACCCACACCTCTCAAGCCTTTTTCTCGGTCAAACCCATCCATTATGTCTCTCCACTTACCTCTATTACTACTATAAGCCTCACTTTGGGAAGAATTATTTCCAAGGAAGCCTTTGGCTCAAATCAAAAAGAGTTACCCGATTTTAAGGTAATGTCTTCCCTATTGTTGTTTTGTTTTAATTTGCTTATCCAACCCCAAAATATATTTTTATTATTTTATTTTGTAACAAAACCAGTATATTCAATATAATAGGATTTTTTTTATAAGAATTATTCGAGCTACACTTACACACACCTACATCTAATGGTTAAAGAACATAATGTTTCTGTGGATGGTGAATTTCTGCCTCACGAAATGATGATTGTTCAACACTCATATAACACCTCTAATGGTGGCCATTTTGATGAAACAATTTTCATATATGATATATATATTATGTTTATGTTTTCCTTATGCTTCTTTATTTATCATTTATGTCATACTTTATGATTTCCATTATGGTTAAACGCGATAATTTCATTTTAGGAAGTGCGGACTACCGCCCCCTCAAAGTGATTTGAATCGTTAATGCCATATGTGGGATGTATAAAGGATGGAGTAAATGATATTATATATGATATTATACTGGAATTATAATATACCTTTATATCATTATTATTTCATTAAATATGAAATAGAAATGAATGTAGCGTTCATGCGTACGTACGACTTACCGTCTCCATGAACGGTGCATTTCATTTCTTACCTCTAAACGTTATGGAATATTATAAATGCATGTATATACTCTATATATATGAGATATATGATATCTAAATCATGAATATAATTCTGGATATAATTGATATTTTACCACATGATCAACTTGTAATTATAAGAAGTTTATTTTTGACTCAAGTACCTAAGATCGACAAAACGACCATTATAAACTTAAATAATTACATAATGTTCATGACATGGTAATAAGTGATATAAAAGGAATAATAAACTTGAAAAAGGTTCTTAAGAAGGTAGAGATTAACTCTAGTTCATTATTCAGGAGATCAAAGAATGGTCGAGTGAATTCGGACACGAGGTAAGGGAATTTCTTAACCCAATTTCCATTCTTTGGGATAATCTCCTACTTTCAAATTATGTTATTATATTATTATGTCCTATCTTGTATTTATACTTTAATTATGTGTACTTATATTGAATACACATAATAGATCTATTTTATTTAAAAAAATGATCTTGGTAAGGACTTCGTCTCAATGTCCTTTCCTTGAGGCATATTTTGTTTTATACACAACTTTCTTTTATACGGTGTATAAACCCCTTTGACTTTTAAGTTTATTCAAAATATATTATTTTATAATTATGTAATTTTTAAATGATTTCAAAAAGATATATTTCTCTCAAACATATGAAAATACAGTGAAAATGTATACGTATTTAACGCAAGCTTAAAAATGTTTTCAGAAAACCCGACTCTCGAGTGTGGTAGACAGGAAGGGATTGGGCGTGGAACCATCATGGCCTGTAATTAGTCGGGCAGTCTCAGAATTAGTTATTTTGTTTTCAGAAGCTTGCATAATGTTTTCAGAAAAACACTGGAGTATATTTGAGCAATTTTAAACGTAAGTATCTTCGAAAAAAATTGCATCGGTAGGTATCATGAGACAAACTAGTGTCTTGGCACGAGGACTTGACAAAATCTTATTTGTGGTCTTGGAACGAGGCCTTGGATACGTGGTTATGATAGTCTGGCATTATGAATTCCATCATTATGAAAGTGGTTATTGATATTGCATGTGATTATTCGACTAGTAGAATATCCATGTGAGTAAGTAAATGTCATTATTTAATTTATTTTTTCCATATTATGCTGAAGTTAAAGTTTAAAAAGGCTTTTGTTTTAGTTATACATTAACTTAAATGTTAATGTTTATTTACGAAAGCTTCCAAAATATTGTAATCCTTACTGAGCATCTGAGCTCACCCCTTTCAATGTTTTAATATTTTCCAGGATGTGAAGAAGTATTGTATGAATGACCTGAAGGGATAGTCAGAATAGGATATGAGTGTGGACTATGGAGACTTTGTTATTGTAGTTTTTCACTTTATAATGTAATGTAACATTTATGAATTTATCTAGTGTTTCTAAGGCTACTAAACTAATCATTCTTTCGATACTTGATCTTTTGTGATCATGCCAATGTTACGCAATAATTCACCGACTCTGGGAAACTGGGGTCGGGGCATTACAGTTGGTATCCGAGGTAGTTTAGTACTAACCTTGGAATCTACATTTAGATAAACTCTGATTAGATCACATAGCCCAACGATAGACATTGAGGATTAGTATTGAATAACTTCCTAGAATTTTGGTATTATATAGATTTTGTGAGTTTTCCGAACAATACATCCCTATCTGGATACGAGCAGGTAGAGGCGGCTCTGGCACAGATGTACCTAGGGGTAAAACCCAAAAACACCACTTTGAGCTAGACTCGAACGGGAACTGGTGCATGACAATGGGCCTTGCTGCACTCTTGGTTACGACACTCCCGGGGGATATGCTTAGGATAATTCTCATTTTCTTTACAAACCACTATGAAGGTTTATGAGTATATAATTCCTCAAAGAAAACATTTTTATGATTATGGATTATATCCATAAATAGTAAAATTTATATTTAGTATTTTACAAGTATAGAATTATGTATTTTGATTCATAAACTAATCTAGTTTATGCCATTGTTTAGAAATGGCGCCTAGTGGAAGGAATGGAAACCGTATCAATGAACGCAATCCGTGTAGGGATTTCCCTCCTACTCAAGATAATTATTGTGGATCTGGAGATACAACTGGTGCTGATCAACTTATTACCATACTGGGACCACTCACTCAGGTTATGAATAATAACCTTACTCGTATGGAGCACCCTGATCCGCAACGTGGAGGATCAATGTTAGACCGCTTCATGAGGCAACAACCACTAACATTTAATGAGGGTACAAATCCATTAGTAGCTGAGCAATGTATAAACTCCTTAGAGAAAATATTCCATGCCTTGGGGAGTAGCGAAAGGGAGAAGGTTGTCATGGTAGTCTACCGCCTCACTGGAGATGCCGATCAATGGTGGTCGCTGATTCAAAATACAAAGGAAGATGAATAAGTATCAAGTATGGAATGGAGAGAGTTCAAAGATCTTTTCTTAGAAAAATACTTTCCTCATGACCATCGAGCAGATATGGAAAGACAATTTCTGAGTCTGAGACAAAAGGAGGATAAGAATGTCGCAAAGTATGAGGCCAACTTTACAAGGTTAGCGAGACATGCTACATATTATATACGTAACCCAAGAAGTAATATTGATCGTTTCTTTGATGGGTTAAAACCATTTCTCCGTCAAGCATTAGTCTCGCAAACCTTCTCGTCATACGAAGATATTGTCTCGTGTGCTATCAAGATGGAAAAGGAATTCTCTAAGTCTTATGACTTTAAAGCAAAGCAAGAAAAGAAGAGATATTTTGATAAATCTGGAAATGGAAATAAGGGGAAGAAGGGAAGAGTTGAATATCAGTCTTGTAGTAAATGTGGAAAGAAACACCCCGGTACTTTCTTGAAGGGAATGGGAGTCTGTTACAAGTGTGGTGAAAAAGGCCATCAAGCTCATGATTGCAAGGGAAAGAAAGTTGCATTCAATGTGGAATGCTATAATTGTAGAGAGACGGGACATTATGCAAATAAATGTCCTAAGAGTCAGGGGATCTTACCTCAAAAGAGGCCAAGGGATCAAGGCCAAGCTTATGCTATCACTACTGCTGAGGTTGAAGCTCCGAAAGACATGGTGGCAGGTAATTTAATGGTTTCCTCAAGTTTAGAAAATGCATTATTTGATTCTAGATCATCGCATTGTTTCATATCTTCCTAGTTTGATAAGAAAATTAGATATTTCCAATTTGATTTTACAAGAGAATTGTCAGTCAAAACTCCTAAGGTAATTATTATTGCAACAAAGTTTTGTGAATCAGTCCCCATTAGAGCACATAACTGTTCATTATCCGTTGATCTCATTTTCATACCTATGATTGAGTTTGATATAATCCTCAGTATGGATTGGATTTCGGACTATGATGCAAATATTTATTATAAGAAGGAGGAGGTTATGATTTTTGATGATGATGATAAGGAACACCTTATTTTTTGAGCAGAATCGTCACCACCTAATTCTTATTTAGATCCACCCCCAGTAGCTAAACTAAATTCAATTATTGGGGAGGAAGAGAATGAAATAATTGAAGGTGAGGGAAGTAATGTTAAAATAAAGGATGTACCTATTGTGAAAGAATATGAATATGTGTTTCTGGAAGATTTACCTGGACATCCTCTAGAACGAGAAGTTGAGTTTTACATTGATTTAATTCCTGGATCAAGGCATATATCGAAGACCCCTTATAGGATGTCCACCGTGGAATTAGTTGAACTAAATAAACAACTAGAGAAATTGAGTAATAAGGGATTTATTCACCCTAGTGTTTCTCCATGGGGAGCCCCTGTCCTTTTTGTTAAGAAGAAAGATGGATCTATGAGGTTGTGCGTTGACTACGGGAGATCAATGCTATAACAATAAAGAACAAGTATACCCTACCTCACATTGATGATTTATTTGACCAATTTCATGGAGCTCAATACTTTTCAAAGATTGACCTTCGATCTGGATACCATCAGTTGTGTGCGAAGAAGGAAGACATTCCGAAGACAACATTTCGAACAAGATACGGGCATTACGAGTTTACAGTAATGCCTTTTGGATTGACTAATACACCTTCTGTATTCATGGATCTAATGAATAGATTTTTCAAGGAATATCTAGATGATTTTGTGGTGGTATTTATTGATGACATCTTGGTGTACTCCAAAAGCTACGAAGATCATGAAAATCACTTGCGCATTATCTTGAAGACTCTTAGAAGGCATGAATTATATGGGAAGTTTAGCAAGTGTGAATTCTGGATTCAGGATATTTCTTTTCTTGGCCACATTGTCTCTAAGGATGGAATTTCCGTTGATCCTTCTAAGACCAAGGCAATCCAAGAATGGCCAGCACCGACGAGTATAACTGAGGTACGCAGCTTTATTGGTTTGGCAGGTTATTATCAACATTTTGTCCAGAATTTTGCCCGATTGGCTAACCCATTGACGAAGCTCACACGTAAAGGGGTTAAATTTGTCTGGACAAAAGATTGTGAAGAATGTTTTGAATAACTGAAGAGAAGATCAGTCAGTGCTCCTATATTGACTCTACCATTAGGGAATGATGGGTTTGTTATTTATAGTGAGGCATCAATGAAAGGACTTGGTTGTGTCCTAATGCAGAATGATAGGGTTATTGCCTATTCATCATGATAGCTAAAAATTCATGAGCAGAACAATCCTACTCATGATCTCGAGTTAGCTGCTATAATCTTTTCCCTGAAGATATGGAGACATTATCTCTATGGTGAAAAATGTGAGATATATACCGATCACAAGAGTTTGAAATATATTTTCTCACAAAAAGAACTCAACATGAGGCAAAGAAGATGGCTTGAACTACTCAAGGATTATGATTGCACGATACACTACCACCCAGGGAAGGAAAATAAGGTTACAGATGCTTTGATTAGAAAAGATCATGGAGTTTTGAACATGATGAGAGTGGAAAGGGATCCTATTTTCATGGATCTAGTAAAGATGGATATGGGAATCACCATGGAGGGTGGAACATCAAAACCTTTTCAAATTGTTGCCAAACCATCTTTACTAGAAAGGATAAAGAGTTCTCAGTCCGATGATGAAGTATTGAAAAATAAGATTAAAGCTGTGAATGATGGGCGGTTGAGTGACTTTGTTTATGAAGATGGAATTTTGAAATTTGGGAGGAGAATTCGTGTTCCTGATATACCTGATTTAAAGAGGGAATTGTTGGATGATTCTCATAGTTCCAATTTCTCTATACACCCTGGGAACACTAGAATGTATAGAGATTTAAAGGGAAATTTTTGGGGGGACAACATGAAAAGGAAGATTGCCAATTTTGTGTCAAGATGTATGGTTTGCCAACAAGTGAAAGCTGGAAGGCAACATCCCGGTGGAGTATCTCAACCTCTTCCCATACCTGAGTGGAAATGTGATAATATTACGATGGACTTTGTCATGGGACTACCAAAGACCCCTAGAAGGAATGACACAATATGGGTCATTGTTGATCGTCTCACCAAGTCAGCACATTTTCTTGCTATAAGGGAAGATCTGCCACTTGAACGTCTAGCAAGACTATATATTAATGAAGTTGTGAGACTTCATGGAGTAACCCTGTTGATTGTCTCGGATCGTGATCCCCGCTTTACATCAAGATTCTGGAAAAGTCTTCAGAAGGCCTTGGATACTAAACTTCGTTTGAGCACTGCTTACCACCCTCAAACAGACGGACAATCAAAAAGAACTATTCAAACCTTAGAATACATGTTGAGATCATGCTCACTTGGCTTTCAAGGAATGTGGGATTAATATTTACCTCTGGTAGAATTTTCCTATAACAATAGCTTCCATTCAAGTATTCTGATGGCACCATATGAAGCGTTATATGGAAAGAGATGTCTCACACCAACCTATTGGGATGATGTTGGTGAAAGAAAACTTGTAGGCCCAGAACTGGTGGAGGAAATGATGGAAAAGGTGAAGGTAATCCAAAACCACATCAAAGCATCTCAAAGTAGTAAGAAGAGCTATGCTGACAATTGAAGGAAGGATTTGGAGTTTCAGGCAGGAGATCATGTTTTCTTGAAGGTATCACCATGGAAGGGAGTTATACGTTTCGGTAAGAAGGGTAAATTGAGCCCCAGGTACATCGGACCCTTCGAAATTCTAGAACGAATTGGGGCTGTAGCTTACCATTTGGCAATGTCGCCAAGTCTCTCCAAAGTTCATGAGGTATTCCACATATCACTATTGAGAAAATACATGCCTGACCCAACGCATGTACTCACCTATGAGGAATTAGAACTGGAACCCGATCTGTCTTATTGCGAAGAGCCTGTCAGGATTCTTGATACAAGAGAACAATTGCTGAGAAACCGGACGACTCATCTGGTAAAAGTTCTATGGAGAAACCATAAGATGTAGGAGGCAACGTGGGAACCTGAGGAACTTATGATGAAGAATCACCTGAGTCTTTTTACACGGTGATATTATATGAAATTTTGAGGACGAAATTATTTGAAGGAGGGGAGAATGTAACACCCCAAGCTTCCACGGTACACTTCTCTTTGAATAATACAGTAGCGTGTGTTGTACACAACTTTGAGTTCTAACACACACCATAACCAATCAAAGTAGCCGTTATGAATAGTAATACCTACTTTTTGAAATTTTATAAATTTTATATTTCCAAATGGACTTCATTTTAGTATTCGGAATATCAGAGTTATCCTAAGTTGAAATTAAGCAATTTTCTGAGAACTTCCAATTTTTTATGAATAGTGAAGAATACTTAAAAGCAACTTTTTTAATCAAAATAATTTATAGTGATAAATTATACTATTGAGTGGTTTTAAAGTATAATTAGAATATATTTTTACCATTTTATCCAATGGTGTTCATTATAATTAATTTCACTTTGAAATTAGACATAAACAATTGTCAATCTTTTGATATATATTGCTTCTTAAAAACACACTATTTGTTGTGACAGCTGGAATTAATTATAAAATTAATTAATGCAACTTATATGTTTGTAATTTTTTAAAATATACATCATTTTTGAATTCGGAATATCAATTATAGCTTAGGGTGAAATTTTGGCATTGTTCTGAAAAACTTCAATTTTTGATGAATAGTGAAACCACTAAGTGGTAGTTAAATAACTGATTTTTCAATTAAATGAAATATTCCCACTTCTATGATTTGATTTTCAAAAATCCAACATACATGGTTGTCATTAGGAAGTAAAATTTGGTTCAATGGGATGAAAATAATTTTTTGGTGAATAGTAACTTTTAAGTTTAATTAATCACGATTAAAGGTAATTAGTGAAATTTAAGGTAAAAATGGTATTATAAAAATATGTAATGACCTTTACACTTGTCCTACCACTATTGGATGTGTCATGGCCGACCACGAAAATACATGGGTCAACTTGGGGACCCCATGGAGCCACTTTGGTAGGAAAATGACATAAATAACTTTTTATTTAATGTTAAAATAAAAATGTCACAAACAAGAGTTGTTTTACTAAAAAAAATTTTAAATGGGGTTATACAAGTCATATTTTTTACTATAAATATTAATTAGAAAGATAAAAAGATTTTCCACATCATGATATTTTTTTATAATTTTTAGAAATTAAATAAATTAAATTATTTATGATACCATGATGATGCAGCGATTACCTCATTAATTAACGATTTAAATAAAATGAAAAGATAATGTAAAATATAAGACTTACACTTGTCAAAAACCTATTGGATGAGTATATTTCTAACCCTTATCACCTTATACTCGAAATATATCATTGTGGGACCTTTAGAATCCGAAAATCATTTCATAATAAAGTAACATTTCAAACTTTCCAAGAGTTCCCCTTCTCTCCTCTTATAAAAGGCCCCCACCTCTACCACCTTACCCACACCTCTCAAGCCTTTGGCTCAGCCAAACCCTGCCAATTTTGTCTCTTAAATTCCCTCTCTTACTTCTAGAAGCCTCACTTTGTGCATAATTCTTTCCAAGGAAGCATTTGGATCAAATCAAAAAGAGTTACCCAATTTTAAGGTAATGTCTTCCCTATTGTTGTTTTGTTTTATTTTGCTTATCCAACCCCCAAATATATTTTTATTTATTCTTTTGTAAAAAAACCAGTATATTAAATATACTAGGATGTATTTATAAGAAGGATTCAAGCTACACTTACACACACCTACATCTAATGGTTAAAGAACATACTGTTTCTGTGGATGGCGAATTTCTGCCTCACGAAATGATGATTGTTCAACACTCATATAACACCTCTAATGGTGGCCATTTTGATGACACTATTTTCATATATGATATATATATATTATTTTTATTTTTTCCTTATGCTTCTTTATTTCTCATTTATGTCATACTTTATGATTTCCATTATGGGTAAACGCGATAATTTCATTTTAGAAGTGCGGACTACCGCCCCCTCAAAGTGATTTGAATTGTTAATGCCATATGTGGGATGTATAAAGGATGGAGTAAATGATATTATATATTATATTATACTGGATTTATAATATACCTTTATATCATTATAATTTCATTAAATACGAAATAGAAATGAATGTAGCGTTCATGCGTACGTACGGCTTACCGTCTCCATGAACGGTGCATTTCATTTCTTACCTCTAAACGTTATGGAATATTATAAATGCATGTATATACTGGATATATATGAGATATATGATATCTAAATCATGAATATAATTCTGGATATAATGGATATTTTACCACATGATCAAATTGTAATTATAAGAAGTTTATTTTTGACTCAAGTACCTAAGATCGACAAAACGACCGTTATAAACTTAAATAATTACATAATGTTCATGACATGGTAATAAGTGATATAAAAGGAATAATGAAATTGAAAAAGGTTCTTAAGAAGGTAGAGATTAACTCTAGTTTATTATTCAGGAGATCAAAGAACGGTTGAGTGAATTCAGACACGAGGTAAGGGAATTTCTTAACCCAATTTCCATTCTTTGGGTTAATCTCTTACTTTCAAATTATGTTATGATATTATTATGTCCTATCTTGTATTTGTACTTTCATTATGTGTACTTATATTGAATACACGTGATAGATCTATTTTATTTAAAAAAATGATCTTGGTAAGGACTTCGTCTCAATCTCCTTTCATTTAGGCATATTTTATTTTATACACAACTTTCTTTTATATGGTGTATAAACCCCTTTGACTTTTACGTTTATTCAAAATATATTATTTTATAATTATGTGATTTTTAAATTATTTAAAAAAGAGATATTTCTCTCAAATATATGAAAATCTAGTGAAAATTTATACGTATTTAACTCAAGCTTAAAAATATTTTCAGAAAACCCGACTCTCGAGTGTGGTAGACAGGAAGGGATTGGGCGTGGACCCATCATGGCCTGTAATTAGTCAAGCAGTCTCAGAATTAGTTATTTTGTTTTCAGAAGCTTGCATAATGTTTTCAGAAAAACACTGGAGTATATTTGAGCAATTTTAAACGTAAGTATCTTCTAAAAAATTGCATCGGTAGGTCTCATGAGACAAACTAGTGTCTTGGCACGAGGCCTTGACAAAATCTTATTTGTGGTCTTGGCACGAGGCCTTAGCTATGTGGTTATGATAGTCTGGTATTATGCATTCCATCATTATGAAAGTGGTTATTGATATTTCATGTGATTATTCGACTAGTATAATATCCATGTGAGTAATTAAATGGAATTATTTAATTTATTTTTTCCATATTATGCTGAAGTTAAAGTTTAAAAAGGCTTTTGTTTTAGTTATACATTGCCTTAAATGTTAATGTTTATTTACGAAAGCTTCCGCAATATTGTTATCCTTACTGATCATCTGAGATCACCCCTTTAAATGTTTTAATATTTTCCAGGATGTGAAGAAGTATTGTATGAATGACCTGTAGGGATAGTCAGAAGAGGATATGAGTGTGGACTATGGAGACTTTGTTATTGTAGTTTTTCACTTTATGATGTAATGTAACATTTATGAATGTATCTAGTGTTTCTAAGTCTATTAAACTAATCGGTCTTTCGTGACTTGATCTTTTGTGATCATGCCAATGTTACGCAATAATGCACCGACTCTGGGCAACTAGGGTCCGGGCGTTACAGAAATTACTTTTTTGAAAAAATATTTTTCAATGCACAAACATGTTTTATCTAAACAAATTTAAAAAACCACTTTTGATGAATTATATTAATATAATTAATATATTATATATTAAATCAAATATTTAACATTCATCTTATGTGTTTTCTAGAAAATAGATAAGAATAAATCAAATTTTAGGCATAAAGAGATTTATTTTTTTAAAAGGCAGTTTTTCCGCCTTTTAATGGCGCACTTGTTTTAAAACTAAATTTTCACACTTTTATAAATTTAATTTTAAAAAATAAAATTCATTTTTAAATTAATAATTTAAAAATTATCTTAGGATGCTTTTTTTATTTTTTTGAAAAAATTCATTTTTGATGAATAGTGAAAAATACTAAATTTTAATTGAAAACTGAATTTTCATCTAATTTATTTATATAGTTAAATTATATTTTAATTTGGTTTTAAAGTATAATTTGTTAAATTATACATCAAAAAATCCAATTTATTTCATTGGAATCAATTTTACATTGAAATTGGATAAAAAAACATTTCAAACATTTCAATATTTTCACTTTAAAATCTCGTTGTTCCATCCCATATGTGGGATTATTTTTAAATTAATTTCTGCCAATTCTATGATTTAATTTGAAAAAATGGATTAAATATTTGTAATAATAATAATTTATAATATATAATAAGGTAAAATTAAATTTTTACCAAAATTATTAGTGAAAACCGTTAAAATTAATTACAACGATTAAGAGAAAACAAGTTTACCAAGAGGCTAAAATTTAACTTAAGGGGCTAGATGAACTAGAAGCCTGTAAAAAACCCATTTTATAACAATATTTAAACCATGTAATATATTTTATTAAATTTTTGTCATTATTTGAGGCACATGATGTATGGGATGTCTCTCAATAGTGTTTACCTTTTGGTATTTACAAGAATATCATTCCTCCTCTACTATAAAAGGGCACTCAACCCCCTCACTTATTCACAAATATCAAGACACTTGTCTCATATAAAAACTACCCAAATAATCTCCCAAAATCCCTTATCCCATCCAATAATCCTCACTTTGGGCATAAATCCAACCAAGGAAGTCCTTTGGTGCAAACCAAAAGGAGTTACCCGAATAAGAGGTAATGTTCTTTAATGAGCACTTTTGTTTTATTTATTTCTCAACCCATTAAATTATTCTTATGTCATGATTATATAATAACATTAATATATTAAATATAATAAATTTTTTATGTTAATTTTAAAACCTAAAACTTCACACACTTCTATCAAATGGGATACACAATCATCATTTGTGTGTACAGCGAACTACCACCTCGTAAACTGATGTCATTCATTATTCCATTACCACCTCTCAAGGTTGATAATAATGATAAAATTACTATTTTTAAATGATATATACGATATTTATGATTTATTTATTCTTATTTAATTATTATATAACACATACCTTCATAATTTCTAGTTTGTGGGAATATGATAACATCGTTTGTGGATGTGTGGACTACCATCTCCTCAAAGTGATGTGATTCGTTCACACTTTACGTGGAATGTATTAAAGATAAGTTTAATAAAAATATGTGATATATATGAAATAATAATGCTACTTTAATTATAATATGTGTGTGTGTGTTATTTACTTTTTTTCTTTCAATACGGTAATAAAACGTAAATAATGTTCATGCGTATGTACGACCTATTATCTCCATGAAAATTTTATTTTGTTTACTATCAATAGATTATTTGGGATGATATAAATATATATATAATGAATATATATTATATTTATATCATGGTTTTTATTATTTAAATAAGTAAATCATGATCAAATTAATAGGACTAAAAATAACAAGTCAAAACATATATGAAAAACAAAGTGGTTATTACCCAAAACTTAACTTTAACATAGAATTATTAATAAACAAGTAATAAAAGGTCATAAGAAAATAATATTTGGTATGATATAAATGAATATGGTTCTATAATATATTTATAATAAACTTATATTTATTATGTTGTAGGATTGAAAGAGTACCACAAAATTTAAGACTTAAGGTAAGGGGATTTATAGTCTCACTTTTATTTCCACGAGACTTATGATATATTCACCACTCATTTATTTTGTGTGGTGTATATACTTAACTATAAAATTTTATATCATGGATTTAATTTATTTCATGATATTAAAAGTTTCAATTGATTTTATTCTTTTAGGGATCTCATGATTCAAAGGTTACTCAAGTAGTAAGGGATTTTCGTCTCACTTTTTACTTTTGTGAGACACATGCCATATTCACCACCTCTTTCTTATATGTAGTGTATATAGTAAACATGATTGTACTTGATCATTATTATACTATTTTTTTGTTTAAAAATTCATTTTAGGATCTCTCTTTCATGGGGATATGGTTTCATAGTTACCAAAGCAATAAGGGAGTTTTGTCTCAATTTTTCTTCTCTCAGACACATGTTATGTTATGAACCTATATTCATTTAATAGGTTTATATACTTTCCATTTTACATGTTATATAATGAATATAATTGTTTTCATGATATTTTAAGATTCATGTAATTTTATTATTTCATTCGTATTTTGATTCAAATTTACCAAAGTGTTAATAGTTTATTTATACAATCTCATCGTTTACTGATATTGTTTATGATTATGCTTCCATTGATGAAATATTATGGTCCACATATCAATAATTATCACTAATATTTTTCTCCTATGGTTATTCTTGATATATTAAAGTAATTATACCATTTTCTACTATTTTTTAATTAAGAAAATTAAGAATTTTTTTAATAAAATTAAACTTTATTTCTCTCTTCGGTTGAAAATATATGAAATTTCAAAAAAATGTTTTATAAAAATGTTTTAATTTTTTTAAATGATATTTTAACCTAATTTTTAGATAAATGTGTTTTAAAAAAATAATTATGTTTTAAAAATTGTTTAAAATGGTTTTCAAATATTCATTTATGATTTTTCAAAGTTATTTTAAAATAAAATGGTTTTCAAAATGTTTTATGATTTAAAAATATTTTTCCAAAGAAGGAAAGATATTTCCCTCAAGAAATTTTTTAAATTATTTTTAAAGCTTACTTTATAATTTTTCAAATTAGTTTTCAAAGAAAAGGATTTTTAAAATGTTTTATATTTTAAAAAGTGATTTTCAAATAAAGATTATTTTCCTTAATAAATGATCCAATTGATATTTCACAATCCCCCTCCATCTAAGATAACATCCTTTAATATAGTTTATGCTTTACTAGGGATATGATCCAAGGAAACTATTCTTATTCTTTCTTTGAATGATTTATTTTTAAGATTATAGGTTGTTTATGAAACTTGTTTCTCTTCTATGAGTTGCACCAGGATGAAAGAGACTTATTTTCATGGGTTATGCTATGATGAAATGATTATGAAATATGTCTCTTTTCCATAGGTTATGATATGATGAAATGTTTATAATTCCCATTTTATTTTATGGGTGGAACCTATATATCCCTCTAATGTATGGGTAAAGATTTTTATCTAATGAGATAATGATGGGAAACAAGTCGATGGGTTTGATCCACTATGGGAAGAAGGCATAACATGATATACTATAAGGAAAGGGCTGCAACTAGGGACGGTGGCATATCCCACCCAGTAGGTGTATCCCTCATTAAGTGCCCTGTTAGGTCCCCTAGGTTAAATACCTTGAGAGAGGGGGTGAATCAGGGTATGACAGATTAAAACAACTGCCCCTATTGATCTTGTCTCACTATTAAGCAAGACTCTCTTCTCTCTCTTTCCTATAGTAAAGTATAAACAGAAACTAAAGCATGAATAGGACACTGTGATTTTTAATTGGTTCACCCTCACTAGGCTACGTCCAAGGAGCATACACCGACGATGTGCCGATGTACCAAATCCACTAAAAGTGCACTACTGTTTACAATGTTCGGGATAGATCATGTTTATTCCTAGGCTCACTGACTTTACAATGTTTAGGGTCAGCTCACTGCTTTTCCAAGGGTCACTCCCTGTTTCTCTATCTTTGGCTCACTGCCGGTAGAGACAGGGCCGGCCCTAGGGCAAGCCCAGAGAGCCCCCGGGCTAGGGCAACAGGCAATCAAAGAAAAAAAATACAAAACCAAGGGCAAAAAATTCATCATTTCACTGTAGCTCTTAATACATTTTAGGGCAAAATTTCATAGGCAGTCTTGGGCAACAGAATTTACCGGGCCGGTCCTGGGTGGAGAGGATCACCTTCTTCCTCTTCCTTTTCTCACTGCTCTAGAAAGGATCCACTCACATTCTATAGACCTATAGGTATCTTCATTATCACTAATGAATGAATCTTCTATAGTATGTAGGTGCTCTATTGAAGTCCAAGTTTCACCCGTGGATGAATCTCTCTTTGCACCGAAGGAATCAGGCAATCATTCAGCTTTCACGCAGCCCTAAATCACTTCCATGAATCAACCTTACCTAGATCCCTTTTCTAATCCGGCGCACAAGTCCACCTCAAATACTTGCACGACACAAGCTTCTCCAACTCCAAACTTGTGCGACTCACACCCTTTTACGTCCAAACCAATATTGGTGCGCAACCAAAAACTTTCGCGCTTCTTCAAAAACTGGCACACAAGTGTCACCAAACCACTTGCGTGACACGCCCTTCTTCAACTCAAAACTTGGACGACTCACTGCCTTCCTCACCTAAACCACCTTGGGCACACAACTATCACCTGGCGCGCAACTTCTACTTGTGCGACCACACACCACTTGCGCGACCACCACACCTGCGCGACGGGAGCTCTGATTTTTCTAAGTGTTGATCTCTTCATAGAATCAGGAGGGGTAGACCTCTATTTATAGGCATTTGGACACCCTGTGCGATGGTGCGCAAGTCTCCCCTCGGCGCGCAAGTTTCAGCGTGCAAGTCTCTATCGTAGAGGTCACTTGCGCGACCAACCCTAAAACTTGGGCACCCCTTTTCCCTTTTCTATATTTTGATGTTCTGATCTTGAAAAAAATATGGTGCACAAGTTTCCTCTCCTTCAAGACAACGGTGCACAAGTCCCTTTTTCCAAAACCACTTTGTGAACAAATTTGTATGTCATGGTTTTCTTTTTCAACAATCACAACACAAATTTCCACTTTGTCAACAAACACAATCACCTCAAAAATGATTCAATGATACCTTGAGGTATTTTTTCCCAACATTCCCTGATAAGTTTTGATAATGAGCCTTGACATATATAGAATGATTTCATATGCTTATGTGTATGCCAAAAAATCTATGTCTTATTCTAATGTTATTATCTCATGACTCATGTTCTTTGATTTCCTTATGATTCATGTCTTATGAACTACTAATATTTAATCCATGATTCACGTTTATAATCTTTGATATGTAGGGTATGATTTTCAAACACTACTACAAATATGGATTTTATCAGCGCTAAAAATGGCTATTAACAGTGCTAGAAAAAGCGTTGATAATGCCGGCGAAGATAAGGGGGGGTCCCCTTTATCAGTGCTCCAAAAAGCACTGATAAAGAACCCTTTTATCAGCACTAAAAAAAGTGCTGATAAAAATAAAAAAAAATTAAAAAATACTACTAATCTCATGGGGGGGCTGTTTACAGCACTTGAGCCCCCCTTTATCAGCGCTTTCCCGCACATCCAGTGCCCGCCCGCACCGCCTACACCTTTTATCAGCGCTAGCCCTTTAAATCACCCTTGCGCGCGCGCCCCTTCCTCCACCCGGATTTGATATTGAGACCTCCCCCATGCGCATGTAAAGCCTTTGCCACTACCCTATATTGATTTGTTCTCTTATTCATGATATATCTATTTATTTATATATATATTTTGTTATATTTATTCGTACAGTAATATATATTTATATTAATATATATAGTTATATTAATATATATATATATAGTTATATTAATATATATAGTTATATAGTTATATTAATATATATATATATAGTTATATTAATATATATATAGTTATATTAATATATAGTAGTTATATAAATATTCATATATTGGTATTTTAAATAAAATGGATATTAGTTATTATTTAGATAAATCTAGTATATTTTATATGTACATATGTTTAATTATTTATTTAAAAAAATTAATTTTTAGGTGTGAATATATAAAAAAATATGTACATATAGTTATATATTTGATTATAAATAGTATTTCATTATAAAAAATGATAAAATTTCAAAGACATAATATCAATATGAATGTAATACCTTGGAATAAATTCAGTCCCTACCAAAAAAATCCAATAATACCCCCTTAAACAAGGCTAAAAATCCACAAAATGTTTAAAAATTTGGGTACCCCGATTAAAACTCAGTTTTCGAGGCCTTCTGGGCTTCTTTTGGCCTCTAAAAACGCTTAACCGGGGTCTTCCCCGGTCACAACAGTGTAGATCTCGTCGCAGGCTTCGATTTGATATGTGGTAGAGCTCAAACGGACACCCGGATCAAAAGTTATGGCCGTTTGAAGTTTGAGTTGCATTTTCAACATATTTTGGATCTTTTTTTAATATTTTTTATTTTTTTATTCTTCAAATTGTTATTAAATGACTATTACTGAATAATAATTATCAAATTATTAATTAAAAGTATTTTTTAAATTTTTTAAGAATCCATTTTCACTAAATATCTTATATATTAAGTATATTAAGTGTAAATGTACATTTATACTTATCTAAAATATATTTAAAAATTATATATTATATTTATATCAATATAACTATATAACTATATTTATATATTAATATATTTTTTTAATTTTTTTTTGAATTCGACCCTTTATCAGCGCTTTTAAAAAAAGTGCTGATAAAGGCCCCCCTTTATCAGTGCTACTAAACAAGCGCTGATAAAGGGGGTCCCTTTATCAGTGCTAAAAAAATCATTGATAAAGGGGTGGCGCTGGCCTTGCCCAGTTTTGTGGTAGTGAAATTTTATTCACTTGTTCTCAAACCCTTATGCTTATTTCATGCTTACGTATCTTCCTTGTTTACCCTTACTAAGCATTTGAGCTAACCCTTTTTATGTTTCTTTTCCCTAGGTTATGAAAAAAAAGTTTTAAGTTGGGTATTCTTGTGAAGAGTACTAAGGGGTAATATATTTATGGGAGATTTTCAATATCTTTAACCAAGTTATAAGATTGTGTTTCCAAGTTTCCAAAGACACTAAACTATTACATTCCTCAGACATATACTTTGGTAATGTGTTGAATATTGACTTAAAATGATGTAATGTCCATGTATGTTAAGCCTCGGTTGATATACTTTTGTTTAAATCGGTGTGAAGTAGTTGTATCTAAAAATTGTTTCTTTATATAGTGTTAAATTTGTTGTAAATTTTTTTTGATTTATCTTTATTTCTTGTTGGGTTTGTTATAATTGTTTGTATTTGATTATCATCCTTGATAAAATGTTTTATTAATGACCTCGATCATGTTTGATAGGTATCTCCCACAGGAGAGTGTTTTTTATAATGTTATGTGACTATGTTCTTTGTCCCTCTGAAGTGTTGGCTATATTCCAAATGTAGTAAGATCCTTGAAAGGTATCTTTTGGGGTGGTTGGTTTATTCCTCTTTCTACCTATCTCCTTCCTAGTTTTGTTTTAAATTCTCAAGGAAGATAATTTTTTGAGAGGTATTTAATGCAAGGGTGTGGATTTTTTCAAGCCTTTACTTTTCTATTATATAGTGTCTTATAGATTTGGAGAGTTTTCATCTTTTAAAAATTTCTTTTAAAAATATTTTTTAATTTATTAAGTAATTTAATTTTTTTAAATTTTATTTTAGAAATTAATTTTAAAGTTATAAAGTGATTTAATTTTTTGGAAGTATTTTTGAATTTATGAATTTATAATAATGCCTTTTCATAATTATTTATAAGCTTATTTTATTGAATTTTTATTAATTTCAAAGTTTTATACTACCCTTACACAACTTTCCCTCCTCACATGTGGGTACAATGGCTTATGTAAGGGTAAGGTTGTTTTCCCCTCTTCTACATTAATTTAAAGCCTAATTTCCTTTACCTATGTAAATGTCAGCACACATCTACCTTATTTATGTAAGGGTTAGCCTATTTTCCTAAACTTTATGTCGGGGTCAATACTCCCATGCATAAGAGTGTTCAAAAATTTCTTAAAACTACGTAAATGTTGATCACCATTTTCTTTACCTGCGTAAGGGTAACATGGGTCTCGCGTGTGGGTATATGAGAGTTCTTCGTTGTGTTAGGGTAATTGAATCGTGGTAACAACAACCTTCTGAAGCTCATGTGAGGGTAACCATATATGAAAGGGTAAACCATGTCACCCTTGAGCGGTGCATTTCAGTCATATCAAGGTAACCCCCATATTCTAAAGGTCGCACAAGGTTCAACCTATTCTCACATAAGAGTTTTTTTGAACCCGATTTATGTTGGGGTAAGATATTTTACCCTTACACAACATGTACATATTTTTTTTAGGTAGCAGGGTTAGCTTAAAATTCTAGTTTGTCCTCCCCTTTTGACCTTAACATGTTTTTAATGAAAATAAAGGGAAATATTGACTTGAAATTGTGGTTTTAATTTTTTTTCAAATATTTAATATAATATTTGACTTTCTTAATATTGTGATATTTAAAATGAGTCTTGAAAAGTAAATTAAATAGAAATCAATTTAATATGAATTAATGTGCAATAAAATATGGAAATTTTGATGGAGTTTATGAAGTATCCGTTGAGATATATTTATAAATATTAAAAACCAATTTCTTTCCCTTGTTTAAGTTTCTCTTAATTTCTCTTAAGTTTGAGTGATCCACACCTCACCTTTCAAGATCTTCAAGCCTTCTATTAAATCATTCGAGGCTTATCTTGTGTTTGCTAAGTTGTTATCATCTTCTTCCCTCCTCTGTTTTAGTGCTTCAACGTGTTCTTGAAGTTCATCTGGAGTCAAGATCTAAGAATTCTCTTTTAATTAGTTTGGATGTAAAATTATTAAGTTTTTTATCCTTTTCTAAATAAATATGATTAAATATAATTGAATAATAATCTGGAAAACAAAAATAATCACATGTGGAATGATTATCGAATAAACTGGAAATTGTTAAAGGAAGAAGAAAATTCTGAAAACACATGTTGTATGTTATTATTAATTTATCATTATTATCATTCCAAGAATTGAAATAGGAGTATCTTTC
Organism: Viscum album; assembly: GCA_963277665.1. Classification (NCBI taxonomy): domain Eukaryota; kingdom Viridiplantae; phylum Streptophyta; class Magnoliopsida; order Santalales; family Viscaceae; genus Viscum; species Viscum album. Next base: position 2,135,948,615 of record OY728156.1, on the reverse strand, counting down.
ATTTTGTAAATAATATTATTTCTTTAGGAGTAAATTTATGCAGTGAATAAATTCTATCGTATTAGTGATTTAGATAATGCTTGCTGCTATTTCATTTATTCTAATAAAATTTAAATAATGTTGTAAGATAATAAAATTATTCTAGAATTTAATAATGAAGAGGAAAATAATATTTTATGTAGTAAATTATTGTTAATATAATTATTTCTAGAATTGAATTAGAAATAATATTGATTGATATAGATAATTTGATTATATTAAAGTCTTGGAAAATCACATATTTAAATATATTATAAATATTATTGATGATAATTTAAATGATGGAAATTGGCTATGAGATAGAAAATCAATTATTTCATGTTGATTTATTATTATTATTATTCTTTTATAACATGGAAATCAAAGTAATGGATTGAAGAATGTAAATTATTCATTCTGGAAATTATTTAAGAAAGAGAAAAATAATAATCACATATAGAATTATTTATATTAATTTAAAGCATGTAATCTAAAATAATAATGATAGTATCATGTGTTATAGTGTATCTGTTTATTATTTTATAATGATAATTGTTATATAATTATATTATTGAATAATTTTATCACATGAAGTTGATTAATAATACTTGATAATATGAGAATAATATATTGCAGAAAGTTAAGTGTTTTTTTATAATTTTGAATCATTGAGAATTATAATAGGAATTATCGCTTGTTTAGATAGTTTAATATTTCATGATACAAAGACTAAATTATTGGTTAGGGTATTTTCATCAAATGGGTTTTTTGTTTCCTCTTGATATTTACTAGATAGTGTTCCATCTACTTGACTATATTGTTGATGCTATGTAGCATGGTAAATATTCTTGGAAATTGGTAAACCGTATAAATATAGTTATATTAATTAATAAAATGGAAGTGGAACAAGTAGAATAAACACTTCTCTACTTTGTATTTTTTAAATACAAATTTTATACTTGAAGCATGTCCTAATGATTATAGTTATTTCTAGATACTACCTTAGGTTGCGTGGTAACAGAAAACCTGTGCATAATAAAATGATTAATTCAAGATGGAATTAAAATGATTGATTACTAAATATAATTGTCTAGGGATGAACAAGTTTGTCTTTTTTTGGGGAGGCTTGAATTTCATGATGTGATGGCCTTTATTTCCTTGAAATTGTATATTGAAATAAATTAAAAATGTATATATGATCTATGGAATTAGATCCTTTATGTGATTTTATTGATAACCTTACCTGGTCAGAATGATTTGAAAACTAATGCGTTGGAGGCCTAAGGCTATATTGTTAGTTAATTATATGTTGATAAATAGGTTGAGAGCTTAGGGATGCATTGACGGTCAATATTGGTGATGGTGGGATAAATTATATTATGTGTAATGGTGTGGGATTCCAGGGAGGTTGGGACAAGTTAGGAGTGGGGCTTGCCAGTTGATGCTTCTTTCTTGATGCTTTCTTGATGATCGAATGGTAGAATGTTATTTATATGACTAGTTTTCGACTGCGGTATGCAGTTTGATGTTATGCACTATGATTAAATCTTTTAATTGGTATCTTAGGATGAGTTCTAAATTACTCAGATAATTATAAACTAATAAATGAACAAGGTCGGTTGATGTTTTTCATAGATGATGAGATACTTGAGAATAAAAATAGAAGATTTGTAATGCCAAGTGAACTGGATTAAGAATTAATATTTTAATCTTGGAAATTAAATTTAAATAATATTAATTAATGTATAATTAATTAATTAATGTTGATCTTGATGCTTGTGAACTTATTTGATATTTTGACCTTAACAATGGAAGATGAGGGTCATGTGCAATGATAGAGGCAGATGAGTCTAAGGCTAGGTAATTTTTCTTAGTGTGGTTTGTGTGTGATATATTTATATTTTATGATTTTATATACTACCCCACCAACATTATCAGGGCAGACGCCCAAATGTTTTAGGAGGTGTTTTCTCCAATATCTAGTATGGGGAGGGAATGGACGGCTGACTTCTACCTCTCCCCTACTCTCCCTCTAAACATAGATGTGTAGGCATATCTCAAGCTATAATGTCTTATGGTATAGTGTGAATTTCTATTAGAGTTGTGATGGATCATAGTTTTCTATACATTTATATGTGGGTTGTAATGGCTTGAGGCATAACACGTACTTATATCTGTACATGGTGGTTTCAGCTTTCCATGGGTGTAGGTGCATGGGTTGTGATGTCTTGAGGTATAATGCATGTAAAAAGGTTGTAGTTTCTTTTGGTAACACACTTTTTCACTATCGTGATGTGATAATGATGATATGTTGGTATGCATAGGATGCATTAATGGTTGTGATATTTTTTTCATGAGGTGCAGGTTAACTTATAGGAGGGACGAGCACAAGATGTTGATGCTGGGGGCATGAGAGTGAAAAATCAATGGAGAAGTGGAAGCTATATACCTTCATTTGTATATATATATATATATATATATATATATATATATATATATTTGATATATAATGACTTACTTCAATGTGTTATTTGGTGAGTGAGTTGTGGTGAGGATGGGAAAAGAATAGTATACCTGCGTAGGTGATGGGTTAGTTTCATTTATTTATTCATTCGACTTTTGTATACTTCTTTCACATTTTACATGAGAGGTTTCAGGGAGGATCCTATTGAGTGTACAAGTTATGCTCACCTTGTGTATATATAAATAGGTTTTCAAGTCAGCAGGAGTTGGTTAATGATCAATTTGTACATTACTAGTTTGAGAATTTGTTCAGGAGTTATTAGATCTTCACAATCACTGTTGAAGATTTATTTTTTGTATTTTCTTTTGAGCTGTTTTTAGTTATGTATGTCATCACATAATGTATTGATATTGCTTCTTTTATTTATACATAGTTTTGTTTGGTTAATTTCTCATCTTATTTCTTACTCCTTAAATAATGTATCAACTTTTAAGAGACGATTTCATTATAAAGCACAATTAATATCAATAGAATGATATGAAGATTCACTGCTCTCTAAAAAGGTGAAATAAAGAGTATGTTATCATTGTTGGGATATTTTTTACTTTTAATTTTTAATATGAGAGAGAGAGTGATAAGGGAGTTTGAAAAGTGAGAGTGGTGTGATATTTTTTTGAAAAAATAGAGAGGTATTTTCTCCCCTTATCTAGTGAGTTTGGAGAGCACAAATCCTATAAAAGGTCATGCCATGAATATGAAAGAATTGAAGAAGAAGATAATGCAATAGGAGCATCAGGATGTAATTTTAGAGTGATAAAAGCGAAAAGGGGCTACCACATTTGCGATAGATTTTTCAAAGTGATGATGAAGATAAATGAAGTGGAGACGATGATTATTTCAAATTATGGTGTGTTGACGATAAAAAATGGAAGTGTCAACGATGGCATGTGATGAGACAATGATGATAGTGACATGTATTGAAAGTCTTCTTGATTTTAGAGATTAGACGGCATGCCCTGGTTCTCAATATTTGTGGTATTTCAAAATTGGGAGTTCGTGAAACTATGGAAAAATCCTTTGGGAGTCAAAATCCTTTGGGTGAGTCTATAAAATTCATTCGGGTAAGTTTGTGAAAAATCCTTTGGGTGTTGTAAAAATTCCTTCATGTGTGAAAATGTATTCGGTTGAATTTTTTGGTTCTTTTAGACTATTTCTACTGTGATGTCGAGCTGCACCTCGATAGTGGTATCAGATCCAACAATCATAGACCTGAGATTATCATGATAGAATGATGGTTTCACATCAATATGGAGATCTATTGAAGGTGGAGTTGATTCTGATGGATCTAATTATGGTGGAGTTAATGATGATGTATCCAATGATCATTGTGATTATGATGATGAAGATAAAGATAGATGATTATTCAAATTTTAAATAAATGTGGAAATTGTTGAGATATTTTGATTATAAAATTTGAGTATGAGAAAGAAGGAGAAAAGGAAGTTTTAAAAGAGAGAGTGGGGTGAGATTTTTTGAAAAAAAAGATATATTTTCTTCCCTTATCCTATGAGTAAGGCATGCACAAGACCTATAAAAGGTCATTCCACGACGACAATGAAATTGAAGAAGAAAATGTGAGAGGGTTTTCAAGATGTAGTCATCGAGTGATAAAACTAAAAAGTGGATTCCACATTTTCTATAGCTTGTGCGAAGTGATGAGAGAGAGGAATGAAGTAGAGATTATTATTACATCAATGATGGAATGTTTGATGACGACGAATTAAAGTGTCGACAATGGTGTGAAATGAGATTGATGATGACCATGCCATGTATCTAAAGTTTTCCTATTTGTAGAGACTGGGTGGCATGTATTTGTTTCCAAGATCAATGGTGCAACAAATGGGTGAGTTCATGTGGGTATGGAAAAATCCTTTGGCTTTCAAAATCCTCTGGATGAGTATGAAAATTTCCTTTGGGTGAGTTCTGAAAAATTCTTCAGGTGTTATAAAAATTTATTCGGATGAAAAAATGCCTCCAGGTGAATTTTATGATATCTTATGACTGCTTCCATTGTGATATCAGGCTCCTCCCCAACATTGGTTTCAGATCCAACGATCGTAGACCATTGATTATTATGATGGAACAATGGTTTTGCATCAAGAAAGAGATCTGTTGAAGGTGGAGTTGATGATGATGAATCTGATTATGGTGGAGTTGATGATGATGAAACCAATGATCATTGAGATTATTATGATGAATACGACAATGAATTAATATTCAAATTTTAAATCAAGGTAGAGTTTTTTGGGTTTTTTTAATTTGAATATGAGAGATGGATAAAAAAAGAAAATGGAGTTTGAAAAGAGAGAGCGGCGTGAGTTTATTTTGAAAAAAATTATAGAGATATTTTCTTTTCTTATCTTGTGAGTTTGGCATGCACAACTCCTATAAAAATCCATTCCATGATGATGTAAAAATTGAAGAATAAAATGAGAGAGGGTCATCAAGATATAGTTGTTGATTGATATAACTAGGAAGGGCCTATCGTGTTTTGTGGTAGCCTGTGTGAAGCAATGACGAAGAGGAATGAAGTGGAGACGATGATTATGCCAATGATGGCGTGTTGATGATGGAAAATGAAAGTGTCAAAAAATATTTCAGGTGTTTTGAAAATCCATTCAGGTGCAAAAATTTCTTCGGGGAAATTTTATGATTTTTTGAAACTAATTCCACTACAATTCCTGACAATAATGAAAAAAATCATTAATTTAATTAAAAAATAAGCCAAAAATACAAAGTGAAAAGGCACACTGTGAAGTCAGAAATACTGTTTTCATATAAATAAAAAATCAAAATGATTTTCAACGATCTAACTAAAAAAACATTGGATATCTTGATTGAATAAAACATTTGGAGCAGTGATAAATAATTAAATTTATCCATATATTTTTTCCTAAATTAAAATCGATTTACTTTATTAATATTTTATTTTTCATTTATTTGGGATTCTCACCTTATTTTTTGTTGGCAACCAAACCGTTAACCATACATTATTATATACACCTTGAATACATCCAAAAAAAATAGATCAAAAATATAATAATTATTTTATTTTATTTTATACATTTTACTATTTTTATATTTATTATTTTCCAGGCGTATCCCTTCTTAGAAAACTCTGTTGGTATTAAAAGGGACTTGCATGATCATTTTTCTTTCAAATTGAAATATATCTCAAATAGTTTTTTAAATTAAATTAATCAAATTAGCTCGATTAAAAATTAATAATTAATAGTAAAAATATAGATTGTGTTTGATACACATGCAAAATATAAAATGGAAAATGACATTAAGAAACAAAAATTGGAATTTATTCTAAATGAGGCCTCTACAAGAGTATGGATCCTAAAAAATAAATATCCATTGGAATAAATTACAACTTTCTCCCCAACGTCATTCACCGAATAGCAGCGGCGTCCACCCCCCACTCCACGTGGGTTATCCATGGATGCCTTTCATGCCTAGTTTGAATCTTTTTTTAAAGGAAGCGGATAATCGTTTATGCGAGTCTTTTTTTATTTCATTATATTAATTAGAATTATTGATGTTTAATTCAAAATAAAGTCACTTTCTAGTCAAATAAAAGTTATATAGTGAAGGTTACAGCTCAATACTAGTAAATCTTTTATATATAATTGTTAATGATAAATTTTCTTATTTATGTATAATTAATTTTTTAAATATATTTTCACATTTTTGTAATTAGTAATATATTATAAAAAGTATTTATACTTTTAAATAATTAATAATATTTTTAAAATAAAATTATACTATTTAAATATAATTAATGATTATTAATGTTTTTTATATATAATTAATAATATAAATATAATATAAATATACTTAATAATATTTAAATAGTATAATTTTATTTCAATATATTTATTTTAATTATTTACATATAAATATATTTTAATATAAATGTATAAGTATTTATATATAAGAAAATAAATAAATAATAATATATCAATTTTATTTTACTTTTGTTTCTTTGCTCGAGCGATGAATTTTAAACCCCATCGGTCTCTCAAGACCTATTTTTTCTTCTTATTATTCAGATTTAAAAATACAAATTTTAGTGTTGATAAAGACTTACATTTATCGATACTAACATTTTTAGCAGTGGCAATGATTTATAGAAAACATTGATTAAGGCCCTGCCCCCATAAAAATAAACCATAATGGTCACGCCGCTCCTCCCTATTCCTCAAACTCTTGCAAAAATTTATCATTGCAGGTTTTTTTTTGTGAAATCCTTTGAATGAATTGACTTAAAAAATTGAAGATCTGTAATTCGAAACATAATTTTAAGGATTTGTTCATTGTGAATATATTTGTTTTTTGTGTTCTTTTTTCAATTGCTCATAATGCATCGGTCATCTATAAATACACAAACACACACCCACACACATACTGTTCATCGTCGCTCCTCCATATTCTTCGATATTGAATGTGTGTGTGTATTGATATATAGTAAGAATATATTATTTTATATATACATATGTGTGTGTTCTTGTTCTCTCTCTCTCTGCACATGTCTATATATGTTTATATATGTGTTTGTCTATATAATCGTGTGTGTTTATTTTTTTTATGTATTCCTGTGTGTTTTTATATTTACACACACACACAATTATAAGTATATTATTTAATTTTATATATATTCTTTTGTATATTTTATATATTCATGTATTATAATTTATAAGAATATTATTTAAATTTATACTTTATACTTTAAATTATTATGTATATTAGTATATGGATGTGTATTTATATTTACACTCACACACACATGTATATTTATATATTTACAAAGAAAAGTTTAATTTGTTGATATAATTTTGTGTGTGTGTGTGTGTGTAAATATAATAATTTTATTGTATGTATCAATTTAGCAATGTATTATAAAATGTAAACTCTATATGTATTCTTTTGTATAATATATATATATATATATATGTATTCTAATTTACAATTATATTTTTAAAATTTATACTTAATATAATTTACGCATGTAAAAAATGATACATTATATGTATACCTTATGGGTATCAAATTTTTAGTAAAATATGAAATTTGTTGAACTAAATTGGATGGATATAAATCAAAAATAGATGAATGTCAATCATATGATAAAAGAATATGATTATAGGGTTAAAGAGTTCATCAAGTTTATAACAAAGCATGCAAATGACCATTGTCAAATTATTTGTCTATGTTTATGTTGTTGTTATTCAAGATGAATTTATCTAGATGAGTTTGAAAAACACTTGATTTGTCCTGGAATATATTGAAATTATAAATGTTTGACTAAACACAATGAATAGCTAAATGTAGCCGCTGATAAGATACAATATGGTTTACAAATCATTTGATATTAATACAACTATATATGATGATGTAGATTATATTAAGGAGATGAAAGAAGAGGTTGAAAATTTCCTTTGTGATTGTCTAAAGTTGTTTTAGAAGTTAAATAATTGTGAAAATACACCACTACATGCCAACTTATTGCACCCACCAACCAACAGATCCTAATAATGGGGGGGAGGGGGTGAATTAGGGTGTTAAATTATTCTCTCTTTTATATAATCTTGTTCTCATGTTAGCAATAACACCTCGAACCCATCAAACATAAAGCACACACAAATATCTAGATATAGAATTTAAATTCAAATACACGATGATTTTATTTGGTTCATCGCAAAGGGATAATCCAAGGAGCAAAGACCCGTTGTGTGTTAATGTACTAGGTGATAACATTACTCACTTTATGTGTTTAAAGAATTTAAGGACACACTATCAATCCTATGGGTACTCCCTCTTCTTGTCTATTTGTGCACTACTTTTAGATAAGTAATACATGAAGATGTTATATGATGATTGACAACACCTAGTCACCAGGTGTTTAAAATCTATTATTATCATACATTAAATGTAGTCTTGGGGTAACCTAAGGTTGTCTCCAAAGTAGAGTTCTCAAAAATTGGGGAGTGATTAATCTTAAAATCCAAGCTAAACTAATGAATCAAATAGATTAAAAACAATATGATAAAAAGTGATTGGGTCAGGGTTGGTCATCCACTTGCAATGTTATCATTGACTTAAAAAGGATTTTACTCTTTTTTAAATTATCTGGAGAATGGAAGACTCCACAATCATTTTACCTCCCACCCTTGGTGGAATGAAATGGTTTGAATAAAATTAACAATGATCATTTTCTATTTTGTCCTCCTCCCCTGTGTGAAAAATTACATAACAACCCACTCTTAGTCCACTCAATAAAGAACCAATAAAGTTTTTTTCCCAAGTTACCCAAGAATGTTTTATTGCCTTCACACACAAGACAACAATCACCAAGCTCTTCTCCATTCAAAATTCTCTATTCCATCACATATATATTGAGTTGAGGAGAGGGAGATTAATGATCCTTGACCAAGGAAATAAATTTCAAGAAGAAATAAATCAAACACAAGTGAATTCAATATTATAAATTATCGCTGAATACCAAACCAATTAATAAAAAGAATGAGTTTTATTCATCAAAATTTAGAGTCTCAAGCATTATAGATGAACTTCCTTCCTATCTCTAATAAATAAATGTTTATACCCCTCCATGTGAGGGATAATAGTGTTAAGGGAGGAAGAATAAGGAATTACAACATGATGAAAAAAATAAAATAAAATAATGAAAACATTAGAAACATATAACGACCCAAACTTTTATCAATGCAATTTATCCCTTCTTGTGGTAATGTAATCACATAAAATCACATTAGGAAACACAATGCCACATCATGCTTAAATGAACTAATAAATTCTACGTGAAATTTAAACATAATTTTTCCAATTTTTTTATTTGAATTTTGAAAATCTGACATATAGGGTTGCGGTTAGTAAGATGTTTGGAGTCTGGTAGGACAAACTCATTTTTTGGTAAATAGTAACATACCCTTATGAATAGTAATGTTACCCTCATGAATAGTAATATGACCCTAATGAATAGTAAATCGGCTAAGTGAATAGGAACCTTACCAATGATAGTATAAATAAAATTTATTCATCCTATGAGTAACAATATGATATAACTATATTATAGCGTTGGTATTTTTTTAAGTCGTGAATATTTAATGATTAATTTAATAATTTAAAAGAAAATATATTTTCATAAAATGTATTCATAAAAAATTATTTTGATGCCTTATTATTATATGATAATTTTATGAGACCTTAATTTATTTTTGAAAGTTTTAGAAAAGCAGTTTTAATTTTAAAATTTGTATTTTTCAAGTAAATTATGATTTTAATTAAAAATTAAATTACTCATAGTTAGAAAATTATTTTCATAAAATGGAGTTCATTTTTTAATTATAAAATAAAATTATTTTCATAAAATGGAGTTCAATTTTTAATTATACACATCAAAAAATGGTTAGGGTGAATTTTTGAGATTTTTTTGAAATACTTTAATTTTGGGTGAATAGTGACATTTGATAATTTACAAAATGTGCTAAATAAATTAATTTATGCATCATTCTTGAGTCATGGATAATGTAAATGTCCATTGGTTCAAACTTACATGCCCTATTTAGTGTATTTAGTCATGGAATCATCATTATTTCTTGTCTTGAATGAAATTAGTAAACTAATAAATTAAATATTGAGAAAACACCCCTCCCCTCCACTATAAATATCACCCCTCACAACCTCATTTTCTCACACCTCTCAAACCTTGTGCCTAAAAAAATTATAATAAAATAACTTTCCAAGCTCCTCCTCCACATAAATACTCCCTTGGTCTCATAAAAATACCAAAACCTCTCCCCTAAATAGGCTCTCAATGAAGATATATTCAAGAGGTAATTTCTCTCCCTCTTTTCATTCAATTTCCTTTCAAATTTACTTTCATTTCTTGTCTTATTCTCATATTGTATTATCCGAATGTCATGATAACTCCAGTATGATTAATATAGTGGTATTATATCATGTTAATGGAATATTATTCATTATAATCATCCCTCTCTGTCTTTGTTTATAAAAATGAAATCATCGGTTGTGATGTGTTAATTTACCGACATCGTGGGTGATGCACTTACACTTTACTTAAATGATTTTAAGGATGTCAATAAAACCATTAAATGGTTCAAAAATGATTTTAATATATATTTTTTAACCCCGTTTATGTTTTGGAAACAAATTTTATATATAATACTAAATGATAAAACAAAACATGTTCGTTGTGATAAAAAACAACCTAAATTAACCTAAAACGATCATCATTAAATTTTAACTAATGATTCATCATCGTGGTTTATAAATAAATTTATTATAAGATAATTTAAACTCATGGAAGATCATTAATAACATATAATATAAATTTTGGATGTTTATCCATGTTCTACACAAACTTCCATTCATGTGTACAAGTGAACCGTTCATGAATACTAAGAAAAAGAACACTCCTGAACAATGAATTTAAACTTTATAACTAATCCAAAGGCCCATCAAATAACTTAATAAAATTATAATGAATCAATTAAATGTATATAATTTTCTTTTAGTGTTAATTAATGAATATAATGTGATTATATATGACATTAAATTGAATTGAGTGTTCGGAAATAAGGTAAGGGGAATTCTCAAACCCAACTTTCTTTCTTCGGGTTATCCCTCTTTCGCTTCATTTTCGGTATGGTTATTCCTTAAAAATAATTTCTTCATCATTATATTAACTTTTCTAGGATATACATGTTTTATATTGTAGTTTATGTCAAACACAATGTTTTCCAAAATAAATCTTCTTTCTAAAACACACATTTTACTTCTCACTCAAGGTTGATGGTTCTTATATCAAGTATATTAATCCCTCTTTCATTTGGGAACCCAAAATTTATATAGAGACCTAGTTTTCACGTTTTAAAACTTTGAAATATTTCAATATATATTTTTAGAGTTAGGTGCTTAGATGACATGCAATTATGAGGCCTGGTGTTCCCAGAATAAATTATATAAAATTTATGTGTATTTTATATCGTGAACGCAACAGAAATGGGATAAATATTAAAAGGTAGCTTGGATCAGAAATCTGAGTCCACCATTGAGTCTATAACATGAATTTTATCCTAGGTGGGTCATAACTCTCATCCGCGCGAGAATCCTCTAGAAAACACTATCCAGGGGAAGAATCATAATTAAACGTAGTTATTTTACCCCTGAGGTCGGGCTAAATAACTTTTAAATAGAGGCTCAGATTGGAAATATGAGACCTATTTGAGTTCAAAATGGTGTGTTTCACTTAGTCATAATATAAAATAAGAGGTCGCGATGATTTCATATTCCACGTTGTTTTGGAGCTCCTATAAATAGAATGTTAAGGGTTTGGGATTGCGGTTAACCCAAATCTCTTTCAATCTCTAAGAAGATCTCTCTATCTCTCCTCTTAAGATATTTCATTGTTATTATTTATTGGAACGAATAAGAAACTTCACCAAATATTTAGAGGATCGAATTAGGAGCACCGTGGATGCATCTCCTACGACGAACGACCAGATCGAGGTAGGTTTTGTTGTATTTTGAGTTCCGATTCAAGTTTTGATTGAGTTCTATTTTCATAGCCTCTTTCTTTGTTCGTTCTAACTCTGAATCATCGATGGCCGCACAAACATGACCATCGATATGTGTTTAAAACCTTGTACTTGATTTGTTCTTCGAAGGCATCCGCCGACAACTTCTGAGTGCACAAGATCACCGGTGGATTGACAATCCGAAGCCATTGTAGGGAAGTCTCCATCGCAATGGTCCCTGATCCGCTGACAGATTCACGATCGGGGGACCAGATTGCACCTAGAAGTATGTAGAGTGGCAGTGGCACCGCGGCGGTGGCAGTTCCATGATGTGGTCGTGCCACGTGGGCCGACGGTCGGTCGGGCAAGATCACACTGTATGACCCCAGGCGGTGATTGGACTGTGGGCCGGATCCGACCCAGTGGGTCTAACCCAGGTTGGATACCGGGTCACACTCGGGTCGGATCCTGTGTCGACCACCGCGACAGATGCCGCAACATGGGCTGCAGCTGGTCATTCGACCACAGACTAGACCAACCATGATGTCCGACTACCGTATTAGGTGTACCAACCGTGTTTCGGTCCACCGGCCCTGGGACCCCTTCTGAAAACTTCAACTACTCGTAACTTTTAAATCGGGCATTCATTTGACACACCGTCTGTGTAAATATGTTCCTCTCTTTGATAATTACATTTTAAGGTAAGTTTGATAATTTGAATTTTGGGGTTGGAATGTGGGCTCCACTTGGACCCGTTCTAGTGTTTTGTGGTGAAAATTTCTTTTTTCACCAGTTGTCTATTTTGGTCAAGTAAATAGTATATCCTTTGTGTTTTTTAGTGTAGAACATGATAGTGACCTTAGTTTAGAAATTCGTGTTATGAAGCGATGTGTTAAAAAAATGAAACTTATCAAGCAGCGTTCGATGATGGCAGTGATGATAGTGATGATTTCAGAATCACCAGAGCAGTATGATTCAAAATGTGTGTTTCTGGTTTCAAATGAAATTTTAGTAAAAAAACACTACTAGCATATTGAAAACCAAGAAAATGCATTCATATTATTTTGATAATTTATGAAAATGATATACAAGTCATTGGTGACATGTAGGAGTCAACTGCACCTCAATACAATGCACAGTGTGACAGGTATGATTCCAAGTGTCTTTTTATTTAAAATTGACATTAATTTAAGTAAAAAAGAACATGTTACATACTAAAAACTGGGCAAACACATTCTGATTGTTTTGATACTTTAAGAAAATGATCCATGAGTCATTTTTGATGTGTAGGTTTCAACCCCACCTCAATCTAACACATAGTGTGACTGGTATGACTAAAAGTTTCCATTATTAGGTTTAAAATTGACATATTAGTTCATAATGTGTCACTCACTGAAAACCCAGAAAATGCACTCTGATTGTCTTGATAATTTAGGAAATCGATTCATAAACATGTATGAATTATTTTCATGTTAAACTAACGCATGATGCGACCGGTATGAATCAAATTGTGATTTTCTAGTTTGAAAAGAAATTTTAGTAAAAAAACACAATTAGAATACTAAAAACCAAGAAAACGCATTTGTATTATTTTGATACTTTAGGAAAATGATGCATAAGTCATTTTTGACATGTATGACTCAATCATACCTTAATACGATGCACGATGTGACCGGTATGACTCCAAATGTGTCTTATTATTTAAAATTGACATTATTTTAAGTAAAAAGAACTAGTGACATACTGAAAACTGAGAAAACACATTCAGATTGTTTTGATACTTTAGAAAAATAATCCATTAGCCATTTATGACGTGTATGAATCAACCCCACCTCAATCTGACGCATGATGTGACCGGTATGAATAAAAGTGTCTGTTATGACTCAAAATATGTGTTTCTAGTTTGAGATGAAATTTTAGTAAAAAACACAACTGGAATACTAAAAACTGAGAAAATGCATTCGGATTTTTTTGATACTTTAGTAAAATGATCCTTGAGTAATTTTTTATGTGTAGGAGTCAAAATGTGTCGCTCAATGAAAACCATGAAAACATACATCAATTGTATTGATAATTTAGGACAGGGATTCATAATTCATTTTTGACATATATGAAGCATTCTCACATCAAAATGATGCACAATGAAATTGGTATGACTCAAAATGAGTGTTTCAAGTTTGAAATGACATTTTTGTAAAAAACACAACTGGCATACTGAAAAACAAGAAAACACATTCAGATTGTTTTTGATACTTCAGGAAAATGATCCATGAGTCATTTTTGACTTGTAGGATTCATCTTCACCTCAATGCATCGTACGATATGACCAGTGTGACTCAAAGTGTGTCTTTTTATTTAAAAGTGACATTAATTTAAGTAAAAAAGAACAAGTGACATACTGAAAAATAATCAAACACATTCTGATTGTTTTTATGCTTTAGGACAACAATCCATGAGTCATTTTTGATGTGTAGTAATCAACCCCACCTCAATCTGACGCATGGTGTGACCAGTATGACTAAAAGTTCCTGTTATCAATTTAAAATTGACATTTTAGTTCAAAACATTTCTCTTACTGAAAATCAAAGAAAATGAACTTCAATTGTCTTGATAATTTAAGAAAGTGATTAATAAGTCATTTTTGACTTGTATGAAGTAGTCTTACATCCAACTGACTCATGATGTGACCAGTATAACTCAAAATGTGTGTTTTTATTTTGAAATAACATTTTAGTAAAAAAAACATAACTAACATACTGAAAATCGAGCAAACACATTCCGATTGTTTTGATACTTTAGGATAACAATTCATGATTTATTTTCAACATGTAAAAGCCAACCCCACCTCAATACAACACACAATGTGACTATTTAAAATTGACATTAATTTTAGTAAAAAGAATAAGTGACATATCGAAAACCGAGAAAACGCATTCATATTATTTTTATAATTTAGGAAAATGATCCATTAGTCATTTGTGATGTGTAATAATGAACTACACCTTAATCTGATGCACGGTTTGGCCGGTATAACTCAAAATGTGTCTTTTTTATTAAATATTTACATTTATTAATGTATTATTTAATATTAATGTTTAATTTATTTCTCTATAGTATTACTAACATAATATTTGTTTTCTTATATAGGTGAAAGATTTCGATTGGGTTGAGATGATTTGTTCGGAAATTGATACCATGAGTAGACATTTTTGAGAGGGGATCACAAGCGTTAAAAGATAAAACATTAATGTTTTTAAATGTTTTTTGGATAATTATAAATGTAATTATATAAAACATTTTTTGAAATGTATATAGCATTTTTTTTTATATACTATGGGAAAACATTTTGTATTCATGGTGTCACGTTAAATGTATATAACATTGTTTGAAATTAGAGGATTTCACTGGGTGTGCTGTTATATTGACAACACATTATAGCAAATTAGGCCTTTATTAACCCTTTTTTAGCACAGATAAAGGACCCCCTTTATCAACGTTGTAATTAATAGTGTTGTTAAAAGTCATTTTATGTGTTGTTAAAGGGAATATGTATAGTAGTGCTCGTTGTGGCATTAAGTTCTTTCTATATGTGTGTATTGGCATGTTACTAGATGATAACCTTGGAATTTAGGCTAGTTCGCCTAATGAAAATGAGAAAGAGGCCTAAAGGGTCACACATTAAGTGTATTCAGGATCTCAGTAAAATAATATATTATTATTTATTATTTAACAAGTTGAATAAATATTATTCTCACACCTGATTTAATAATTATTCATGTTTCCTTGATCGTATTTATTTTATCACTAATAATTTGAGAGAATATAAAGTGAGCAGAATATTTAATAAATATTTATTTGATATTTATTGAATATAATATTTATTTATTTATTGGAAAATAATGCAGTGATATATATTTAATAAATAAATAGTTATTATTCAATGTCTGATGAATAATATCGAGGAATAGCGAATTGAGTTTAATGGTCCTATGATATAAATAAATATTGAATATTATTTGATCAAATAATATTTAATTTTAATTCACAAGTTAAGTGCATGTCGATAAATAATAATATTAATATTACTAGTTGACCTTGAGTTTTTTCTAGGATTAAATAAATAATTAAGGGCACTTGTGTAATTATTTTATTTTTTAACCTTAACAATATATATAAACTAAATTATATTATTTTCTAAAGAGGAAAATTCATTTGTTTGGGTTGTGCACAATGGAATTGAAGAATTATCTCAATCCCTTGAGACCTCTTTTCTCCAATATCACTCCTAAGAACAGAGAACAATCTTCCTCCACCAGATCAAAGAGGGCGCTTTGGAAGCAGTTATCGAGACAATTAAATTAAAATGATGCAAGCACAAGGATATGTCATGCTAACACTCGGAGATTCCTTTGACTACGTCTTGAGATTCATGGAACATGTGTGGATCACTACTAAAGGGAATCTGTACTTGATTCCTAGAATGCAACAATGCAATAATACAGATCTCTTTTCAGATTCATAAATGAAGAAATAATTTCAACAAAGATAAATTTTTAATTAATTAAATTAATTATAAATAATATGTGATGATCCTCCCATGGTTTCAGCATGATTTCTAATACCCGATTCTTTGATTTAATTCCACTGATCAATATTTTCAATGCTGTGTAAAATCTTGGATCAATCATTAATTATGGAAAAAATCAAAGTTGGGCACTGCTCATCGCATGCTTCCATTGTGTCTAGAACCTACAATGTCTCTCCACACCAGAGATTAGACCAAGGTATAAAAACATCACACAGATATTAAAAGCGAGTTTCACACATGCATCATCGACTGGATGGCTCAAAAGAGAGATGGGTGTGTTGGCACCCATCAACCAATCGTCCTCACACACCATGGATAGAGATGTGACCTGTCATGTGTCAATCATGATGCAACATTTTTGGAAAGGGGGTGATGTATTTTTCAGTTTGGGATCATGGTGTGATTTTCAGTTTTCGGGGGTGCGGCGTGATGTTTGTATGGTATCATATCACAATGCAGTGTTCTTGATTTGAACCTTTGGGTTTTGCTTTGTACTTAAGGATTCTAGGTCTTCGAGCCACTATGTTTTGGGAATTTTGTCCTGTGGACCTTTGGATTAAGTTCATATTAACTCTCAACCCAGTTTATAAAAGAGGTTTCATTTTTTATTTATTAATACGGGCATTGGTCCTGACTGCTTAAAAAATAGAAAATAAACAGATAAAAAAAATTTAATATTTATTTTATTTTATTTTGTATATTTTTCATTTTTTACATTTATTATTCCATCATATAAACTTGGCGTACCCCTTGGTATAAAACTTGGCATACTATCATTTTTCTTTAAAATTGGAAAATAACTTGAATCATTTTTAAAATAGAATTGATTAAATTAGTTCTATTAAAAATTAACAACCAATAATAAAAATATTGACTGTGTTTGATACACATAAAAAAAATTTAAAAAGATAATTATATCTAAGATCAAGAGTTGTGTTATGAATCATTATTAATGGATGTCATATTTATGATAATAATGATGACTTCTCAATTCCCAATTAGTTCCCTTCTTACTGGACAAACCTTTCATATTCTCATTGTTGTATTAGATCTCATGTACTCTATAAATATGGTGATATATTAATGAAATGAGATGGAATTTTGGCTCTACATTGTGTTCTATAATTCTTGTATTCTTTTGTATTTTTATTTCCATTTGTTATTATCATCGTCATACGCAAATACGACATTTGATTTCTCAATGATTCACTTTTCCTATGATTGATCTTACATTTTCGGTTTCAAAATGCTTTGCGGTTTCAATTGGAGTTCGACCAATTTCATAACACGTTATCAGCATGATTGTCCTCTCCGCATTGCACATCGTGATGACGTTTCCTTCATCCCCATCATCAGCATAAGAAAAAAATTTGTGGGAAAAAGGCATGTCACATGTTTTTATAAATATTATTCTTTTGACATGCTCTTTCACATGCACATCAAAACCACTCATTTGAAATGCTGCATCAAAAAGGTGACTCTTATTTTACATGTAAGATATTGTTACATTTATTTTTCCCCTCTTGATAAATCTAAAAATAATATATGATTTTATAAATCTTTTGTTGCGGGAAAAATAATGAGCTTCTGAAGAGCTGTAATGACTCACAGTTGACAAATTTCACTTAATACCTTAGAGAGAATGTGTTTGATTAATAATTTATGTAATAGATTACGAGACAAACATCATTCGTCAAATAAAAAAAACTACACCACCAGAAGTGGTTGAATGATGAATATCGCGTACCCATCGTACGTTGAGCCGTTGAATGATGAAGATCATGTACCCATCGTACATCAAGCCATTGAATGATGAACATCACATACCCATCGTATGTCGAGCCGTTGAATGATGAACATCGCGTACCCATCATATGTTGAGTTGTTGAATGATGAGAATAGCGTACCCGTCGTACGTTAAGATGTTGAATGATGAACATCACGTACTCATCGTACATCAAGTCGTTGAATAATGAATATCACGTACCTCTCGTACGTCGAGACGAAGTTTGATGAACATCGCGTACCCGTCGTAGGTCGAGACAAAGTTTGATGAAAATCGCATAACCATCGTACGTTGAGCCGAAGTTTGATGAATATCACGTACCCCTCGTACGTTGAGCCATAGTTTGATGAACATCACATACCTGTCGTATGTCGAGCTGAAGTTTGATGATCATCGCGTACCTGTCATACATTGATCCAAAGTTCTCTAATCATTCCCTGAACCCTGAAATTTCATATCTCTTATTTCTTGTTCACCCTGAAGGTGTTAAGTTTGATTATTCTATATAAAGGTTCATGATGGAGATGATGTTTACTTTAAATATTTGTAGATATTTGTTTTATTTCTTTTTTATTTATTTTATTTATTATAAAATGTTTTAGAGAAATTAAATATTCTTGATGAACAAGCATAAATATATTTTATAGATATTAATCCCCTGAAGTGGATGAAATTGATGAAATTGTTGAATTGAATATTCATGCAATTGTCTTGAAGACACTATAAAACTTGAACAAATAATTTTATTCTATTCCATGGAGTGAATGAGAATATTTATTGAAAATGATTTATTTCATTCCCTGAAGTGAATGAAAATATTCCTGATTTTATTATAAATCAAGTTCGAGGTGAATATGATGTTTTGCGAATGATCATTGTGTTGTATTTGTTTCTAACAAATAATAAAAATATAACCACCAGAAGTGGTTTGATGATATTAATTATTTACAGAGCATAATGAATTTTATTGATATTTATAAAATATTCCATCCCTGAAGGATGATATGAAAATAATTTCCTTTGACATTATATTGAATAATATCTTCATTTATCATTTATTGTTCCTGTAGCAACAACATCAAGGGAAACATTATTATTTATCATATTCTTATTGATTATAAATATCATCTCATTTAATTCATCTATCCCCTGAAGTGTATGTTGTTGTTCATATAATTCATAAATGAAATGATTTAATTACATAGTTTTGATAATCTGATATATATTATGAAAATGATTTTACCACCTGAAGTGGTTAAAACAATGATCATCATAGTCAATAAAATTTATATTATTTTCAAGATGATCATTATTGATAAATAATAAATTGTCATTCATGGATCATGAAATCCTATTAATGAATGATTTCCCCTATGTGAATGTAGTATTAATTACTATATCTCATTCCTTGAAGCGAATGAATTTATTCATGAAAATTGTTAATATGATTTGTGATATCATGAATATTTGAGATTTGATGAGGTTTGATCAAATTATTAATCCTTCATTTGGTAGAGTGAATGTTGTTCAATGATTTATAATTTTAGAAGGTGATGAGGTGTGTGTTGTGAATTTAGAAGATTCTTCCACATTGATTCTTGCTACCACATTCACCAGCTTTAAAAGATGTGGGGGATTCTATCCCAGGTAGATGTATTGTAAAATAATATTTGGACCCGAAGTTCCAAAATATTTTGTCCAGAAGTTCTAAATTATGCAATAATCTACTTAGTGATGCGCCTAACCTGTTATGATTATATTATAAATTCATCAACCACCATAAGTGGAAATTATAATGATAAATATGAGTTTTAACAATGAAAGATCCTGGAGATCTTATATGCGTCGATCTTGAAGCAAAAATATTTACATATATTATTTTGATTAAATGCTTCAAAATAAATCATATATGCATCAGTATGTGCTTTTATAAGTACATTTACTGGTAGTGAAAATTAATAAATGACTCTAGAAGAGAGAATATATTCCTACCTGGTAGTACAAATTCTTAATGCTTTATTATATCTAGAGTCTCAATGAGATATATGAATGGTATTCTTGAAAATGAATATCATATGGAGACAAAAGAGGTACCTCGATATGTAGCAAGCATTCATAAAAGTGATTATAAAGAATTTTTTATGTACTATTGAATCAATAATGGTAAACCAGAAGTTTACTGATCCTGGCACTTAAAATATATGACATGATGATTTAGGTCACCTGGGATCAATTATAATGAAAGATATTGATTCAAGTATACATGAGCATCGATTTATTGATAACATAGTAGACATCCATCAGGGGGAGAATGATGAATTTATTTAATGGATGCATGTCTACAAAATTATCAATGAATTTATTATCATTAAGACATTATGAATTTCCCATGTATGATAATTTACCTTGAGGTACCCATTTTTGAGTTAAATTATTTATATCATTAGTAGCTATTTTAGAAATAAATTTCCCATATACTTATGAAGAAGTATATATGGGGCACGCCCACCATGTGATCCATCTATATGAAAGATGCATCCACTAAATGATCACATGTGTTATTTTCTGCTAGTGAGTATACATTGCATGTTATGCATGTTGATTAAAAGAAATACTGAGTATCATATATTATATGGTCCTGCAGAACCATTGACAAGATTCTCACAACACATACATGAATGTAAAGTGTTGGAAATCAATAGTCTGATTATACACACCCAGTGTGTGGTTGAACTGATTATATAAAATCATTGTTTATCATGAGTAGAAAGCAATAAATATATTTTCCCTTGAAGAAGAAAATTAATATATCAAAAACATTATATCTTTTAAATATTGTCCCTAACGTGACACTGGTACCAGAAAAATTATGAGATCACAATCAAATGTTGTTGATGATATATTTTCTTTGAATTCTTTTAAAACTCATTGATGGAAATGGATTTCGACAGATGTCGACATCATAATAATTATCCAAAATAAGGAACTTATGAAATGTTCAACATATAAAGTTCTGGATTGATTATACAAACTATCAAGACTATTGAATATCGATGATCTTATTATAAGAAATATTTTTCCTTGTATATTTGGATATTTATATGAATCTCATAAGGGTTAGAAATTCCTGAAGCATATTCAAAATTGTGGAAGTTTCACCTGATATGATAAATTATGTGGTGAACTAAATAAGATTTATCCATATTAAGTTAAGGAAGAATGTAAATTGAATTTATCATCCCATGGTTTGTATGAATCATTGTATTCATCATATTATTAAGGTGTTTTGAAAAACATCTAAATTCTTGAAGGGTTTTCTTAAATCAATAAATTATTTGATCATGATATTACATGGAATTTCATTATATTTTGAATTAATCATCCGGAAGATGAAATATTAAATTTTAGAATGGTTTTACCCTTAATAAATAATTAAATCTCTTGATTCCAAGAGTGATAGATTTCATACATAAGGGGCTGATGAAGAACATACTTATCCCATAAGGATTAAATATAAATGCACATTTTATTTACCCCTGAAGGATATACTTTTACATGTGCATATGTACCTTGCAAATGAAAATAAATCATATTATGATGCAAGTTAATGTTTTCCCCCATTCATTGAAATCTAAATGGTATAAGTTATTATTATTCCAAAATTCAAAATTGAATGTTTTGGTTATGAATTGATCATGGACATTATATGAGTTAAATGTAGTGATGATCACTATGAATGGGAGATGTAACTATTGTACTCTTTTTCCCATAGACAAGTTTTTTCCACTAGGATTTCTTGATAAGGTTTTTAATGAGACAACACTCTGGGGACTTGATGTTACTGTAATCTTTTTCCCTAATCAAGTGTTTTCCCCTGAAGGGTTTTTCCTTGATGAGGTTTTTAATGAGGAAATTATACATCATAATATATATCCAAGAGAATGTTATAAATTATTATGGATATTTATAATTAATGGAAATTTTTTGTCTTCCCCATGAGTTGTATTATTTAATGAGACCATTCATTATTACCTATGGTCTTCCTCCCATGTCCTGAAGACATAATTAAATAATAATATTAATTGATGTCTTGAAGACACAACTAAATGATATAATCAGGGGGAGTTGGGAATGATACACTCTTTTTACTTTAATAAGGTTTTTTCCCACTGGATTTTCCTAATAAGGTTTTTAATGAGGTATCATGACATGGAATTAATTTATTTTGGATTCACTTATTTTTCCCATAGGGTTTTTTTAAGTGAAGATTAAATAAGGTTCCATGAAATTATGAAATCCAAGGGGGAGTGTTATGAATAGTTATTAATGGATGTCATAATTATGACAATAATGATGACTCCTCAATTCCCAATAAATTACCCTCTTAATGGCCAAACATTTCATATTCTCACTGTTGGATCAGATCTCATGTACTTTATAAATATGGTGATATGTTAATGAAATGAGATAGAATTTTGGCTCTAAATTGTGTACTATACTTCTTGAATTATTTTGTATTTGTATTTCCATTTGTTATTATCATCTTCATACCTAAATACAACATCTGCTTTCTCAGCTATGTACTTCTCCTATGATCGATCTTACATTTCCGGTTTCTAAATGCTTCATGGTTTCAATCGACGTTCGATCAATTTCATAACAAGTTGGGATTTATTTGAATTTTGATCAATGTAATTATATAAATAGTGTAAAATAAATGTGGAGCTCCACAGTTGGAATAAATTACAACTTATCCTCCCCAATATAAAATTATTTGAATAAATTAAAATTCTTTGAGTTATTATGAGTTATTTTTTTGAATAAATTAAAAATCTTTGAAGGCTTTCATTACACATTACACCAAGTTATACATGCTTCATACAAAAAATCAAGTTAAGATTGTGCTATATGCAACAAAAATCTTAGCTTGTGTTATACAGAACACTAATTTTGGCTTGTGTTACACACAACACCAATTTCCTTCGACATCTTGCGTTACACGCAGTACTGAGTTTTACTGAACTATAATATATTATAAATATTATTAAAATATTATTATAGCTATCACCTAGTTGTTGAAATGAAAGTTATGAATAATAATAACTAAATTATAAAAATATGGTTTACACATGTATAAACAATGAATTATTTGGTTACCAATTAATTAGAAATGGCAGTAAGAACTATTTGAAAATAAATAAATTCCTTTTTGAAAAACTATTTTTTATGCACAAACAAGTTTTATCTATGTAAATTAAAAAAATAAATTTTAATGAATTATTTTAATTTAATTAATATATTATATATTAAATCAATTATTTAACATTCATCTTATGTGTTTTCTAGAAAAGAGATAAGAATAAATCCAATTTTAGGTCTAAAAAGATATATTTTTCTAAAAGGCGGTTTTACCGCCTTTTAATGGCGTGCTTATTTTATAACTAAATTTTGACAATTTTATAAATTTTATTTAAAAAATAAAATTTATTTTTTTAATGAATAATTTCAAAAATATCTTAGGATAATTTTTTATATTTTTTAGAGAAATTTCATTTTTTGATGAATAGTGAAAAATACTGAATTTTAATTGAAAACAAACTTTTCATCTAATTTATTTATATAGTTAAATTATATTTTAATTTTTTTTAAAGTATAATTTGTTAAATTATATATCAATAAATATAATTTAGGTCATTATAATCAATTTCACATTAAAATTGGAAATAAAAACATTTCAAACTTTTCAACATTTTCACTTTAAAATCACATTGTTTCATCCCGTTTGTGGGATTATTTTTAAATTAATTTATGCCACTTATGTTATTATAATTTCTAAAAATGGATTAAATATTTTTAATCATCATAATTTATAATTTTTAATAAGTTTAACTTAATTTTTTACCAATATTATTAGGGAAAACAATTAAAATTAATTACAACGATTAAGAGAAAACGAGTTTACCAGGGGACTAAACATTAAATTAAGGGGGGAAATGACCTATAATATTATAAAACCCCATTTTATAACCATATTTAAACTATATACCCTTTTTTATATAATTTTATCACTATTTTTGGCACATTATGTATGGGGTATCTCTCAATTGTGTTTACCTTTTGGTATCAGCATTAATGTTACTCCTCCTCCACTATAAAAGGGAACTCAACCCCCTCTCTTATTCAAACATATCAAGACCTTTGTACCATAATAAAAATAACCAAATAATATCCCAAAATAACTTATATCATCCTATAATCCTCACTTTTGTCATAAATCCAACCAAGGAAGTCCGTTGGTGCAAACCAAAAGGAGTCACCTGAGAAGAGGTAATGTTCTTCAATGATCACTTTTGTTTTATTTATTTCTCCACCCCTTGAATTAGTTTTATATCATTATTATATAATAACATCAGTATATTAAATATAATGAGTTGTTTTTATGTTAAGGTTACAACATAAAACTTCACACACTTCCATCAAATGGGATACACAATCATTGTTTGTGTGTACAGCTGACTACCACCTCATGAACGGATGTTGTTTGTTATTCCATTACTACCTATCGAGGTTGGGAATTATGATGGACTTAATATTTTTATATAATATATATGTTATTTATGATTTATTTTTTCTTGTTTAATTATTATATAACATATAAATTCATGCTTTATATTTTGTGGGGATATGATAACATCATTTATGGACATATGGACTACCGTCTCCTCAAAGCGATGTGATTCATTCACGCTTTACATGGAATGTATTAATGATGAGTTTAATAAAAATAAGTGATATATATGACATAATAATTCTACTGTAATTATAATATATATGTGTGTCCTTTAATTTATTTCTTTCAATATAGAAAGAAAATGGAAACAACGTTCATGTGTATGTACGGTCTACTATCTCCATAAATAGTGTATTTTGTTTCCTATGACTATATTTTATGGGTTGGTATAAATATATATATATATATATATATATAGTGAATATATATTATATTTATATCATGGTTTCATTCTTTAAATAAGTAAATCATTATCAAATTAATAGGACTAAAAATAACAAGTCAAAACATATATGAAAAACAAAGATGTTATTACCTTAAACATAATTTTAACAAGAAATTGTTAATAAATGGGTAATAAAATGTCATAAGAAAATAATATATGGTATGATATAAATGAATATGGTTCTATAATATATGTATAATTAAATTATATTTATTATATAGAATTATTTAATGATTACAATGGAATTCAAGACTTAAGGTAAGGAGATTTCTAGTCTCACTTTTATTTCTGCGAGACTTATGCCATATTCACCACTCTCTTCTTTTGTGTGGTGTATATACTTACCTATAAAATGTTATATCATGATTTTAATTTATTTAATGATATTAAAAGTTTCAATTTGTGTTATTATTTCAAGAATCTCATGATTCAAAGGTTACTCAAGTAGTAAGGGCTTTTCGTCTCACTTTTTACTTTTGTGATACACATGATATATTCACCACCTCTTTCTTCTATGTAGTGTATATACTTCCAATTAATGTAATTTATGGTTATTATACTCAAAACTTTTGGTATTTACACATTCATTTTAGGATCTCTCTTTCATGGGGATATGGTTTTAAAGTTACCAAAGTTGTAATGAAATTTTATCTCAATTTTTCTTCTCTGAGACACATGTTATGTTATAAACCTATATTATTTTATGAGATTAATATAATGTCCATTTAACATATTATATCATGAATATAATTATTTTCATGATATTTTAAGCTTAATTTAATGTTATTATTTCATTGAGATTTTGATTCAAATTTACAAGTGGTAATAATTTATTGTGACAATCTCATCATTTATCGGGATTATTTATGATTATGCTTCCATTGATGAAATATTATGGTCTATATGTCAATAATTATCATTAATATTTTTATCCTATGGTTATTCATGATATCTTCAAGTAATGGTACCATTTTTATACTCTTTGTTACTTAAGACAATTAAGAAAATGTGTTTAATAAAATTAGACTTTATTTCTTTCTTCAGTTGGAAATCTGTGTTCTTTCAAAATAATGTTTTCTAATGATGTTTTTTAAAAAAAATTAAATGATATTTTAAGATAATTTTCAAGGAAAAGTGGTTTTTTTTAAAAAAAATATGTTTTAAAACTGTTTAAGATGGTTTTCAAATATTCTTTTATGAGTTTTCAAAGTTATTTTCAAAGAAAAAGGTTTTCAAAATGTTTTATGATTTAAAAATAATTTTTCAAAGAGAAAAATATATTTTCATCAAGAAATGATTTAAATTATTTTTAAAGATTAATTTATAAGTTTTCGAATTATTTTTCAAAGAAAAGGATTTTGAAAATTTTTTATATTTTAAAAATTGATTTTCAAAAGAAATATTATTTTCCTTAAGAAATGATCCATGTTATCTTTTAAAATACTCCTCCAACTAAGATGACATCCTTTGATATAGTTTATTCTTTACAAGGGATATGATTCAAGGAAACTATTCTTATTCTTTATTTTAATGATTTATGTTTAAGATGACAAGTTCTCTATGAGACTCGTTTCTCTTCCATAGGTTATACCATGATGAAACCAACTTCTTTTCATGGGTTATGTGATGATGAAATGATTATAAAACTTGTCTCTTTTCCATAGGTTATGATACTATTAAATGTTTATAATTCCCATTTCATTTCATGGGTTATGATATGATGAATGTTTTATGATATTTTGAAACACATAAATATTAATTTCATTAAGGTATAGGTGGGACCTGTAACACCCCAAGATTTTGAAAATAAATTTAATATTGAATGTATGAAACACTAAGTCTATACAAAACACTACTTTGTTATAAACTAGCCAGGGAAAATAATTTTTTTACCTCTATGATTTGAATTTTGAAAAAAAATGACATACACAGTTGTGTTCAGTAAGATATTTAGAATCTGATAAGACAAAAATGATTTTTGGTGAATAGTAACACACCCTTATGAATAGTAATATGAATAGTAATATGAACCTTATGAAATATTAAATAATCTTATTATTTTATTGTCTTAAGGTTATAATATAATGAGATCTTGATTAATTTTTCAAGGTGTTATAAAACGAGTTATAGTTTTAATGTTGTTTTTTCGAATAAATTATGATTTTATTTAAAAATTAAATTAAAAATATTTATAAAATTATTTTCAAAAAATGGATTTCATTTTTTGATTCTACAAGTTGAAAATGGTTGGGGTGAATTTTTTAGATTTTTCAAAAATACTTGAATTTTGGGTGAATAGTAAAATACGATAATTTACGATAAATGTTAAATACATGATTTATTGGGTCATAAGTGATGTAAGAATGATTTAATACAACTATATTAAAACTAACATGCACTTATTACCATTCTTGGTCACAAGAATCAATACTATTGGTTGTCTTTGGAAAAATAATAAAATAATGATTAAAATAATGGGAAACCCCTCCTCTCCTCCACTATAAAAACCCTCTCACTCCCTTTTCTCTTCACTC
Organism: Viscum album; assembly: GCA_963277665.1. Taxonomy (NCBI): domain Eukaryota; kingdom Viridiplantae; phylum Streptophyta; class Magnoliopsida; order Santalales; family Viscaceae; genus Viscum; species Viscum album. The sequence goes on along the minus strand of OY728156.1, from coordinate 2,135,920,586 downwards.
CTATAAATACTTTTAACTTGTCTAAATTATACTCAAATATCCTACAAAGATCTTATCCCACTTCCATAATCCCTTGGTCTCATAAAAATACCAAAACTACTCCCCTAAAGATTCTCTCATGGAAGATTACTTCAAGAGATAAACTCCTCTTTTCATTTCATTTATTTCAAGTTCCTTTCTTTTCTTTTTCGTTCCTCACCTTATTTCTTCCAAATGTTGTGATGAATACATTACCTTACATGTACTGTAATTATGTTATGAAAAAGGAATAATTCTTCATCATCTCTCATTTACCCCTTATTTTATACTAGAAATAAAAACACCATCCGAGATGTGTTAATTTATCACATTCAAGGACAATGGGATTTCAATTTCTATTACCATCTTCAATTATGGTCATGAAACCATTTTTATGGTTTAACCAAACTATAACATATGTATTATAACTTATTTAAGGTTTTTTAATCCTTTTTTACACATGATATTAATTTATAAATCAAAATGAGTTTGTTGTGATCAAAAAATCATCAATTAACCCGAACAACTGTCATTAAAGTTTTATATAATGATTCATATTCACTCAAATTAAAAAAATGAATTTTATAAACATGTAATTTTTTTTTGTTTACTAATAAAATAAAACTTATATTCTGTACAACTATTCCCATTCTACATGTTTATCCATACATTAATATAAGTAAATCGATCATGAAACCCAAGGAAGAAAACGCTCCCAAAACAATAAAATTGAATCTCTTAACCCATAAAAAGGACATGAATGGACCTAATAATGTTATAATAAATCAATTACATGTATATGAGGTTATGTACTCATTAATTTATAAACCTAAATTTTATTATTCAGGTCATTAATATCAAGTGAGGAACACCTTCAGACTTAAGGTAAGGGTTTTCCTACTCGAACCTCCATTTTCTTTCAGGTTAGTCTATTTCTATATTTATCCCAATTAATTTCTTAATTACTCTTATATAATCCTCATAAATTATGTTTGAATGTTTTATGTATGTTTACAATCCATAATCCTTCTTTATTTTGTGGGAGTTACATTTTTTAAAAGGAACTTCCAAATTTCTTTCCGAAATATAAACCTGATCCAAGGGAATTTCTCAAATTATTACATATTTTCAAGGGAAATCTATAATCTATTTTTAGAAAAAATTATTCTTATAAAATAACTCATTTTATTATGAAAATACTATCTTACATAACTTCTGGTTTTATACAATTATTTTTCTAAAAGTACTCTTCATTTCAAAGTAAAAGGGTATTTATCTCAAGAATTACTCGATGATTTTATAAGAGTATATTCATCTATTTCAACACTTTTGTTGATTATTATATATTATTGGGAATAATATTTTATTATATCATATTCCATATTATTTTTAATGGTTTATAATCAATTTGACTTTGGATGTGCTAATTTGATACCATTCATCTTACTACTCAAAATGGTTAGTGATTATGTTACAGATTGGAGAAGTTATTTACATCTCATGTGTATATATTGTTTATGTTTATCCCCATTCATATGAAGAATGTATTGGACTTATTAAGTGATTTTTGGATACCGATATATCCCTTCAATGCATTGGTAGGTCTCATGAGACAAATAGATATGGACTTAGCTAAGGCCTTGCCCATTTTTATATATGGTTTTGGTCAAGGCCTTATTAATTTTTAGATGTCTTGGCCAAGGTCTTGATGGTATGTTTCAGAATGTGCAGTATATGCATTTCCCTCATTATGAAGCTATGAATTCATAGTTCATGTGATTATTCAACTAGTATAATACCCATGATTTTTTTTATTATGAAATTATTTATTCATCTCTTATTCGTACCATAATGTATTCAAGTTTATTTTTAAATGTATGTGTTTTTAGTTATTCACCATACCTAATGTTTATGTTTATGATATCTTCTATATATTTCTTACCCTTACTAAGAATCTGATCTCACCCTTTTCTTATATTTCATTTTCTCAGGACATGAAGAAGTTTATTATGAATTACTTACAGGGATAAACTTAGATTTTTGGGTGTTACCAATAAAACTTATATGTTGTATTTCATTTCAAGTTATAATGTTGAATCTATGTATGTATCTTGTTTCCAAAGATACTGAACTACTCAGTCCTTCAGGATATGACTTTCTTGTAATAATTTCAATTTAACAAAATATGGAATCATCTATGAGAAACTGGGGTTGGGTCCTTATAGTTGGTATTAGAGAAATTTTAGTAGAAAACTTGGAAACTAGATTTAAAAAAAATGTATATTAGGAAACAAAGCCCTAAGATAGTCTTTGAGGATAAACATACAAGAAAATCCTGGGATTTTTTTAAGGAATAGATTATGTGGATATTTCAAGAAAATATATCCATGTCTAGATACTACAATTGGACGTGGTTCTGGCATAGATGTACCTAGGATTGAAAACTCTAACAAGGGGTTTTGGGCTTGAATCGGGGTATCCTGGTACACAACAACGGGTCTTACTGCGCACCTGGTTTGACACTCTCATGGGATATGCTTAGGATAATTCACATTTTATTTACAAGACATTATGAAGGATTTAAATGTAAATTTTCATCAAAGAAACCATTTTTATGATTATGGGATTATCCATGCAAAGGATTTTAATTTATGTTAAGTATTTTTTCTAAGTTGATATGGTACATTATGATTCATAACCTAATCTAGTGTATGACATTATTTAAAAATGGACCCCAGTGGAATGAATGGAAACCGAAGGAATGCGAACATCCCATATAGGGATTTCCCTCCTATGTAAGATAATGATGTTGGCTCTAGAGCTACGATTAGTGCAAGGAAACTTATAACTATATTGGGACAACTTACTCAGGTTATGAACAATAACCTTACCTGTATGGAGCATCCGGATCCACAATGTGTTGGAGCTATGTTATATCGCTTTAGGTGACAATATCCTCCATCATTTAATGGGACTACAAACTCATTCATAGTGTAGTATTGGATAAGTTCCTTAGAGAAGATATTTCTTGCCTTGGGAAGTAATGAAAGGGATAAGGTTGTCATGGAAGTTTATCGTCTGTCAGGAGATTTTGATCAATGGTGGTCACTAATTCAAAATATAAAGGAGGAGTAGGAGATATAAAACATGGAATGTAGTTAATTTAAAGAACTTTTCTTAGAGAAGTACTTTCCTTGTGAACAGCGAGTGGATATGGAAAGGCAGTTTCTGAATTTGAGGCAAAAGGAAGATGAGAATGTTGCAAAGTATAAAGCTAACTTCACAAGGTTATCAAGGAATGTTGTGGACTATATAAGTAATCCAAGGATCAATATTGGTCAATTTTTTTATGGCCTAAAGCCATTACTCCAATGGGAAGTAGTCTACCAAACTTTCTCATCATATGAAGATATAGTATCATGTGCTATCAAGACGAAAAAAGGAGTTCTCTAAGTCTTATGACTTTAAAGGAAAGCAATAGAAGAATAGGGTTGCTGAAAAATCTAGAAAAGGAAATAAGGAAATGGGGAAGAAGAGAAGAGTTGACTTTCCACCCTTTGATAATTGTGAATGGAAACAACCTGGTACCTGCTTAAAAGGAAAAGGGGTGTCTACAAGTGTGGACAGTGTAACACCCCATGATTTTGAAAATAAATTTAATATTGAATGCATAAAACCCTAAGTCTCTACAAAACACCACTTTGTTATAACCTAGCCAGTAAACATAATTTTATCACCCCTATGATTTTAATTTCAAAAATATGACATAAACAATTGTGATCAATAAGTTATTTAGAGTCTGATATGACCAACTTAATTTTTGGGGAATAGTAACATACCCTTATGAATAGTAATGTTACCCTTATGAATATTGACACACCTTATGAATTGTAACCTCAACTATGATAGCATATTTATATTATTTAAGTAAAAGTATGATGTACCCATGTTTTGGAATAAGTAAATAAATGTTTTAAAAACTGTATTTTTCAAGTAAATTATGATTTTAATTAAAAATTAAATTAATCATATTTAGAAAATTATTTTCTAAAAATGGAATTCATTTTTGGATTCAACATTTTGAAGAATGGTTATGTTTAATTTTTGGTATTTTTCTAAAATACTTTAATTTTTGGTGAATAGTAAAATATTAAAATTTAAAATAAATGCTAAATAATTGATTTATTGAGTCATTGATGATGTTATGCTAATGTAAGCAGCAATATTTCGACCTCACATGAAAATATTACTATTTTTGGTCATGGAATAATCACTATTTCTTATCTTATGGAAAAATAATAAACTAATCAATAAAATATTAAGAAAACCCTCCTCCCCTCCACTATAAATACCACCTCTTCCACCATCTTCTCTTCACTCCTATAAATCCTTGTGAATTCTAAAAATTCTACCCAAATATCATCCCAATATCCTACCCTATTACCATAATCCATTGGTCTCATAAAAATACCAAATCTTCTTCCCTTAAGAGGCTCTCAAGGAAGGTCAAATCAAGCGGCAAAATTCCTTTTTTCTTTTCTTTCATTTTCATGTTCCTATATTCTCTTTTATTTCCTAACCTATCCTCATAAAAATGGTATTACAATTCCAATACCACACATGTACTGTAATGTTGTTATTATAATGTTATAATTCATCTTCATCTCTCATTTCCCCCTCATTTATGCTAAAAATGAAACATCATCTGAGAAGTGTTGATTTATCACATTCAAGGAAGACGATGCTTTCAATTTGATTTACTTTATTCAAATATGGTCATGAAAAAAATTTTATGGTTGAACCAGACTATTATATATTTATTTTATCCTATGTAATGTTCTATAATCCTTATTAACTCATTATGTAAAATAATAAAACAAAAAAACATAATTGTGAGCAAAATCGCCAAATTAATCCAAGCTTTTATCATTAATGTTTTATATAATGATTCACCTTCACTATAAATAATAAAATGAATTTTATAAACATGTAATATTATTAATTTTCATTAATAACATAAAAAATAAATTCTGGACTTCAACTCCCATCTTACATGAACTACCATACTCTTTTATAAGTGAGTCGATCATGAATATTATGAAGCACTCACAAACAATGAAATTGAATCACTTAACCCATCTAAAAGGACAGGAATGAACTTAATAAATTCATAATGAACAAAATAAATGTATAAAGGGTTCTTTAATTATTAATTAATTAACCTAATTTTGTTATTCAGGTCATTAATATCAAGCGAAGAACACCCTCGGATTTAAGGTAAATGATCCTCTCTCACACTTTTATTTAAGAATCCCCCCTATGTTGTGTCCTTTTATTTTTAATTACTAATGATGGGTTAAGTTTTTTAACCTCCCACATACTTACCTTATGATATATAAATGATGGGAGACCCCTTTACCACTCATTAATCCCTCACAAGAACACCTGTTACCATGCCAAAATGTCTGTAAGGGTTTCTTCATCTGACTTACATTTTTGTGAGATATTCAGTATTCACTATTACTACTTTTGTATAGTGTATGTATACTTCCCATTGATTTTTCATATAATTAATCTCTTTATTTTAATTATATTCAATGTATCATTTTATGATTGTTAATTTTGGGGCATACGATTCAATTTATTACAAAATATTTAAGTATTTTCTACTCGAACCTCTATTTTCATTCGAGTTTCTCTTATTCTCTACTCACCTAAATGAAATTATTATTTATTAAAATTTACACCTCATAAATTCTGTTTGAATGTTCTATATATGTATACCAATAATAATCCTTCTTTATTTTATGGGGAGTTATATGTTTTTGAAATAATCTTTCAAAAATTGTTCTGAAATGCAAGTCTGATTCAAGAAACTTCTCGAATTCTTACATATTTTGAAGTTCAATATATAATATGTTTTAAGACATATTTATCTTTATAAAATCAAAAAAATTAATGTGAAAAATATATTGTGGTTCATTTGTGGTTTTATGAAAACAAACATTCCTTTTCACTTTAAAATCCTTTAATATCTTCATTAAACCGCGCTAAAATGTTTTATTTCTAAAGATTCTTTAAAAACTCTTTTTAAATTATTTCACCTCAATAAGACTTTATTTAGGAATCAAATATAGTTTCAATGACCTTCCCTTTTATTTTATGAGATATCCATTTTTACAATCTTATTTCATGACAAATACAAATGATTTTCCAAAAGAACTCTTTTTTCCAAAGTAAAAAAAGCATTTTCCACATCTCACTTTAACTTTTATGAGATATATGCCTTGTTAACCACTTATTTATTGCTTGTGGTGTATGTACTTCCATTTGGTATATCATATCAATGGTCTCCTTATTCTCATAATATTCTAAGGGATTATGATTTTAATGTTTCACGGTGGTATGAGACACTTTGGAATGTTTAAGGATTATTTCCTCAAAGATTTTTTAATGGTCACATTTAAAAGTATCTTCATCTAAGTCAACATCCTTTGTTTAATCTAGTAATTAATTGAGTTTTATCTCCTATGATATCATCCACCATGTTTTATTTAATGGTTTATGATTTGTTTGACTATGGATGTGATATCTTGAAACCATTCACCATATTACTCTAAATAGTTAGTGTTTATGATTAATGATTGGGGAAAGTTATTTACATTTCATATGTTAGTTTCAATATAAATGTGTATGTTTTTTATGTTTATCCTCATTCATAATAGTAATTCATTGGACTTAGTAAGTGTCGGGTGGGGCCCTCTATAGCCCCTTGGTGCATTGGTAGGTCTCATGAGACAAACCCTTGGCATGAGGCCTTGAAAAAATGGATATTTATGGTCTTGGAATGAGGCCTTTATGGTATGGTTATGATGTCCCAAATTATGAATTACCTCATTATGAAACTAGTAATTGAAATTTCATGAGGTTATTCTACTATTATAACACCCATGTTTATAATTTAATAAGGAATTATTTATTCATCTCTTATTCCTACTATAATGTGTTCAAATTCATTTTTAAAGGCATGTGTTTTTAGTTATTCATCGTGCCTAATGTTTATATTTTTGATATCTTCCACTATATTTTTTACCCTTATTGAGCCTTTGAGCTCACACATTTCTTATGCTTTATCCTTCCATTTTACGAGGATAATTATACTATGAATAAATTGCAGGGTTAATCTAAGAGATTATGATATTTTCAGTTGAAGTTATTATTTTATTTTTATTTTTGAGTTATAATTTTGACCTCTTGTATATATCTTGTTTCCATAGATATTAAGTTGATTGGTTCTTCAAGATGCGCCTTCCTTATATCTATGCCAATGTAATAAAATAAGGCACTGAATTAGAGCTTCTGGGTTCAGGTAATTACAAACATAAAGGCCATCATGATGGTGTTTTCAATGGGAAGAAAGAAGCTATTAATGTTCAATGCTATAATTGTAGGGAGATGGGACATTATGCTAATGATTTTCCAAAGTTTCAAGGAAACATGCCTCAAAAAAGGCCAAGGGAGCAAGGAAAATCTTATGCGATCACAACTGTTGATATTTAAGTTCTTAATGACATGGTGGTAGGTACTTTAATTGTTTCCTAAAACATAGCTAATGTTTTATTTGATTATGTATCATCAAATTCTTTCATATCTTCCCACTTTTCCAAGAAAATTATATATTTCCAATTTGATTTAATAAGGGAGTTGTAAGTCAAAACTCATAAGGGAAGTATAATTACAACAAAGTTGTGTCAAGAAGTCCCCATTATGGAATATAAATATTCTTTATCTATTGATTTTATTGGCATACCCATGATTGACTTTGATATAATTATCAATGTGGATTGGATTTCAAACCCTGATGTGAAAATTTATTGCAATAATGAGGTTATAATTTTTTAGGACAATGTGGAATCCCTTATCTTTAGAGTAGAAACATCATCATCTAATTCTCATCTATATCCACCCCCAATAGATCTAATAAATTCAATTATTGAGGAGGAAGGGAATGTAATAACTATGGGTGAGGAAGGGGATGTTTAAATAGAGGACATACCTATTGTGCAATAATATGTTTATCTTCTTCCATAGAATTTACCTGGACATCCTATAGAGCGGGAAATTGAGTTTTGTATTGACTTAATTCCTGATTCAAGGCCCATATCAAAGACCCCTTATAGAATGGCCACTATGTAATTAGTGTAACTGAAGAAACAACTAGATTAATTGAGTGATAAAGGATTTATTCTCCCTAGTGTTTCTCTATGGGGAGCCCATATTCTTTTCGTTAAGAAGAAATATGGATTTATGAGGTTATGCATTGACTACAGGGAGATCAATGCTATAATAATAAAGAACAAGTTTACCCTACCTCACATTGATGATTTATTTAATCAACTTCATAGAGACCAATAATTTTTGAAAATTAATCTTCAGTCTGGATATCATCAGTTGCATGTGAGGAAAAAAGATATTCAAAAGATAGCATTTTGAACTTGGTATGGGCATTAAAAGTTTACAGTACTGCCTTTTGGACTGACTAATGCACCCTCTATTTTCATGGATCTAATGAATACAGTTTTGAAGGAATATCTTTATGACTTTGTAGTGGTATTTATTGATTATATCTTGGTATACTCCAAAATCTACGAAGATTGTGAAAATCACTTGTGCACTATTCTGAAAACTCTTAGAAGAAATGAATTATATGAGAATTTTAGCAAGTTTGAATTTTGGCTTAAATCAGTTTCCTTTCTTGACCACATTGTCTCTAAGGATGAAATATACATTGATCCTACGAAGACAAAGTTTGTGCAAGAATGCACTACTCTAACAAATATAACCAAGGTATGTAGTTTTATTGGTTTAATAGGTTATTATCGGCATTTTGTTCAATGCTTCGCTCGTTTAGCCAACCTAATAACCAAGCTTACACATAAAGGGGTTAAGTTCATATGAACAAAAGAATGTGAGGACTATTTTGAAGAATTGGAGAGTAGATTAGTGATTGATATGATCCTGAATCTACCATCAGGGAATAATGGGTTTGTGATCTATAATGATGCATCAAAGAAAGGACTTAGTTGTGTCCTTATACAGAATAATAGATTTATTTCCTATGCATCAAGGCAGTTCAAAATTCATGAGAAAAACTATCCTACTCATGATCATGAGTTGGCAGTTGTAATCTTAGATCTGAAGATAAGGAGACATTATATCTATGGTGAAAGATGTGAGATATATACGGATCATAAGAGCTTGAAATATATCTTCTCACTAAAAGAACTCAACATGAGGCAAAGGATATGGATTGAACTACTCAAGAATTATGATTGTTCCATACACTACCACCCAAGAAAGGCAAATAAGGTATTTGATGCATTGATATGAAAGGATCATGGAGTTCTCAACAAAATGAGGATTGAAAAGGATCCTTTGTACATGGATCTAGTGAGGATGGATATGGGAATTATCAAAGAATTTGAAACATCGCTACTTTTTCAAATGGTTTACAAACCATATTTATTGGAAATAATTAAAGCTACATAGTCTGATGATGAGAATATTCAAAAGAAAATTAATGCTATAAAATATTGGAAGTTGGTTGACTTCATGTGTGAAGATGGAATTCTGAAATTTGGGAAGAGGCTATGTGTTCCCTTTATACCTGAGCTGAAAAAGGAGTTATTGGATGATGCTCATAGTTCAAATTTTTATATACATCCTGGTATCACTAAGATGTATAGAGATTTGAAGAAACATTTTTGGTGGGACAACATGAAGTGGGGAATTGCTGATTATGTATCAAGATGTCTAGTTTGTTATCAAGTAAATGCTGAAAGACAACATCCAAGAGGATTCATGCAACCTCTACTTATTCCTACATGGAAATGGGATGACATAACCATGGATTTTGTTACTGGATTACCCAAAAATCCAAGGAATAATGATGAAATATGGGTAATTATTGATCAACTTATGAAATCTTCACATTTCCTCGCTATAAGGGAGGATTTTCCACTGGAGTTCCTAGAAAGACTCTATATCAATGAATTAATGAGACTTCATGGAGCACCTATCTCAATTGTTTTTTTATCATGATCCATGATTTAAATTGAAATTATATAAAATTCTTTAGAAATATTTGGATAATGTGCTTTGATTGAGTACGGATTATCACCCAAAAACTGATAGGAAATCAAAAAGGTCGATCCAAACCTTAGAGGACATGTTGAGATCATGTTCACTTGACTTTCAAGGTATGTGGGACTAATATTTACCTTTAGTTAAGTTTTACTAAAATAATATTTTTCATTCAAGTATTAAAATGGCACCATATAAAGCATTTTATGAAAAGAGATGTAATACACCAACTTTTTGGGATGAAGTTGGAGAAAGGAAGCTTGTGGGCCCAGAGATTGTGGAGGAAACAACAGCAAAGGTAAAGACTATTCAAGGCCATATCAAAGCAGCTTAAAACACACACAAAATCTATGCTGATAATCGAAGGAAGGATTTGGAGTTTTAAGTGGGAGATCATGTTTTCTTAAAAGTATCTTCATGGTAGGGTGTTATAAGATTTGGAAAGAAAGGGAAAATGATCCCCAGGTATATAGGACCTTTTAAAATTATGGAGAGGATTGGAGCTATTTAATATCGTTTTTCTATGCCACCTAGCCTGTCTAAAGTACACAATGTGTTCAATGTCTCTTTGCTTGTAAATTACATGTCAGACCCAATGCATGTCCTCGCTTCTGAAGGAATAGAATTGGAACCTAAACTATCTTATTGTGAAGAGCCTATCTGGATTATGGACACTGAAGAACAAGTGTTGAGGAATCAAAATACTCTACTGGTAAATATACTTTGGAAAAATCATAAAATCAAAGAGGAAACATGGGAGCCTGAGGATCTTATGATGAAGAACAACCCAAATATTTTTATGAGGTAACATTTTGGTAATTTTGAGGATGAAATTTTTGTGAGGGGGTAAAGTAACACCCCAATATTTTGAAAATAAATTTAATATTGAATTCATGAAACACTAAGTCTCTACAAAAAACCACTTTGTTATAACTTAGCCAGAAAATAAAACTTTTCCACCTCTGTGATTTAAATTTCAAAAAACTAACATACACGGTTGTGATCAGTAATATATTTTGAGTTTGATAAGACAAAGATGATTTTTGGTGAATAGTAACATACCTTTATGAATAGTAATATGACCCTTATGAATAGTAAATCATATTATTATTTTTTTGTCTTAAGGTTATGAGATAATGAGATCTTGATTAATTTTTCAATGTGTTATAAAACGAGTTATAGTTTTAATGTTGTTTTTTTCGAATAAATTATGATTTTATTTAAAAGTTAAATTAAAAATATTTAGAAAATTATTTTCAAAAAATAGATTTCATTTTTTAATTATACACATTGAAAAAATTATTGGGGTTAATTTTTGGTATTTTTCTAAAATACTTGAATTTTGGGTGAATAGTAAAATATGATAATTTACTATAAATTCTAAATACATGATTTATTGGGTCATAAGTGATATAAGAACAATGTAAGCCCACTAGGTTAAAAATAACATCCACTTATTACTATTCTTGGTCATGGGAATCAATACTATTGGTTGTCTTTGGAAAAATAATAAAATAATGATTAAAATAATGGGAAAACCCTCCTCTCCTCTACTATAACCCCCCCTCACTTCCTCTTCTCTTCACTCCTATAAATCCTTGTGTCTTGTCTAAATTATGCTCAAATATCCTCCCAAAATCCTCCCCCATGTCCAATATCCCTTAGTCTTATAAAAAGACCAAAACCAGTCCCCTAAATAGGCTCTTAAGAAAGATTACTTCATGAGGTAAATTCCTCTTTTCATTTCTTTTATTTCAAGTTCTTTTATTTTATTTTTCTTTCCTAACCTCCTTTTATCCAAATGTTGTGATAACTCTAATACCTTACATGTACTTTAATTTTGTCATGATAAAGGAATAATTCTTCATTATCTCTCTTTTCCCCTTCTTTTATACTAGAAATGAAAACACCATCTGAGATGTGTTAATTTATCACATTCAAGGACGACGGGTTTTCAATTTCCATTACCATCTTCAATTCTGGTCATGAAACCATTTTTATGGTTGAACCAAACTATAATATATGTATTATAACTTATTTAAGGTTCTATAATCCTTTTTGACACGTGATATTAATTTATAAATCAAAATGAGTTCGTTGTGATAAAAAAATGCCAATTAACCCAAACAATTGTCATTAAAGTTTTATATAATTATTCATATTCACTCCCATTAACCAAATGAATTTTATAACCATTTAATCTTATATTTTTTCACTAATAACATAAAACTTCTATTATTCACAACTATTATCATTCTACATGTTTATCCATACATGAATATAAGTAAACTGATCATGAAAACCAAGGACGAAAATGCACCCAAAAAAATAAAATTGAATCTCTTAACCCATCAAAAGGCCATGAATGAACATAATAAGGTTATAATAAATAAATTAAATGTATATTAGGTTATTTAATAATTAATTCATGAACCTAAATTTTATTATTCAGTTCATTAAGATCAAGTGAGGAACACCTTCATACTTAAGGTAAGGGTTTTCCTATCCAAACATCCGTTTTATTTCAGGTTACTCTTTGTATCTCTTCATCCCAATTAATTTATTAATTATTCTTATGTACTCCTAATAAATTCTGTGTGAATTTTCTTTGTATGTTTACAATCCATAATCATTCTTTATTTTTTTGTATTTAAATGTTTTAAAAGAAACTTCCAAAATTCTTTTCGAAATACAAGCTCAGTCCAAAGGAATTTCTCAAATTCTTACCTATTTTCAAGCGCACTCTATAATCTGTTTTTAGCAAAAAAATATTCTAAATTCACTCATCTTATTATGAAAATACTATATTACTTCACTTCTGGTTTTATACAAATATTTTTCCAAAATAACTCTTCTTTTCAAAGTAAAAGAGTATTTATCTCAAGAATTACTCGATGATTTTATAAGAGTATATTCATATATTTCAACACTCTTATTGATTATTGTCTATTATTAGGAATAATATTTTATGATATCATATTTAATATTATATTTAATATTATATTTAAGGTTTTATAATCAATTTTACTGTGAATGTTCTAATTTGATACCATTCATCTTACTACTCAGAATAGTTAGTGATTATGTTACAGATTGGGGAAGTTATTTACATATCATGTGTATATGTTGTTTATGTTTATCCCTGTTCATATGAAAAATGAATTGGACTTATTAAGTGATGAGTGGGGCCTGCTATAGCCCTCCAATGCATCAGTAGGTCTCATAAGACAAAAAAATATGGACTTGGATGAGGCCTTTCCCATTTTTAGATACGGTTTTGGCCGATGCCTTAATCATTTTTAGATGTCTTGGACGAGGCCTTGACGTTATGTTTCAGAATGTTCAGCATATGCATTTCCCTCATTATGAAGCTATAAATTCATAGTTCATGCGGTTATTCGACTAGAAGAATACTCATGATTATGTTTTATTATTACATTATTTATTCAGCTCTTATTCCTACCATAATGTGTTCGAGTTTATTTTTAAAGGCATGTATTTTTAGTTATTCACCATGCTTAATATTTATGTTTATGATATCTTCTACTATATTTCTTACCCCTACTGAGCATCTGAGATCACCCCTTTCTTATGTTTCATTTTCTCAGGACATGAAGATGTTTATTATGAATGACCTGCATGGATAAACTTAGAGTCATGAATGTTACCTATAAAACTTATATGTTGTATTTTATTTCAAGTTGTAATGTTGAACCTATGTATGTATCTTGTTTCCAAAGCTACTGAACTACTTGGTCCTTCAGGATACAACTTTCTTGTAAGCATTCTAATATAATAAAATAAGGCATCATCTCTGAGAAACTCGGGTTGGGTCCTTGCAGGACCTATATATCTCTCTAATGTATTGGGTAAAGATTTATATCTCATGAGATAATGATGGAAAATAAGTTGAAAGGCTTGATCCACTATGGGACGAATGTGTAACCTGATCCACTATAAGGGAAGGGCTATGACTAGGGATAGTGGTGTGTCCTACTCAGTAGGTGTATCCCCCATGAAGTTCCCTAATAAGTTTTTGACAATGTGCCTTTAATTATAGAGAATGATTTTATATGCTTGTGTGTATGCCACAAATTCTATGTCTTATTCCAATGTTATTATCTCATAAATCATCTTCTTTAATTTCCTTGTGATTCATGTATTATGAACTGGTAATCTTTATGCCATGATTCATGTTGATGATCTTTGATATGCAGGGTATGATTTTACAATGTTATGAACATGTTCCCATACCCTTATGCTTATGTCATGTTTATGTATCTTTCTTTTTTACCCTTACTGAGTTTATGATCTCACCCTTTCTTATGTTTCCTTTCCACGGGTTATGAAAAAAGGTTTTAAGTAGGGTATTCTTGTGAAGATTACTAAGGGGGAAAATCTTTATGGGATATTTCCAAGATCTTTCACCAAGTTAGAAGATTGTGTTTCCAAGTTTCCAAAGACACTAAACTATTATGGTCCTCAGGAATGTATTTTTGTAATGTACTGAATATTCATCTAAAATGATGTAATATCCATGTATGTTAAGACTGGGTCGCTATAATTTTGTTTAAATCAGTGTGAATTGGTTGTCTCTAAAAAGTGTTTCTATATATAGTGTTAAATTTGTTGTAAAGATAGTTTGATTTATCTTTTTTGCTTGTTTTTTTTTGTTATAATTGTTTTAATTTGATTATCATCCTTGATAAAATGTTTTATTAATGGCCTTGATCATGTTTGAGAGGTATCTCCCCCGGGATATTTTTTTTGATAATGTTGTGTGATTATGAGCTTTGTCCCTCTGAAGTTTTGGTTACATTCTGAATGTAGCAGGATCCTTGAAAGGTATCTTGTGGGGTGGTTGGTTTATTCCCCTTCCTACCTCTATTATTCTTAGATTTGTTTTAAATTCTCAAGGAAGAGAATTTTTTTAGATGTATTTTATGTAAGGGTATAGATTTTTTTGAGTCTTTACTTTTCTATTATAGAGTTTCTAATATATTGGGAGAGTTTTCATGTTTTAAAAAGTTGTTTTAAAAATAGTTTTTGATTTATTAAGTAATTTAATTTGTTTTAGAATTTTTTTTATAAATTAATTCGGAATTTATAAAGTGATTTATTTTTTTGGAAGTATTTTGGAATTTATGAATTTATAATAATACCTTTTCATAATTATTTATAATCTTATTTTATTGAATGTTTATTAATATTAAAGTTTTCTGGTACCCTTACATAGCTTTCCCTTCTCACATGTGGGTGCAATGGCTCGTGTAAGGGTAAGGTTGTTTTTCCCTCTTCTATGTAAAGGTAAAGCCTAATTTCCTTTACTATATCTACCTTAGTTGTGTAAGGGTTAGCCTATTTTCCTAAACTTCATGTCAGGGTCAATACTCCCACTCATAAGTGTTCACAAATTTCCTAAAACTACATAAATGTTGGTCACCCTTTTCTTTAACCACGTAAGGGTAACCTGGGTCCCATGTGTGGGTATATGAGAGTTCTTCGTTTTGTTAGGGTAATTGCATCATGGTAAATATAACCTTACAAAGCTCATGTGAGGGTAACCATATATGAAAGGGAAAACCATGTCACCCTTGTGCATTTCATATCAGTTGTGTCAGGGTAACCCCTAAATTCTAAAGGTTGCATGAGGTTCAACCTATTCTCACATAAGAGTCATTCTGAACCCAATTTGTGTTAGGGTAAGCTAGTTTACCCTTACATAGAATTTATATCTTGTGTTTGGGTGGTGGTATTAGCTTAAAATTATACTTTTTCCTTCCCTTGTGACCTTAATGTGTTTTAACGAAAATAAAGGGAAATATTGACTTAAAATCGTGGTTTTAATTTTTTTTTGTCAAAGATTTAATAAAATATTTGAATTTATTAATATTAGTATATTTAAAACGAGTCTTGAAAAGTATATTAAATGGAAATCAATTTAATATGAATTAATGTGAAATAAAATATGGAAAGTTTGATAGAGTTTCTAAAGTATCCATGGAGCGATATTTATAAATATTAAAAAACAATTTCTTTCCCTCGTTTAAGTCTCACTTAATTTCCCTTAAGTTTGAGTGATCCACACCTCACCTTTCCTGATCTTCAAGACTTCTATGAAATCATTTTAGGCTTCTCATGTGTTTCCCAAGTTGTTATCATCTTTTTCTCTCCTTTGTTTTGGTGCTTCATCATGTTCTTGAAGTTCATCCGAATTGGGGATTTGCAACTTCTCTTTTAATTAGTGCAGGTGTGAAATTATCATGTTTTAGATCCTTTTTTAAATGAATATGATTAACCATAATAAAATAATAATCTATAAAACAAAAAGAATCGCATGTGGAATGATTATCAAATTAACTAGAAATTGTTAAAGGAAAAAGAAAAGGTTGAAAACTCGTATTGTATGATATTATTAATTTATTATTATTATCATTAAAAGAATTGAAATAGGAGTATTTTTCATTTTGTAAATAATATTATTTCTTTAGGAGTAAATGCATGAAGTGAATAAATTCTATCATATTAGTGATTTAGATGATGTTTGCTTCTATTTGATTTATTCTAATAAAATTTAAATCATTTTGTAAGATAATAATATTATTCAATAATTTAATAATGAATAGGAAAGTAATATTTTATATAGTAAATTATTATTAATATAATTATTTCTAGAATTGAATTAGAAATAATATCACATGACGTAGATAATTTGATAATCTTAAGGTCCTGGAAAATCACATATTGAAATATATTATAACTATCATTGATGATAATTTAAATGATGGAAATTATCTTGGAGATAGAAAATCAATTATCTCATGTTGATTTATTATTATTATTCTTTTATAAAATGGAAATCAAAGTAATGGATTTAAGAATATTAATTCTTTATTTTGGAAATTATTTAAGAAAGAGAAAAAGAATAATCACATATAGAATTATTTATATTAATTTAAAGCATGGAATCTAAATGAATAATGATAGTATCACAAGTTGTAGTGTATATGTTTATTATTTTATAATGATAATTATTATATAATTATATTATTGAACAATGTTATCACATGTAGTTGATTAGTAATACTTAATAATATGAGAATATTATGTTGTAGAAAGTTAGGAATTTTTTTATAATTCTGAATCATTGATAATTGTAATGGTAATTATCGCTTGTTGAGATAGTTTAATATTTCATGATAAAAAGACTAAATTATTGGTTAGGGAATTGTCATAAAATTGGTTTTATGTTTCCTCTTGATATTTACTAGATAGTGTTCCATCTACTTGAATGTATTGTTGATGTTACATAGCATGGTTAATATGCTTGGAAATTGGTAAAAAATATAAATCTAGTTATATTAATTACTAAAATGGAAGTGGCACAAGTAGAATAACCACTTCTTCTATTTGTATTTATTAAATTCATATTTCATACTTGAAGCATGTCATAATGATTATAGTTATTTTTAGCTACTACCCTAGGTTTCATAGTAACATAAAACCTATGCATAATAAAATTATTAATTCAATATGGAATTAAAAGGGTTGATTACTAAATATAATTATTTAGGGCTGAACAAGTTTGTCTTTGTTTGCAGGAGGCTTGAATGTCATGATGCAATGGCCTTCATTTCTTTGAAATTGTATATAGAAATACATTCAAAATTTATGTATTCTCTAGGGAATTATAGCCTTGATGTATTTTTATTGATAACCTTATGTGGTCATAATGATTTGAAAATTAATGGGTTGGAAGCCCGAGGCTATATTGGTGGTTGATTATATATTGAGAAATGGTTTGAGTGCCTAGGGCTGCAATGATGGTCAATATCGGTGATGGTGGGACAGATTATATTATGTGTAATAGTGTGGGATGCCGGGGCAGTCAGAATGAGTTAAGAGTGGGTCTTGCTAGTTGATGCTTCTTTCTTGATGCTCGCTTGATGGTCTAATGGCCGAATGTTATTTATATGACTGGTTTTCAACTACGCTACGCATTTTGATGTTATACACTATGAGTGAATCTTTTAATTGGTAGCTTAGGATGATTTCTAAAGTACTCAAATGATTATAAACTAATAAATGAACAAGGTTGGTTGATGTTTTTCACAAATGATGAGATACTTGATAATATAAATAGAAGAGTCGTAATGCCAAATGCACTGGCTTAAGGATTAAAATTTAAATCTTGGTAATGTAATTGAAATAATATTAATTAATGGTTAATGAATTAATTAATGATGAGCTTGATGCTTGTTCACTCATTTGATGTATTGACCTTAGTAATGGAAGTTGAGGGTCATGTGCGATGATAGCGGTAAATGAGACTAAGGTTAGGTAGTTTCCCTTAGTGTAGTTTGTGTGTGATATATTTATATTTTGTGATTTTATATGCTACCTCACCGATGTTAGTAGGGAAACTGACACCCAAATGTTTTAGGAGGTGTTTTCTCCAACATCCAGGATGGGGAGGGAATGGATGACTGACTTCTCCCTCTCCCCTTATCTCCCTCTAAACATAGATGAGTAGGCGTATCTCGAGCTATAATGTCTTATGGTATAGAGTGCATTATTACCAAGGTTGTGATGGCTCAGAGATTGTTATACATTTATATGTGGGTGGTAATGTCTTGAGGTATAGTACATACTTGTATCTGGACATGGTGGTTTCAACTTTTCATGGGTGCAGGTGCATGGGTTGTGATGTATTGAGGTATAATTCATGTACATAGGTTGTAGTTGCTTCAGGGAATACACTTTTTTACTATTAGGATGTGATAATGATGAGATGTTGGGATTCATAGAATGCAGTAATGGTTTTGATATTATTACATGAGGTGCAGGTTAACTTATAGGAGGGATGAACACAAGACGTTGATGTTGGGAGCATGAGAGTGACAAACCAATGGAGAAGTGGAAGCGGGGTACTTTCATTTATATATATATATGCTTTTGATATAGAATGACTTACATCAATGTGTTATTTGGTGAGTGAGTCATGGTGAGGATGGGAAAAGAATAGTATACCTGTTTAAGTGACATGTTAGTTTCATTTATTTATTCATTTGGATTTAATATTATTCTTTCACATTTTACATGAGAGGTTTCCGGGAGGATCCTATTGAGTGTATAAGTTATGCTCACCCTATGTATATATAAACAGGTTTTCAAGTCAGCAGGAGTTGGTTGATGATCAAGCTGGACATTACTAGTTTGATAAGTTGTTCAAGAGTTGTTAGAGGTTCATGATCACTACCTAGGATTTATCTTTTGTATTTTCTTTTGATTTATATTCAATTATGTATCTCATCACAACATGTATTGAGATTGCTTCTTTTATTTATATATAGTGTTGGTTGGTGACTTCCTCTTCTTATTTCTTACTCCTTAAATCTTTATGAGGTTGATGTCTCTCATGTGTGTGATTTATATATATACCTTCGATGTTAGTCGTGAACTCATGGCCTATTGGAGGTGGACTTCAAGGGTCATTATCTCTCCTTCTTTGTCCACCCAGGAAGGGTACCTTTGGAGGGAGGATGTTGTGACATAACATGTTATGAATATGGTACTCGGTCCACAAAGATATTGTCCACTTTGAAACTTCTGGGTTGCATGGTATTAAAACTTGTCGCGTGTGGGTAATGAACTTTGAGTTCACTTAAAGTTGTCTTATTTTTTCGTGTGGGAGAAGTGTGGGACTTCAATCCATAACAATAAAAAACATTCTAAATCAATACATAATATATGTTTTCTCTAAGATGAAAACCCTACTTAACCATAATATATGATCTACAATTCCAAAATTGAGAAACACATCAATAATAAAAATTGAAGATCACAAATATTAACTATAAAAAATTATCTATAACATATTCATAAAAATAATTATTAACGAATCATTGTAAAACAGTTAAATAAAAAAATCAGTGAACAAACTTCAACTGCAATCTTCAATTCAGTTAACGCAAATTGTTTTCAATAAAGTATTTGACTTTTAAGAGACGATTACGTTACAGAACACAATTAATATCAATATAATGATTTGAAGATTCACAACTCTTTGAAAAATTGAAATATAGAGTATGTTATAATTGTTGGGATATTTTGAATTTGAAATTTGAATATGAGAGAGAGTGATAAGAGAGTTTGAAAAGGGAGAGTGGTGTGATATTTTTTTGAAAAAAAATAGAGAGGTATTTCCTCCCCTTATCTTGTGAGTTTGGCGTGCACAAATCATATAAAAGTTCATGCCATGACGATGAAAGAATTGAAGAAGAAAAGAAGGCAAGAGAGTCATCAGGATGTAGTTGTCGAGCGATAAAATTGGTAAGGGGCTACCGTATTTGCAGTATCTTGTGTGAAGCGATGACGAAGATGAATGAAGTGGAGACGATGATTATGTCAAATGAGGGTGTGTCGATGATAGAGAATGAAAGTGTCGACGATGGCATGCGATGAGATCGATGATGATAGTGACATGTATTGAAAGTCTTCCTAATTGCAGAAATTAGGCGGCATGTCCCGATTCTCAAGATTGGTGGTATAGAAAAATGGCGAGTTCATGCAAGTATGGAAAAATCCTTTGGGTATATCAAAATCCTTCGGTTGAGTCTGAAAATATCATTTGGGTAAGTTTGTGAAAAATCTTTTTGGCATTGTAAAAATTTCTTTATGTGTGAAAATGTATTTGAGTGAATTTTCTAGTGTTTTGAGACTCTTTCTGTTGTGATGTTGAGCTCCTCCCCAACAGTGGTATCAGGGCCAACGATCATAGACCTATGACGATCATGATGGAATGATGGTTTCACATCAAGATGGAGATCCGTTGAAGGTGGATTTGATGATGATGGATTTAATTATGGTGGAGTTGATGTTGATTTAACCAATGATCATTGCGATTATGATGATGAAGATAACGATGGATGAATATTCAAATTTTAAATCAATGTTGTGATTGTTGAGATATTTTGATTTTAAAATTCGAATATGAGAAAGAGCCAAAAAAGGAAGTTTCAAAAGAGAGTGGCATGAGATTTTTTGAAAAAAAAAAGATATATTTCCTCCCTTATCTTGTGAGTTAGGGCTGCACAACTCCAATAAAAGGTCATGCCATGACGACAATGAAATTGAAGAAGAAATTGTTAGAGGGTTGTCAAGATGTAGCTGTCGAACGATAAAATCGGGAAGGGGATACCACATTTGCAGAATCTTGTGCAAAGTGATGGTGGAGAGGAATGAAGCAGAGACGACAATTACATCAATTATGGCATGTTGATGACGATGAATGAAAGTGTCAACGATGGTGTGCGATGAGATCAATGGTGACAGTGTCATGTATCGAAAGTTTTCCTTGTTGTAGAGATTGGGTGGCGTGTCTTTGTTTCCAAGATCAGTGGTTAAACAAATGGGTGAGTTCAGGTGGGTATGGAAAATTTTTTGGGTGTCAAAATCCTTCAGGAGAGTAAAAAAATGCCTTTGGGTGAGTTGTGAAAAATTCTTCGGGTGTTACAAAAATTCATTCAGATGCAAAAATGCATTCGGGTGAATTTTTTGGTATCTTGTGACCGCTTTTGTTGTGATGTCAGGCGCCGCCCCAACATTGGTTTCAGAGCCAACGATCTTGGACCTTGTGATGATCATGATGGAACAATGGTTTTGCATCAAGATGGAGATCTGTTGAAGGTGGAGTTGATGATGATGGATCTGATTACGGTGGAGTTGACGATGATGAAACCAACAATCATTGAGATTATGATGATGAATATGATGATGAATGAATATTTAAATTTTAAATCAAGGTGGAGATTGTTGAGGTTTTTTATGTTAAAATTTGAATATGAGAAAGAGATAAAAAAAAGAAAGTGGAGTTTGAAAATAGTGTGGCGTGAGGTTTTTTGAAAAAATTATAGAGATATTTTCTCCTTTTGTCTTGTGAGTTTGGCATGCACAACTCCTATATAAAGGCCATGTCCGGTGACGGCCGGACCCGCCAATGGTCCAGGATGGGGCTATCATGCTTTGCGGTCTCTTGTGGTAGAGCAATGGCGGGTTCGGCCGTCACCGGACGCTGCCTCTACGCCACCGCCAAATCACCTGCCCCTTACCTTCTTCGACATCCCATGGCTCCTTGCCTCGCCGGCGCACCCTCTCTTCTTCTACCCACGCCTCCCCCCATACGCCCTCTTCCTCCTCCGCCGCTCCCTCTCCCTCGCCCTCCACCACTACCGCCCCCTCGCCGGAAACCTCCTCACACCGCCCAACCCCTCCGCCCCCTCCTTGCTCTGCGCCCACGGAGACTCTGTCGTCCTCACCGTCGCGGAGGCCGACGGAGACTTCCACCACCTCTCCGACCACGACCCCAAGGACGCCGGCGACTTCCGCTCCCTCGCCCCTCCATTCCCCGCCTCCGATGCCTGGAATTTGCACCCTCTGTTGGCCCTGCAGATCTCGTTTTTCCCGCGCTCCGTCGGGGCCTGCATTGGGCTCGCTTTTCGGCACGCCGCCAGCGACCAGAGGACGTTCAACCATTTCATGAAGTCGCGGGCCGCCATCTGCAGGGGCGATTCGCTGCCTAAAACGCCGCCGTTTTACGACCGCAACTTCATCCCCGATCCCCTCGGTCTCAAATCCCTCCTCCTGGACCACTGGCGGATGAGGACCCAACATCGGGAACCATAATCCGAAAGGCAAGTGGAGGATCTGGGTCTCCGGATGGTTCGGGCGACGTTCGTGGTGAGCCCCGGCCACATGGACCGCATCAAGCGGCGGATCGTGACCCGGTACGAGGAGATGACCCGCTCCTCCCCGACCCGGTTGCGGCTGTCTCCGTACGTCCTGACCTGCTCGTGGGTCTGGGTGAGCATGTGCGCGTGCCGGGCAGAGGAGGCCGGGGACCGGAGCCATTTCCGGTTCATCGCCGGCGGGATTTCCAGGCTGGAAGAGCCGATCCCGACGACGTATTTCGGGAACTGCGTGGCGTTCGGGTGGGCGGCGGCGGCGAGGAGGGAGCTGCGGGGGCAGGACGGAATGGTGGCGGCGGCGGAGGTGATTGGGGACGCGATCAGGGGATGACCAATATAGGTTTTTTTGTGCAATCCTTTGAATGAATTGACTTAAAAAATTGAAGATGTGTAATTTGAAACATAATTTTAAGGATTTGCTCACTGCACGTATATCTGTTTGTTGTGTTTTTTTTTTATCAATTGCTCATAATACATCGATCATTTATAAATACACACACACAATCATAGAGACTGTTTATTGTCGTTCCTCTCTATTCTTCAATATTGAATGTGTGTATATGTATATATAGTTTTATATATGCATATGTGTGTGCCTCTCTCTCTATATATATATATACACATGACTATATGTATTTATATATGTGAACGTGTATATAATTGTGTGTTTTTAATTTGTTTTTATGTATATATGTGTGTTTACATTTACACACACAAGCACACACAATTATAAGTATATTATTTAAATTTATATATATTCTTTTGTATATTTTATATATGCATGTATTATAATTTATAAGAATATTCGTTAAATTTATATTTTATACTTTAAAATTTACAATTTATGTGTCTGGGTGTGTTAAATTTGTTTTCATGTATATATGTGTCTCTGTGTATGTATTTATATTTACACTCACAAACTCATGCATACACATAATTATATATTTACAAAGAAATGTTTAATTGGTTGATATATTTTTGTATATATGTATATTTAAAATAATTTTATTGTATGGATCAATTTAACAATGTATTATAAAATGTGAACGTTGTATTTATTCTTTTGTATACTTTATATATGTATGTATTATAATTTATAAGTATATTTTTTAGATGTATACTTTATAAAATTTACATATATAAAAAATAATACATTTTTTTAGCCAAAGATTGAACTCCTATTAAAAGAGAACAAAGTTTAGACAAAACAAAAGAGGATAACTTGAGGAAAATCCAACCAGACACGAGGAAAATATGAGACTCCTGGTAGAAAAAAGGTGGGCCACCGTGTCCCTCCCTTTTGGTGAAGTAGGAGCAAGTCAAGAAATTGAACTACACACTACTACAAAACAGGGTTTTATCAGCGCTAAAAAAAGCCTTTATCAACGCTAATGATCGAGGCGCAATTAAAAAAGGGTCTTTTTTATAAGCACGAAAAAACTTTGATAAAAGTCAAAAAATAAAAAAATAAAAAAAAATCTGTAAATCGGAGGGTAGACCCACCCCCTTTTAACATCACTTTATCCCCTCTTTCATATATTTATATTTCAAGTAAAATGGATATTAGTTTTTATTTAGATAAGGCTTATATATTGAGAAATATATTTTATATGTAAATATGTTTAATTATTTATTTATAAAATTAATTTTTTATGTGTGAATATATAAAAAATATGCATATATTGTTTTATATTTGATTATAAATTATAGTAAATTGTGAAAAACGATAACATTTAAAAGTCATAATATCAATATGAATATAATCCCTGAGAATAAATTCAGTTCCCATTGAAAAAGGGAAAAAAGACCCCCTTAAATGAGGTTGAAATTCCATCAAATGTTAAAAAATTGGTGTATCCCAAATAAAAACTCAATTTTGGAGGCCTTCTGCGCCTTTTTTGGCCTCGAAAAACGTGACACGTGACTCTTTAATTATTTGTGCGTAGAGCTCATCGGAGACTTCAATTTGATATGTGGTAGAGCTCAAATGAACACTTAGATCAAAAGTAAAGGTCGTTTGAAGTTTGAGTTACGTTTTCAACTTATTTTAAATCTTTTATTAATTTTTAAATTTTTGTGTCTTCAAATTGTTATTAAATGATTATTACTCGATAATAATTAGAAAATTATTAATTAATAAAATTTTGTAAAATATTGTACAAGTCATTTTCACTAAATATCTTATATATTAACTGTAAATATCTATTTATACTTATCTAAAACATATTTAAAAAATATATATATTATTTATATCAATATCAATATATTAATATATTAATATATTAATATATTAATATATTATTTTAATATTTTTTTGAAATATACCTTTTATCAATGTTAGTAAAAAACGCTGATAAAAACTCTCATTTATCAGCGCTACTAAAAAAACGATTATAAAGGGGTCCCATTAAGAGCGCTAAAAAACACTGATAAAGGAGTTACCTTTATCAATGCTAAAAAAGCGGTGATTAAGAGGTACTTTTAACAACAATTTTTTAGCGCAGTTCAAAGTACCCTTTATTAGTGTTTTTTAGTGCTGATAAAAGTACCCCCTTTATCATCACTTTTTTTAGTGATATTAAAGGATGGCGCTGCAAAAACCTTTTTTTGTGGTAGTGACACCAACTGGATCTTCAAGATAAGGAGCCCAAACAGTTGTAGAACGACATCTGAGGCTGAGACTGCGTGAATGATTAAGAGACTGTCTGATTCCAGCATAACGAAGTCCCTGCCTTGATCCAAGCCAAGTTCCATACCAAGGATTATCGCCCGCACTTCTACAGTTGCAGTTATGAACGATGACTTGAGAGTGGACTGGCTGGCTGCTATGATACTTCCGACTGAGTCACGAGCAATCACGCCAAAACCAATGAGGTCTTTGTCTGAGGGAGATGCATGATTTTCAAGGTACCTGAAGGAGGGGGGCACCAAGTGTAGTGGTCACGCGTGGGAGAAGGGCCTTCGAGCTGGCGTTCACATGTTTCCATGAGGATAACTAGTGGGTTGCATGCATGATCTAGGTGGAAGGTGGTTTGTGGATCTGGTTAAAGGAAATGCCGTTCCTCCTAACCCATATGATCCATGCAGCAGTGCACATCAATGGAAGATTGATGGTTGCATAGTGAGAATCTCATTCGGAGAGAAGAGTAGTAAAGTTGGAAGATGAGCCCAGGATGTGTTCTGTAGAAGGGCTGATGGCACGCCACACTTCCTTGGCACCGAGACAGTGAAAGATCTCATGCATGAATGATTTAGGTGTTAACAAGTAGATTGGACAATTTGGATTATTCGTTGCATGACGACAGGTGAGGAACTCCAACGAGGGAAGGATCCCAATGCATGTCTACCATCAGAAGTACCACGCTTTGGGTGGGATCAGGAGCCGCCATATAGTTTTCTAGAGAGTGCTTTTGTTTATGGTTGGCACACTGGTATCCAGCGCATAAGTCGATTTCACTGAAAAGGTGCTGGTGGATTCTCTGCTCCAGCACATGCGATCCTGGTTCATACCTCTCACAAGAGGGATACTCAAAATTATTTTCCCCTCCCTTTCATTGAACTAAGAGAACTTATCCATGCTCCAACCATTTTCGATCTCATTGAAGAGAGTGTGAACCTTTTTCTCTTTAAGGCCTTCAGGGGGGACGACGAGGCAAAACACCCCTCCTCATCGACCAACCACAGATCTTTCCAGATTTTCACAGAAGCACCGTTTCCAATTCTCCAAGAGATTCCCCTCAGAAGGGTCTCACGTGAACCCCATAGGCCACACCAGAAGAAGCTGGGGTGGGGGCCAAGAGAGATCCTACAAAACTCAGCATTGAGGAAGTATTTCATGTTAATAACCTTTGCATAGAGGGAATCAAGTTGCTGGATAAAATGTCATCCATCTTTGGCAAGGAGAGTGTCATTAAAGAGATGAAGATCCCTGAACCCCGTACCCCCATGAAGCATGGGTTTGTACAATTTATCCCAAGAAATCCAAGGTACATTGTTTTTTCGTTGTTGAGTCCCCACCAAAAGTTAGAAAAGTGTGAGTGGAGTTGATCGGTTATGGTTTTTGGAAGCTTGAAGAGGGTCATGAAATAGGAAGGAATGTACTAAGAAATAGATTTAACCAGGATTTCTTTGCCTTCTTTGGATAACTGAATGTAGCCACTGACTGGGATAAAAATATGCTTTACAGATCATCTGATATCAATACAACTGTGTATGATTGTAAAGACCCGGATTTTCCATGTAATTTTTTTTAATTATATGGAATTTTACGAGTCTTTGAAAATTTACGGCGCGTGAATCCGAGGTCCGGTGTGCCCAGAATTAGTTTTTGAACATTTTTTAAGGTACGTTCAGTAAACGCATAACCGGTTTTTTCTAACTTTTGAACCGGTGCTCGGATTAAAAATCTGAGGGCACCGTTGAATCCACAGCACCGGGTTTCGCTTAAGGGAGACCTTACTTTGACCGCAGTAGTTCCTGAGAGGAAGTTAAGATCTGTGACTTTTAAAAATAAATAAAATAAAATATTTTTATCATTTTATTTTCTTTCTTTTCCACCAGCGGACAAATGGAGTGTGGGACCCGTGGTGAGTCGGGCCAATGAATAGCATGACTTTCCAAATCCTAAGTAACGACATCGTTGAGGAAATAAGAAAGCTTCCTAATTTATTAGCCCCCATTAACTCCCTGTGTCATTATTTACTGTCCCCATCTCCTATAAATATAGAGCTTGGGGGAGGGGTATCGGACAAGCCTCGCCAAGCAGTGAAGTTCTGTTGGAGTGTCGTAACGCCAAGTCCTTAGAGGATCGAACCGACACCCGCAGGAGGTGACGTGCAACACCGAAACCCCGAACCAGAGTTTGATGTTCGAGCGACGACAAGGGCAGCTTGTTGCGGGGGACAACGAACATCGAGACTCCTTCAACCGCAAGGGCTCTCTAACGTTTCAAGGTAGGGGGTTGCGTTGATTTTTGGGTTTCCTCACTTCTCTTTCTAAAAAGATGAGAATGGATCAACTCACAAACAAGTTGACCAGTTATTTTATTTTATTTTTATATGCGGGAGGGTGTGCTTTGTCGTTGGGGTCGGGAATTGAAACCGAAAGCATGAAATTCAGTTGAAATTTTCCCCGAAACTCCCCCGGGATTATCTCTAACGTGGAGGGCACGTGCCGACACGAACAAGGCTCGAGCCCCTCCGTTCGTGTGTTGTTGTGATAATTTTTTTTAAAGTTGGATACAAATCAAAGTAGGGCCTACCCCAACGAAGGGTGTGATCCCAGAAAACCGCAAGCGCCGACGGTGCAGGAAAGTGGGCCACCGGTGCACAACCAGCGGCCCGACGAACACCCAGCCGCCGGCACCGGTGCTGAAGGTGGGGCACAGCGGCACGACAGCGGCACGCGGTGGCCCCAATTCATGTCCGGCGGGAGACTGGTCGCTGCCCCAGGCGGCGGCAAAGCAGAGGATGGGGCGCACGCCAGCGGTGTGCCCAGCAGAAGACCCGCGGCCCGTCGGTCGCGGGGTGGAGGACCCGCGGCGCCACATGGCGCCCCACCGCGTTGGGTCAACCCCCGAGGGTTGACCCGCTGACATGTCCTCGTGCCACATCAGCCCTACCCCGGACGCATCACGTCCGGGTGTCCCTGGCAGCCCCCGCCGCCAGGTCGGTCCAGCGGACCGACCCACCGCCCAGCGGGCCGACCCACAGACCCGCGACCCAGCGGCCTGACCCGCGGCCCAGCTAAGTCAGGACAGGCCCAGTGGGCTAGCATGACCTGAGTTGGGTCGGACCGAAGTCCGGGCGGTTCGACCCAAGTCAAACCGAATCGACCCATGCCGAACCGGGTCGGGATGGTCCGACCGAGGCAGATCGGACCCGGACCCAGTACCGACTTGTTACACAAAACAGACCCTAACGTCTAAACCAAACGTCCGTTTGACAAACTGTCTATAGCGCCGGGACCCTTAGGATGATGTGGTCCTTTTGGGATGCTCCATCTGAGTTTTAGTAAAAGTTAGGGCATGGCGGAGTTGGATCAAATACGAATCCAACCGGGCCCTCGACACTAAAACGCCCGTATCTCACAAACCGTGCATCCGATTGACGAGACGTTTTCGACTTTGGGACTCTCTTGAGGAGATGGATATTTTAGAATACTTTGTGGTGACTTCTATGGAATCAAGATGTAGCGAGTGTCTTGAAGATTTGTTCTCCCAAGCGGACTACGTATGGAACTCTGCGGTTGGCTGAGACCTGAAGAATGCTTGACGATTGGCCCAGTGGGAAGCAGCTCTGTGTGACCCAACATGCCCACAATGGGGAGTGGCTCTGTGTGAACCGGAAGACCCATGGTACTCGATAGGAGGAGTAACTCAATTCGACCAAGGTGGGAAGCGACTCTGTGTGACCCGGTATGCCCACGATGGGAAGCAGCTCTGTGTGACCTGACATGCCCACGGTACCCATCAGGGATGGGTACCACAACAGTTCAAGGTTAGTGGGAAGCGGCTTTGTGTAACCCAGAAGACCCACTATACTCGATAGAGGAGGATTTCTCCAGCAGTTGATGAGTTCGATGATGTGATAACCCTTCTATCCTTGGCCTAAAGTGATACCTGGTGTGAGCTGACTTGTGTTGTGTACTTTTGCTTCATGCTTTGTATTTTTCCTTTGTGAAACTCTATGAGACCTACGAGGGTCTCGGGGTCCCTATTGAGTATCGCCATACTCACCCCTGCACAGTCTTCACCAACACGTTGTTGTGTCTGGTGCAGACGACATACAACATTGATCGAGGCTGAGGGACCTAGGATTGGTCGGTGCTTGGAGATGGACCTTTTTGATGTGACGTGACGTAGGGACTACAGATCGTGAGTTGTGCCTACCCTTCAGGTAGAATCTGTGGTGGATGACCCCGGAGCTGCCTTTCACTTTTTCAGTTGTACTTGTGCTATTTCCAGTTGGGCTTGTATTCTGGCCCCCTTAATTTTTTAGCACTCTTTACTACAACAGTCTACTTCATAGTTGCTTTTGTTGCATTCTAGTCTGTGTGGTTTCATCTTGTTGCATTATACTCTGTGATTTTGTACTGGTTTAAAGATAATGCCTTCCCATTTTAGGGATACACCTTTTGGTGCTAGTCGCCATCCCCTGGCCTATGGAAGGCGGTCTTGGGGTAGTCACGGCATGGGCCCCGGGGGACGGGTCGTGACAAAGTGGTATCAGAGGTGGTCGGTTCTACCTCAGAGACCGCGAGTCTGTGTTTTTTTTAATGCAGCACTGTTGAGTGTTGCGAGTCTGACCTTCAGGTTCGGGGAGTCCAGGGTTAGTTCGGAGACTGACGTATCCATACACTGGAACCTTGAGTCCTTCTTTTCGGATCAATGCACGAAAATACTGGTTGCGTTTTCATTTTGTGATTTCAAATAAGAGTCAAATCACTAGGTATAATGTTCTAATTGTGGCATGTCTTTATTTATCTCAGGATGCCTCCACGAGGATGACCAACTAAGATCCAGATGCGTGGGTACAACCCTCCCAGTGATGAGGCGTCAGTCCAGGGACCAATATTCAAGATGGCCCCACCGAGTGGTGCCTCGGTGCTACCACCACCCGATGGTCAGCCCCTGCTACTGGCAATTTCGGTAGATGATGTTCATAGGATCAACACCCTACATGAGTTTCAGAGACAAAGACCTCCCAGGTTCAGGGGTGAGATAGACCCTCGAGTCACTGAGGACTGGCTAGAGGTCGTGACGTGGGTCTTTCGTTTAGTGAGGACACCACCCGACCCGATGGAGATCTTGGCGATGATCCTTCTGCATGGATCATCTGGGAGATGGTGGAGTTTGACTATCCAGGTTCACGATGAGACAACCCTCACTTGGGTTGACTTCGAGAGGCTTTTTCGGGAGGAGTTTTTTTCCACGACGTTGTGCTCTGTGCGCATTCAGGAGCTGCTTAACCTTTAGTAGGGTAGTATGACAATGGTTGAGTACTTGGAGAGGTTCATAGAGATTTCCCGCTACTGTATGAATATGGTGCGAGACCCTTTCATCAGGGCTTGGGTCTTTGAGAAGGGGATCAGGAGGGAGATCAGGGCTTCTGTGGTGACCCTCAGCATCCCCACCCAGGCGGGAGTACTGGAGCGGGCCTTTCTTGCAGAGAGATTCCTGTCAGAGCAGGCGCCAACAACAGACCCCAGGCAGTAGAGTCTTCGGCAGGTAGCAGGCATCAGGCGCGTGGGCCCAAGTAGGCCAAGTCTTTTAGAGGGAGACCCCAGGACTTTGGGTCAGCAGTACAAGGCTCTAAGTCCAGAGGGAGTTAGCAGGGAGCCAGACAATGCTTTACATGTGGCGGACAGGGCCACATGACTTGTGGCTGCCTGACCCGCCGAACAGATGACCAGCAGATGGTCGAGGGACTGCCAAGGAAGAGGAAGAGGTTCGAGCGAGGAGGTCCGCAGGGTGGCGAACATGGTAGGGGAGCTGGCCGTGCATCAGGTGGTGGGCGGCGATTCGAGGTGCTACCGCCACCACCTCCAGGAGGCCCACCTTGACCACAGGGAGTAGGTGGACAGGCAAAAGCTCAGCTCCAGGCAGCTGAGGCCTATGACCACGATGCTCTAGGGATGATTAGAGGTATGATCTGTGTCTACTCCACCCTAGATATAGTTCTTATAGACACATGTACCAGTAACTCTTTTATTTACACGACCCTCGTTCGGAGAACGGAGATTCCAACGGAGCCATTGGCTCGATCCTTATGTCTAGAGACTCCTACGGGAGAAGATTCGACAATTAACCACTGGTTCTGGCAGTGCAAGATTACTCTAGGAGGAAAGAGCTTCAGCTGAGATCTTCTAGTAGCGGTGTCGAGGACTTACGATGTCATCTTGGGTATGTATTGATTATCCATAGTCTATGCTAATATTGACTGTATTAGGTGAAAAGTGCAGTGCGTCTGCACGGATGAGACCAGGTTTTCCTTCACCAGCGAGAAGGGAACCTTTGCAGCACATAAAGAACTTACCCAGAGGAGGGTGCAGCCGATCACCCATCAGTTGGCTAGCCTTACCCACGGGGTAGTTGATGTTGAGAGTCCGAGCTATCCTATAGTGGTGGACCAGTATGCCAATGTCTTCATTGATGATGTCCCAAGACTAACTCCACGTAGAGTGGTAGACTTCTACACTGACCTATACCCTTGGATGACACCAATATCTATACCAGTATATCGGATGGCTCTCGTAGAGCTTCATGAGTTACAGGTACAATTGGAGGACTTGCAGGGAAATGGGTTCATAATACCCAGTGTTTCTCAGTGGGCAACCTCGATTTTTTTCACCAAGAAGGAAGATGGGAGTTTGAGACACTGTGTGGACTATCAGCGCCTGAACCAGGTGACTGTGAAAAAAAAGTATCCAATTCTGAGAATTGATGATATTTTCGGTCATCTGAAGGGAGCTCGTCAGTTTTCGAAGATAGACCTCAGATCAGGCTATCATCAGCTTAGGGTGCGAGATGAGGATGTGTAGAAGATGGCCTTCAGATGTCGGTATGACCACTATGAGTTCTTGGTTATTCCATTCGGTGTGATGAATGCCCTTGCAGTGTTCATGGGACTCATGAATAGGATCTTCTATCCAAACCTCGATCACTTTGTGGTGGTCTTCATCGACGACATCCTGATATACTCGGTGATGGGGGAGGAACATGCCTATCATCTATGGATAGTTCTGGATACACTCTGAGAGCACCAGATTTATGGTAATCTCTCGAATTTCCAGTTCTGGATACGATAGGTCCACTTTCTGGGACACGTTATCTCAGAGGCTGGATTCGTAGTGGATCCAGCGAAGATAGAGGCTGTACTTGCTTGGGAACCACCTAGGAGTGTGACCGTGGTGTAGAGTTTCCTGGGGTTGGATGGATATTACCATAGATTCGTTCCTGACTTTTCTAGAGTTGCGGCACCCTTTCCAGTGTTGACGAAGAAGGGGTAGCCCTTCGTATGGATGGAGAGATGCCAGAAGAGTTTTCAAGAGATGAGGTAAAGACTGATGAGTGCTCCCATCTTGAGCTACCCGAAGAGGGCATTGGGTACGTAGTCTACTGAGATGCATCAGGGACCAGATTTGGGTGTGTCCTGATGTAGGAGCGAGCCGTGATCGCTTATGGCTTGCGATATCTAAGAAAACATGAGAAGAACTACGCTACCCATGACCTGTAGTTATCAGAAGTAGTCTTCGCCCTGAAGATATGGAGACATAAATTGATGGGCGAACATTTTATAGTCTTCTCTGATCACATGAGTCTCAAGTATATCTTCTCTTAGAAGGACCTGAACCTGAGACAACGATGATGGCTAGAGTTTCTTTAGGACTATGACTTTGAGATAGTCTATAATCCAAGGAAGGGGAATGCGGTGGAAGATGTACTTAGCAAGAGGTCTGGTCTACAGTTATTGAGTGAGGCGATAGAACAACTATCCGCGTTGCACATATCCTTCATGGATGGAGATGGAGCATCATACCTCTAGTCTTTGACAGTCACTCCCCCACTCCTTCAGCGAGTCAGGGAGGCACAACTTGGGGACATTGACTGCAAGGCTCGACGTGCTCAGATTTTCTCAGAGCAGGTGCCCAATGGATTTTCTGAAGGTGGGGATCACGTTATCCTCTTCAGGAGATGTACCAAGGTACCGATGGCACTACAGGAGGAGGTGTTGAGAAAGTTTCATACGCCCCTTTGGCAGTATGAGGAGATGACCCGCTCCTCCCTGACTCAGTTGCTGCTGTCTTCGTATGTCCTAACCTACTCGTGGGTCTGGGCGAGCATGTGCGCGTGCCGGGCGGAGGAGGCAGTGGACTAAAGCCATTTCCGGTTCATCGCTGGCGGGATTTCTAGGCCGGAACAGCCGATCTTGGCGATGTATTTCGATAACTGTGTGGCGTTCGGGCAGGCGGCGGCGGTGGGGAGGGAGCTGCGGGGGCGGGACGGAATGGTGGCGGCGGTAGAGGCGATCTGGGACGCGATCAGGGGGCCAGACGAGGGAGTGGTGGGCGGGGCGGAGGGGTGGGTGCGGGAATGGGAGTGGGAGGGGGTCTGAACGTCCCCCATATCAACCTTCACCTCTAGGGAAGTAACAGACTCGAAGCCCCCCCAGCCTGGGTAGAGGAGAACCTCCACCCGAAGGAGCTTTAAAAGCCGGGAGAGGCTCGTCTATCTTCCTGTTTCTACAGGAAAGCCAGGAGTGGCCCTAGAGGAAACAAGAGGAACAGAACTGGGGATAAACAGGGAACGATATATCTTGTTCCCAAGCCAGCATATCCAGAACCTTCAAAGATATCTTCTCAGGAATCGGCTGGGACAGATCCAAATCCACACACAACCTAGAAACCAAGATGTATTCGCAAGATAGGGTTTGATCATCCGCGCACATAAACCCCCCAAGAGAATCCCTGATGACCTTTAGAAATGCACCATTTTGAAAAGGCAGGGGAAGCCCGGGGAGACCCAGCCAGACCGCGGCACGAGAACTTTCCTTTCCCTCGTGTGCTTCCATGGACCACGGGACCAAGCTAAAATTCCACCCCCCAAAGGCTATGGGAACTTTTCACCAAACATGGACAAAATAAACCTCTGACTCTAGCACCACACAGAAGGAATTCCTGTGAATTGAAGAGATCCGCATCTGACCGCTTAACCACCAGGAATCCGCAAACCGGTTGAACGCCTGCAAAGGTGGCCTCCCACCCCGAAACAAGCCACGAGCATCCACTTAAGGCAAGAGACGACCTCCACGAATGCAGCTGGGGGAACCTCCACCGAGACACATGCATCATCCCGAGACACCACCGAAGAGACCGGATCCACCACCAGGAAGAAGATCTGCTGGAAGTACTGTGTGAGCCACACAGGGCATCACGAAAGGATTTCGCGGGCTGGGGAGATGGCAGAGAGCCAGGGGACTCCTAAGTAAGAGAGCTCTCTCTGCCTATAGAGACACCCGGATCGAAGGACGTCGAGCCCAGAAACACCACCTGAGCACCGGGGGCTGGAGAAGTAACGGTCAAGTGGGTCATCAGGATGTAGTTGATGAGCCAACTGGCCTTTTTTTATTCTTATTGTTGGTATTTATCAACACTAATTTTAATGTTGATAAAGCCTTGTCTTTGTCGATAGTAACATTTTTGGTACTTATAGGTTTTTGGGTGAATGACAACTAAGGACTTTTGGTCCCCAATTGTCATTCCCACTGGGTTTTTTTTGTACAATCCATTGAATTAAATTGACTTAAAAAATTGAAGATGTGTAATTTGAAACATAATTTTAAGGATTTGCTCACTGCACGTATATCTGTATGTTGTGTTTTTTTATCAATTGCTCATAATACATTGATCATTTATAAATACACACACACAATAATAGAGACTGTTTATTATCGCTCCACTCTATTCTTCAATATTGAATGTGTGTGTATGTATATATAGTCAAAATATATAGTTTTATATATGCGTATGTGTGTGTGTTCTTCTCTCTTTCTATCTCTATACACATGACTATATGTATTTATATATGTGTATGTGTATATAATTGTGTGTGTTTAATTTGTTTTTATGTATATATGTGTGTTTATATTTACACACACAAGAACACACAATTATAAGTATATTATTTAAATTTATATATATTCTTTTGTATATTTTATATATGCCTGTATTATAATTTATAAGAATATTTGTTAAATTTATATTTTATACTTTAAAATTTACAATTTATGTGCATGTGTGTGTTAAATTTGTTTTCATGTATATATGTGTCTCTGTGTATGTATTTATATTTACACTCACAAACTCATTCATACACATAATTATATATTTACAAATAAATGTTTAATTGGTTGATATATTTTTGTATATATGTATATTTAAAATAATTTTATTGTATGGATCAATTTAGCAATGTATTATAAAATGTGAACGCTGTATTTATTCTTTTGTATACTTTATATATGTATGTATTATAATTTATAAGTATATTTTTTAGAATTATACTTTATAAAATTTACATATATAAAAAATAATACATTTTTTTTGCCAAATATTGAACTCGTATTAAAAGAGAACAAAGGTTAGACAAAACAAAAGAGGACAACCTGAGGAAAAATCAAACCAGACACAAGGAAACTATGTATGTATTATAATTCATAAGTATATTGTTTAGATTTATACTTTATAAAATTTAAATATATAAAAAAATAATACATTTTTTTAGCCAAATATTGAACTCATATTAAAAGAGAACAAAGGTTAGACAAAACAAAAGAGGACAACCCGAGGAAAAATTAAACCAGACACGAGGAAAATATGAGACTCCTGGTAGCAAAATGGTGGGCCACCATGTCCCCCCCCCCCCTTGGTGAAGTAGGAGGAGAAAGCCAAGAAACTGGGCTACACACTACTACAAAACAGGGTTTTAGCAGAGTTAAAAAAAGCCTTTATCGACGCTAAAAAAATGTTGATGATCAAGGCGCAATTAAAAGAGAGTCCTTTTAACAGCGCTTGATCCCCTCTTTCATATATTTATATTTCAAATAAAATGGATATTAATTTTTATTTAGATAAGGCTTATATATTGAGAAATATATTTTATATGTAAATATGTTTAATTATTTATTTATAAAATTAAATTTTTATGTGTGAATATATAAAAAATATGTATATATTGTTATATATTTGATTATAAATAACATTACATTGTGAAAAACGATAACATTTCAAAGTCATAATATCAATATGAATGTACTCCCTGAGAATAAATTCAGTTCCCACTGAAAAAGGGCAAAAATACCCCCTTAAATGAGGTTGAAATTCCATCGAATGTCAAAAAATTGGGGTATCCCAACTAAAAACTCAGTTTTGGAGGCCTTATGTGCCTTTTTTGGAATAAAAAAACATGCCACATGGCTCTCTTCAATCATTTGTGCGTAGAGCTCATCGTAGAATTCTATTTTATATGTGGTAGAGCTCAAACGGACACCCATATCAAAAGTAAAGGTCGTTTGAAGTTTGACTTACATTTTCAACTTATTTTAAATCTTTTATTAATTTTTAAATTTTTTTGTCTTCAAATTGTTATTAAATGATTATTACTCGATAATAATTAGAAAATTATTAATTAATAATATTTTTTAAAATATTTTATAAGTCATTTTCACTAAATATCTTATATATTAAGTGTAAATGTCTATTTATACTTATCTAAAACATATTTAAAAAATATATATTGTATTTATATCAATATCAATATATTAATATATTAATATATTAATATATTATTTTTAATTTTTTTTGAAATATACCTTTTATCAACGTTAGTAAAAAAACGCTCATAAAGACTCTCCTTTATCAGTGCTACTAAAAAAAGCACTTATAAAGGGGGTCTCATTAAGAGCGCTAAAAAACACTGATAAATGGAGTACCTTTATCAATGCTAAAAAACACTGATTAAGGGGTACTTTTAACAATATTTTTTTAGTGTTGTTCAAAGTACCCTTTATCAGTGCTTTTTAGTGCTGATAAAAGTACCCCCTTTATCGGAACTTTTTTTAGCGCTATTAAAGGGTGGTGCTGTAAAAACCCTTTTTGTGGTAGTGACAGCAACTGGATCTTCAAGATAAGGATCCCAAATAGTTGGAGAATGACCTTTAAGGCCAAGACTGCGTGAATGATTAAGAGACTGTCTGATTCCAGCACAACGGAGTCCCAACCTTGATCCAAGCCAAGTTCCATACCAAGGATTATCACTTGTGCTTCTACAACCGCCGTTGGGAATGATGCCTTAAGAGTGGACATGCTGGCTGCTATGATAATTTCAACCGAGTCATGAGAAATCACGCCAAAACGAATGAGGCCTCTATCTAAGGGAGATGAATGATTTTCAAGGTACCTGAAGGAGGGGGGCACCAAGTGCAGTGGTCACGCATGGGAGCGGGACCTTCGAGCTGGCGTTCACATGTTTTCATGAGGATAACCAATGGGTTTCATGCATGATATCGGTGGAAGGTGGTTTGTGGATCCAGTTAAAGGAAATGTCGTTCCTCCTAACCCATATGATCCATGAAGCAATGCACATAAATGCAAGATTGATAGTTGCATGGAGAGAATCCCATTTAGAGAGAAGAGTAGTAAAGTTGGAAGATGAGCCCAGGATGTGTTTCGTAGAAGGGCTGGTGGCACGCCACACTTCCCTGGCTCCGGGACAGTGAAAGATCGCATGCATGGAGGATTCATATGTTAACAAGTAGATTAGATAAGTTGGATTATCCGTTGCATGATGATAGGTGAGGAATTCCAACGAGGGAAGGATCCCGATGCATGTCTTCCATCATAAGTACCACACTTTGGGTGGGATCAGGAGCCGCCATATAGTTTTCTAGAGAGAACTTTCATCCATGGTTGGCACACTGGTATCCAACACATAAGCCGATTTCACTAAAAAGGTGCCAGTGGATTCTCTACTCTAGCACATGTGATCCTGGTTCATACCTCTCACAAGAGGGATACTCAAAATTATTTTCCTCTCCCTTTCATTGAACTAAGAGTAGATCTTATCCATTCACCAACCATTTTCGATCTCGTTGAAGAGAGTGTGAAATTTTTCCTCTTTAAGGCCTTCAAGGGGGACGACGAGGCAAAACACCCCTCCTCATCAACCAACCACAAATATTTTCAGATCTTGACAGAAGCACCGTTTCTAATTCTCCAAGAGATTCCCCTCAGAAGGGTCTCATGTGAACCCCATAGGCCACACCGGAAGAAGCTGGGGTGGGGGTCAAGGGAGGTCCTACAAAACTCAGCATCGGGGAAGTATTTTGTGCTAATAACCTTTACGCAATGGGAATCAGGATGCTGGATAAAATGTCATCCATCTTTGGCAAGGAGTGCATCATTGAAGAGATGAAGATCCCCGAACCCCGTACCCCCATGAAGCTTGGGTTTGTAAAATTTATTCCAATAAATCCAAGGTACTTTGTTTTTTCATTGTTGATCCCCCACCAAAATTTAGAAAAGTGTGAGTGGAGTTGATTGGTTATGGTTTTTGGAAGCTTTAAGAGGGTCATGAAATAGGAAGTAATGGACTGAGCAACAAATTTAATCAGGATTTCTTTTCCTACTTTGGATAACTGAATGTAGCTACTGACTGGGATAACAATATGCTTTACACATCATCTGATATCAATACAACTGTATATGATGACATAGATCGTATCGAGGAGATGAAAGTAGTGATTGAAAATGACCTTTTTGATTGTCCAAATTTGTTTGAGAAGTTTAATAATTGCTAAAATACACCACTGTATGCTAGCTTATTGCACCCACAGACCGACACAAGTTGGGGGTGAATTAGGGTGTTCAATTCTTATTTATTTCACCAGATCTTGTTCTCATGTTAGTAAGAACACCTCAAATCCGTAAAACTTTAGGCACACATAAATATCCAGATGTAGAATTTAAATCTAGAGACATGACAATTTTACTTGGTTCACTACAAATGGATAATTCAAGGAGCATACCTGACAGTGTGTCGACGTACCAGGGGTTAACATTACTCACTTTATGCGTTACAAGAGTTTAAGAAGGAATCACTATCGATCCTAGGGGTACTCCCTATTATTGTCTATTTGCACACTGATTTGAGATAAGGAATACATGATGATATGATATGATGATTGATGACACCTTGTTTCAGGGTGTGAAAAGGCTATTACTATCCTAGGTTAAATGTAGTACAGGGGAAACCTAAGGTTGTCTCTAAAGAAGAGTGCTAAAAAACCCGTGAGTTATTAATCTTAAAATCCAAGCTAAAAAATGAATAAAAGAGATTAAAAACAATATGATGAAAAGTGACTGGTTCATGTTTGGTCATCCACTTGCAATGCTATCATAGACTTAAAGGATTTTAATCTTTTTTAAATTATCTAGATAATGGAAGGATCCACAATTGTTTTACCTTCCACCCTTGGTTGAATGAAAATGGTTTGAATAAAATTAACATCAATCATTGTCTAGTCTATCTTCCTTCCTTATGTGAAAAATTGCACAACAACCCACTATTAGTTCACTTAGGAAAGTCCCAATTGAGTTTCGTGTTTCCCAAGTCACCTAAGAATGTTCTACTACCTTCACACACGAACGAAAAATTTTCAATCTCTTCACCACTCAGACTTATCTATTCCATCATATATAGATTAAGATGAGTGCAGGGAGATTAATGATAATCGACCATGTTAATAAATAACTAGAAGAAATAAATCAAACACAATTGAATTCAATATTATAAATTGTCTCTGAATATTGAAACTAATTAATAAAAAGAATGAGTTTTATTCAATGAAATTTAGACTTTTAAGCATTATAGATGGAATTCCTTCCCATATCTAATCACTCAAGGTTTTTACCCCTCCATGTGGGGGATAATGGTGATGAATGAGGAAGAATAAGGCATTACAACATCATAAAAAAGTTAAATAAAACAAAGAAAACATGAGAAACAACGATAGTTGTTGCTGTGCAAGTCGAGATCCCTCATCCTTCAGTCTCCTCTCCTTTTTTTGATCCTCAGTTTCCATATTCTTTGGCCATAGTCAAATCTCTTAAAGATTTTGGGTGTAGTGGAAACACCATATGAGGTATACCCAACTTAGATTTTCTCACAATCTAGGCCCGACCAGAGGCCAAACCCAACGAGCCCTAGGGATAGGGCAACAACCTAAAAAGGGGAAAACAGATGCCCTATCCCCACTCACATCCATCTGGTCTCCATTTATCCCCAATTGCAACCCTAGTATAGCAGCACCGACCTCTCCTTGCCTTGCCTCCACTATCACGATCCCCTGCTTATCCCTATATCCTCACTGGCTCCACCCTTCACCTTCGCACCTACTCACCTTTTATTTTTCTGATTATCTATCTACAACAAAATATCCCTACCTACCTTCCTACCTTCTCACTTCACTTTCTCCCTACCAATATAATTTCTCATCGTGCCACCCTGCCTCCCTTTTTCCCTCTGCCACACATCTTCGCTGATGTCATCTGTCTGCATCACTATGTTGATGCCTCCCTTGTCATGCCTCCCTTGTTGTACATGTGAAAAGTTGATTGGAATGGGTTCATTTGTCAATAATTCGGTGAATGGGTTCATTCTTCAAGTAGTAAGTAATTTTATTACTTTCATTAGCAATTTATATTTTATATTAATATAAACATGGTAAAGGGAAATGTTTTGAAGACCTGTCTTGGGAAATAACATTTCCCAGGACGACCCTGCATAATTGATGATTAGTCCAAGATGTACATCTATAATAAAAATCATGAACAATATAATTGACTCACAAATTAATTGACATGAGAATTCCGGAACCAAAACACATGATCATCACAAAATAGTTTATAATTAATTTTAGCAATTAAAGAACTACCTTGTGATGAATTCTTTATTCGTTCATGAATCTAACAATGTTTCTACATCGTAATATCACTGTGTTGTAGGAACCAAGTGTATATTACCTTCAATAGTGATCCGAACATGCTTTAGGAACCTCCAAACACAACCGTAGAAACATTTAGGTGCTAGAGTGGTAGATCCTAACACTTGCATTGTTCATCTTTGATCACCCTAATAATCGCTTCAAGAAATATTATATTTGATCTCTCTAGAATTGAGAGTGTAGGTGGATGAGGATCACTCTCTTTCTATGAGAGAATTCTTACAGAGGGAACCCTTTAGGGTTTTGAGATAATTCTTTGGATATTGTTGTGCGCAACTAAACAAAAGGCAACCCCTCTTTGTTAAAAATAATATAATTGAGTTTAAATAGTGCCATGGTTAGAAAACAATAATTGCACATGTGCCCTTATTATTTAATTAATCCTTGTGGAACCCAATGTCTACAACAACAACAATAACAATAATAACAACAACAACAACAATAATGTTATTATTTCTTGACATGCACAAAAACTAGTGAAT